>CM043703.1:106179402-106216902 GCA_023935145.1 Bretschneidera sinensis | reverse complement strand
GAATAAAACGATTCTTTTTAAGATGGTTCAAGGGAATTTTGATCAATGTAGTGCAATTAGATTGCCAATTCACTGCCTACAAATCCTTATTATTCAATAATGGCACTGCTCAAGGCATAATCAAATGATATCATAGGTCCCTAACTAAAGATTCTTTCATCCAGTAACAAACCCACAAAGCTAAGAATTTAGATGCATTATATCAACAAACCATAAAATGCTCTTTGGTTTCTAGCTTAGAGTCATTTTATCATACCTTTTTTTTTTATATCGAAATTGCTTTAACACGAAAGAGTTTTCTCTTAAAACACATATTGTAATTAAAGTGAAATTATAATATAATTGCTTTTTTTTTTTAAATCAACGGGGATATAGCTCGGATTGTAGAGCACTCGATCCGTATGAAAATATATATGATTTTTTAATTATTTTATTAAAAAAATTAATTATTGAAATTATATGAATATTACACCGTGACATTCATTTCAAAACAGAAAATATAAAATTCCAAACTTCAAAACTAAACTTAGACATATATTTATTTTAAAATATAAAATATTGGCACAACCACATTAAGTATAGTGGGGCAAATTGCCCCCACTTCAATTTTTATTCAGCTCAATACAATAGTACATGGCAGAAATAGGAATTACAGTTTTTATTTATTTATTATTATTCAAGGTGCATATCTTGAATGGTTCTAACACATATTGCCACGAAATGCATTTTATTATGGCACTCCAGGATCCAGTTATTTAATTTATTAGCTAATGTTGTTTTTGTGCCTAGCAATGGCACTTTTAATTAGCACTGCGGATCCAAATTATATTGTAATTTAATTCAGTGATCAAACACCCATGTCTGTTTCTTTATCCCATGCGAATGATGGCAGTGGCTTGGTTACTTCCATGAGATCCTCAATTGAAAGCTTTGGTTTTGACCGTTTCAATGGACCTATTTCATGATTGTACCTTTTGGAGTCCGGACAGTAATCCTAAAAAAAATATGGTTTTTGATCGGAAAGAATTAGAAGCTGAAAATAAAATTTACAAAAAAACTGAATTTAATTTTAATAATTGTTTTACTAAACCTTAAACAGTTATTAGTTACAATTATTTTAACAAAAATTGTTTTTAAAATTCGTCAAAAACTGAAACCACAGTTAAAACAAAATCAAACATGATGTGAAAGTGATAGACTTACTTGATCAGCATGCATTTTCCTCACAAATTTTTGAAATAGAGTGAAATTTGTTTGTTGCAACAAATCATTTGATAGACGAAGATATGTGACACCGTACATCCTCAATTTTGGTGGGTAATCTTTGTTGATCCCATTAGGCCTTGCATTTAACAAGATTTGATTATAAGCATAACTATCGTATCTTGAAAGTGCATTCTCACCTGCAACTTCAATGTTCTGTATCCAACCATCACTCAGGACCTGCTGAACAAGTTCTTGAGGTTCACTTTTGGCATTAGCTGGTTGTTCAGTGTCTCTCATCTCAAGACATGTGAAATTCAGAATAGCATGATGCCTATGCAGAATCCTTGCAATAGGTCGATAACCATCTCTATCATTCAAGTTGTAATATCCTGCGGTAAGCTCTGCAGCATGACTATCAGCTTTATACCACCAATGAATTCCCGACACCTGCTCACGTAATTAGTATAACCATATCAATATCTACATAATCAGATAAAAAGATAAATAAATAATGGAAGGAGTAGTTAGTACTTTAGCTGCTAACTTGACTTTACAGCCAAGGAAAGCTTTGTTGGCTTCATCAAGGATCTCATCTCCATGGCTCAGTAACTTGTTGGAATACCAAGTCAACAAGAAGTTGCCCTTTTCAGTGAGGTATGTCCCATTTGAGCCGAAAAACTTGGTGGATTCAGGTGTGTCATTGTATTCGCCTGCATTGTCTGGCAATTCCCATTCAGGGTGTCCTATTCTTTTAGCTGCCTCTTTGAAATCCTCTTTTAGATATTTGTCATAGCACTGTGCCAAGTTTTGAAAATATATGATTGTTGTCTGTTAATTTATATATATGGTTCATTTAATTTTGATTGCACAAGTATCTAAAATAGACAAGTCTAATTAATTACCTGAAATTCTCCAATGCCAGGAAAAAACCATCCTTGACTTTCAGGGTAAGAGGGGTACCTTAGCTCTCCAGCAGGACCAAGCCCTACTTCAATGTCTATTATGAGTCTAGCTTCAAGAAAATCTGACATGTTGTCCCTGAAGCTCTTCATGTAGTCACTATATATCTACACATATATAGAGATCAACAATTATGGAGTATCTGTTTTAGCATTCGATCTAGGGAGCGAATTCAGGAGATCATGATCATTTAAATTAAGTTAGATAATGAAGACCCTCGATCGACCGATCATCAAACTTAATTAATTAATTACCTTAACAGCAGTTCTCCCTTTAAAGAGAGGAAGGTGATCCACACCAAGTGAAAGGTACTCCTTGTTTCTGTTACCAGCCCGATTAGTGTAGAAGATATCAGGGTTTGTGCCTCCAACTTCAACTACCCATTGTGGGATTGGGATGTAAACAACATCTCCTACATTCCCACCACATTGGTGGAATGACATTATTGCTTGTAATTTTAGTTCAGTGTGTTGGACAAGTTTGAACAAGCTCCTATAAGCACCCCACTCATACTGCCTAGGGCCCTTAGATTCTACAATTCCCCACCACACATCCACCATTACTCCATCAACTCCTGCAGCTTTTAGCTTCTTCAATTGTTTCTCCAGTTCATCTTTGTTCACAAAAAGGTTATCAATCGTAACAACTCCCAACTGATACAATGATTATTAATTCACGCCAAAAAAAGAAGAAATTAAAACAAGATCAGATTGATAAACAAGTTTACATTCCGTTTAGAACAAATGAAAACTATAGTTTTTAAAGAATTGATTTCAAATTCTATAGTTATCATATTTGGAAAAAATACTTTAGAATTCATTTCGAAATAAATTTGAAATTGAGTTGTCTTGTTATAAATTTTATCAATTTGATAAAATTTACAAACACTTTCTACAAAATGAATAGTAAAAAGTTACATTGATCAAAATATTCTTTATTTCTCTTTTTTCTTTTGAATTTTTCATTTATGTCAAATATTATAAATATGAGAATTCAAATGAATTCTACAACTTAAAATAAAATAATCAAATATAAAAATTCATTTTTAAATAAATTTTATTTTCATTTAGAAATGAAATAAATTCCATTTTCATTTTATTCCGATTAAACTCACAATTTTTTCGTACTTAAAGCACCGTATATCACAATGTGGTGATGTACTCATGTACATGCATGACGACATGCTAATAAAATAGAGTTTCCAAACAGTTTAAAGAGAAGCTATTCGGAACACCTGAAAAGAACAGTTTTCGAAAGAATCAAATGCTAAATTAGAAACCTCATAGGTTAGCCAAGCTGTAGTTTTAGGTTTTGGGTGCCAAAATTGTTTAAAGTTTTGGTAAATCAGCGGTCAAACTGATTTTTAGGCTAAATTAAGCTTTTTTTTTCGTTTAAAAGAGACTCAATGAACATATGGTTGCACAATAACAACTAATCATTTCGCATTTTATCTCCTGTTCTCGGTGTGAATAATGTTTTATCCCTAACTTTTTGTGCGATGACAAGTGATTCTACTAGTTAAATTAGTTGATGCTCACTAAATTCAGTATTTTAGATACTATTTTATATTTTTTTGATTCTTTAAAAAAATAAATATTTGACCTAAATTTTGTTTTTTAAAAGTGGAAACCGGTTTAAAAACTAAACCAAAAGAACTTGGCTTACCGGAAGCATAACATAGAGTGGCACATAGTTTGCCAGCAATTTTTCATCATAGTGAGAGCTGCTTGACCCTGCATTTTCTTAAGACAGAGTATTAATTTCAAGATATGATATGAGGAGAATTAAAATTGATCAGATGGCTTGCTGTTTCCTCCCCCTTTTCTTTTTATAGGAATTTTGGGAACTTGTGCTTTAATGGAAAAGAATGTATGCTTTAATGTTATTCGTTTAAAGAAGATAACTTCTGCAAGTGATCAACTGGGTAAGTGCCACTTGTGATGGATTATATATGGCTAATATGCCTTCCAAGTTACCTTTTGCGAAAAGTGGACGTTGTGGGTCCTGGTCACTATGTCATTGACTCTGGTCTGCATTACTTGAATTAGCTTTTGTAGATATAAAAAATATATATTTATAAAATAAAAAATAATAATAAATAAAGACAAAAATGAATAGTAATGAAGAATGTGAGTGAATAGCAAGGAAAAATGTGATTGAACAGTAATGAAGAATGTGATGAAATAGTACTGTATAGTAAACCCGAGAAATTCGTATAAATATTCCTTCACTTTTTCATTTCAAAACAGATTAACATACAGTAAACATTTCATACATTCAAGAAAGTACTTAGAAATAAAGAGATAAAAGAGAATTAAATGAGAAAAAGAAAGAGAGCTATACAAAAAAATACACACATGTCAGCATGAAAATGAGTCAAAATACACATGTCAGCAGTAACCGAAGAATTGAGGTATGGTGACAAGAGGATAAGGAGAGAGCCTTATCAAAGAAGAAATTTTGAAGAAGCTCCGCCTTTTCCTTGTTCCAGGGATAAAGTGGTAGATATCGTCAAGGATTTGATCAACAACGATGAAATCAAGCCACCATCACCACTGAGGCAACCTACTCTAACCAAAATCAATGGCCCCAAGTTTTGCCTGTATCATCAATTTTCCACACTTCATTGTTTCAGCCTCAAGTGGATCTTCAACGACAAAATGAAGAGGAGATATCTAATCCCCTGTGATTTCTGTTATCCAGACCTATCCTGAGCGGAAGAGCAACCAGGATAACGATTCTCCTCAATGAATTTCGTATTGAAGTTAAAAATTAGATTGCCATAAAAAGTCAAGCTTTAGCAGATTTGTTAGCTCAATTTCTATCAGAACAATATGAGCCTATCAATGAAGAATTGCCAATGGATGAAGCTTGTATCATAAACTTTCAACCTTGCAATGGAGAATATACGTTGTTCTTTGATGGGGCGAGTTTAAAGAAAGGTGGAGGAGCAGACATTATTTTCGTCTCGCCCAAATAAGATACAATCACAAAAGCTTAGACGTTAAATTTTCCTTGCCCCAACAATGAAGCAGAATATAAACCAAGAGTACGGAATCAAAGATATATGCATCAAAGGAGATTCGAATCTTATTTTGAAGCAAATACAAGGGGGTTATGCAATGAAGGAAACCTTTTAGCAAGTTATGGGGAGTTAGCTCGAAAAGCTCTCATAATTTTGCAAATGTCTGTTTTGGTCATGTAACCAAAATTTAAAACAGATATACAGATGCATTGGCGACACTTTTATCTCTTACCCGACATAGTGACGCTGCAACAAAGGTGTTGATTAATAACAACCTTGCCTCTAGTTTAAAAACATCATGCATCCAATAAGTCACATATGAAATTGCGAAAAATGGAGATTGGAGGAGAGATCTACAAACCAACCTTGAAAACATTCCTGATAAAGTATAAAAACTGCGCACTTTGAAAGATTTCATTGTCATTGGTGGAATAATATATCATAAAGCCTATGAAGGAATATTGGCCAAATGTTTGAGTCTTGAAGAAGGCAGAGTAAAGATGAATGAAATTCATGAAGTTGGATGTGGATTATACGGCCAAAAGTTGTATAGAAAAATGCAACGGTATGGCGTGTATTGGCCAACAATGCAAAAAGAGGCTGACGGAGTAGAACTCAACTACCCAGGATGTGTATAAGTGTCAGATACAACAGAATATAATTTCTTGGCAGTAGTAAGATATTGGCGCAGACTTACTAAGATTTACTGAGAAATAACATCTACCCCACCTGTCCTATGATAAAATCATGTTGAAGAAAAATATTGAAAGATATGCGATGAAGGATGATGTACTCTATAGAAAGAGTTTCTTTGAAAAATGCTTAAATGTGTTGGAGGACATGATCAAGGAGCATCGTTGCATGAGTTACACGCTGGAGTTTGTGGTGGCTATAAAAGATGAGCAAAGCTTTACGAGCAATTGCTAGAAGTTGGCTATTATTGGCCAAAAATGCTTGAAGATACAAAGGAATTTGTACGCAAATACGATGTGTGTCAATGACATGAAAATGTGTTGCACAAACCTCCCGTAGATTTGCATGTTTTAAGCACTCAAGGCCTTTTCATACATGGGCTATGGATCTTATTATACCAATTTTACCACCCATCCATGGACATGTTTGGATTCTAGTTGCTACACAACATTTTTCTAAATGGGTTGAAGTTGTATCACTCAAGAAAGCTACTTATAAACTGAGGTACAAACCCAAGAGGAGGGTGAATTGGGTTTTAAAAACTTTTTGCAAATTAATTCACAATTAAATAATATGCTTGAAAATATAGGAGTTAAGGAAAAGAATATGTAAACTCCGTTTATAGTGGTTCGGCAATATTGGAATCTCTCCGACCCTATGTCTAGTCTCTTCAATGAACCTCCTTGAAGTAATCCACTAATTGTTGTCGAGCAACTTCACAAGTGTTGCACAAACCTTACAAACAATCTTTTCCATAAGGAAGTTACAACGAAGTGTTTAATCCTAAACACTCTAAGAGTTACACCAACTCTTTCTCTTTACAGTGAATGATATTAAGTGTAAAAGAATGGTAGAGAGATAGCAATGAATGCTATACAATAAGAAGATTATCTCTCTTTCAAGAACAAGTTTAAAGAATGGCTCATAATGAAATTTTCAAGGCTTTTGAGAGTATTAATGAGTTATATAGATCAATTGAATGTTCTATCTTCTTCTTTAAATGCTCATTGAAGAGAGTTTTTATAGACTTTGACTTATATGGCTGTTAGACACTGATTTGGTAGGTTTGGAGCATTAAATACTCAAGTCTCACGTCTCAAATGATTATATTTTTGAATTACTAGTCGACTAGGTCATTGTACTAGTCGATTGGGTTAAGTGAAACAAGTTCACTTTTAGGTTAAGGGAGAGTACTAGTCGACTGGGTCATAGGTCTAGTCGACTGGGTGAAATTACCAGTCGACTGAGTCCTATTACTAGTCGACTGAGAACTTACTGTCCTTTTTACCAATCAAATGGTTCAAAGACCCAGTTTTTATGTTTTTAAAACAGTTTTTAACTTAGAAACATTTTTTTGTATTTTGTTTTGTCAAAGCCTTTTGCAACATGAGTCATAGTTCAAGCTAGGTAACTGAAAATAGAGATTTACAATGTGATTCAATTACCTTAGAGCCTATTCTAGATCTTCTGTCTTCTTTTGATATTTGAACGTGTTATTTTCTTGCATATTGTTTCGGTATTGAATGTTTTTGCCACTTGAACAAGTAGATAAAACTGTTAATGCAATTTAAGTAGTGTTTTGTCATTGTTAAAATCAAGTACGGGTCAACACTACTGGTGAAGCAATCCTAAACTTCATAAAAGAAAATGTTATCTATCGTTTTGGCATTCCCAAATGTATCTTTTCTGATAATGGTACGCCCTTCATAACAAGACTGTAAAGGAATTATTGAGCACTTATCATATCATTCATCTCAAATCCACAACAGATTACCCTCAAGGAAATGGCCAAGCAGAACCAACAAACAAAACGTTTATTAGAATCCTAAGCATAGTCGTGCATGATCAACCCAAGGTATGGCATATTGCTCTTCCACAAGCTTTATAGGCTCAACATTTTACCACAAATGCATCACCCTATTAATTAATTTATAGGGCAGAATGTGTGGTACCAGTAGAAAACCTAGACAATCCACTCTAATTAGAGCAGCAGCAAAATTAGAAAATGATGTTGAACGATTAACAGAATTGGATATTTTGAAAGAAAAAAAAAGAGATAAATCTAGAATTGCTTTCAGTGCATATCAAGAAAGAGTAAAAAAAGCATGTAAAAAGCTAGTTCGACCATAGTTATTTAAAAAAGGGGACCCTAGTTCTCAAAGTTGCAGAACATATCCGAAAGAGGATATCAGCAAATAATAAATTCGTTCATAAATGGGAAGGTCCATTTCAAGTACAAAAGGCTTATGTGAGTGGATACTGTACTTTGCTCAATCCAAAAACAAGCAAAGCTACAACTCTAATCAATTTTATGTATTTGAAAGGATATAACGCTTAAGAGAAAGCACATTCATACCACATGCATACAAACAAACATGATAAAAATATACATAAATAATATTCATATAAGCCAGTATATACAATATATATAAAGAAAAAAAATTACAAACCAAAATTGAAATCAAAATCATTGTTCAACAACTTCGCTATAAGATCCAAAGAATTTACATTTCCCTCTAGGAAAACCGGTTCATTTATCCAACCCGATGAGGCTCGATTTTCTAAAGGCTAGACCTCATTAGAGGCAGCCACTAGAAGAGTCGAAACACTAGGAGTTGCCGCCACAAAATTTGCCCTCTCTTGCCAAAGCACCTTGATCAACCTTTGTGAATCCCTAATATGAAAACAATATATATATATATATATATGGGAGAATTTCGTGGTACGATAAACCTGAAGTTGAAGCTCCCAAATATGAATAACACATCCATCAATGAGATCACTATTCTAAGCAACTACCTCATAAGCCATGGTACTTACGGCTAGGGGTGGCAATTTTGGACACGACACGTGAACCCGACACGACACAACACGAAATAAAACGTGTTAGGGTTGAGTATAATCGGGTTCGTGTCGTAATCGTGTCGACACGATTATGACACGGAATAATCGTGTCGTGTCGCGGGTTGATCCGTCAACCCGAATTGACACGATTAAGACACGATTAATAAATTACGGGTTGATGGGTCGTGTTGACACAATTATGACCCATGACCCGTTTATGACCCATTTAAAAAATTTATATATTAAATTAAAAAAAACTTTATATATATATATATAAACCCTAAATTACAAACCCAAAGCCGCACTTCTCTGGTCTCTCTCTCGCCTCTGTTACAAACCCAAAACCTCACCATCACAGCTCAACTTTCTCCTCCCAGTAGGCAGCATCGCAGTATCACCGGCACCGGATCGATCTCTACCTTCAACGCTTTCAAGTCCTCAACTCTCATCTCTTGGAAATCTGTATGCTTTCTCTACTTCATATCTATTGTTTAGAATCTAAACTGGAAATATACACTTAATTGTTGATTTTTGATTTATTTCCAAGAAAATGAAAGGAACCCAAATCTATTTCCAAGAACCCAGATTTAAATTTAATTAAAAGTAGTATTATATATATGAAACAACAGATCTATTTCCTGGATATATTTCCAAGAAAATTATATGTAAAGAATGCATATTTTGATGCGCGCTATACCAGTTGATGATGAGTTGTTGTATTGTAGTCTGTTGATTGATGAAGCTACTTAGATCTGTCATCAATCTGACCCTTGAACTGAACCATCGGAATTTCCGTGGATTCATCAAACTCAGGTGAGTCGTCCCTGTGTTGACCACGAGACCTCTTTGCACAGAGAAGAGGGACTAGAAAGACAATAAAAATGGTAAAAAGTAAGAGAATAACAAGCATCATGATCTCGCCATGAAGAGCAAAATTACGATCATCAGAGAATAAAATCTCATATTTTTTAGTGATAGTGGAGTAATGGCACTAGCCATGGAAATGGGTTACTATATAACTCTACTTTTCTGATTGTATATAGCTATAGGTTTTTGTAATAATTTAGTCCAAGTGCTAAGCAACTTTATATCAATCAATTAACTAAAACAATTTTTTTTAATACCAATCAGACTTTGACAAATATATATGTCTTTTCAATTTTGGATGGCCCAAAATGCATGATTAGAAATGATTTGGAGTCATGGCTGCTATTAGACGTTGATCAGTCGTATCCTGCTTATTGCTATAATAGTATTGTTGATCAACTTCAGCAGCAGGTCTGCATATATGACTATGAGTTATCAGGGTTAATATAATTAATGACTATGAAATTATACAAAAATTTCAGAGCATACAGTAATATATAGTGTACTTAATTATATAGTTTCCGTGTATTAATTCTTTGTATAGATACCCAATTAATTATTATGTTCATTGGTATATATATACATGTAAATTGCAAATCATGTTGCCCAATTTATTCTTCTTGTCAAATGTTAATTTAATCGATTGAATTTATTTAATGGAGTTGTATTCAAATGGGGGAAATAGCTAACTAGCATTCTAATTCCTTTTCCATAGAATTATGATTGCAATGTTCGTGATCGTGTTTGTGTTTTGACAGTGTATTGTAATATCATGAGCGAATTCGATCCCACATAAGTGAATTCTATCCCTGTTCCATGCAGGAGTGTTGATTGATGTCTATCAATTTTTTTTATACGTAATATGACCGGATATTTGTAGCATGACTTATGTTTGACTATATGACCAGTTTTGTATCTTTTTTATAGGAATTTATTTCATATCGAAGTCAAGAAGCTACCCCACAGAAATCATAGCTTGAGCTTTATTTAGATGAGCCAATTTTAAATAGCAATGTTTCACTGGATGTGTTGCAATATTGGAAAGCGAATCGATTTCGATATCCTGAAGTTGCTGCGATGGCTCGTGATGTCTTAAGCATACCTATTTCAACTGTTGCATCAGAAAGTGCTTTTAGTGTTGGTGGGAGGGTGCTTGATCAGTATCGGAGTGCGCTTAAGCCTGACACAGTGGAGGCTTTGGTTTGCACAAGAGATTGGTTGTATGGAGAGCAAGGTAACAAGTAATCACAAATAATATTATTGAACTGACCATGCTAACATCTTTATTTATATTTCTAATTTCTCTTTGAGTGTTTTTTTGCTTATGCCTTATATAATATTCAGATTTGCAAAGACTAGTGGTTTGCTTGTTTTAACATTTGTTTTATTTTTTTCTTTGTAGAAATGGCCGCAAAAGCATTAGAGGAGCTTACTTTTGATGTAATGGATATGAATATGCATGAGAATGAATCATTTCCACCTCCATCGGAGGGTTCTGTTGCTAATTTGGTTCGCTGACGTTGTAATATTGTGTTCTTGTAATTGGATGACTTATGGTATTATTGTTTTTTTTTTTAATTATGGTTGAACCAATATGGATAATATTTGACAATATAATGTTTATGTTATTAATTGGATTTTTTATATATATATTTCGATAATGAATATGTTGAAATTTGGATTATGAATGATTAGATAATAACTTATAAATGCTTATGTAATAAACAGATCGGCGGGTTAATCGTGTCATGGCGGGTTAATCGTGTCGTGTCGTGTTGTCGTGTCGGGTCTAACAAGACTCGTTTATTAAACAGGTTACGCGTGTCGTGTCGGGTCTAACACGACCCGTTTATTAAACGGGTTAAGTGTGTCGTGTCGTGTTACCCGTTTAATAATCGTTTCGTGTTCGTGTTGGGTTTTCTTGACACGATTAATAATCGTGTCGTGTTCGTGTCAACACGAACACGACCCGTCAACCCGAATTGCCACCCCTACTTACATCAACATGTCGATGGTGCTTGAGTAAACTTTTTAGTATTCTTGCAAAAATTCTAGTAACAAAAACATCATGAATAGCCGCAAAGTGGCCCACTGCTCCCTCGTAATGAAAATAGGGCACCAAATCACAATTCTCCTCGCATTGTCTCTTTAAAAACTTGTAGGCTCCACATGGAGAATAGTTTCTATCCATTTTTCCTTTTACTACGAGAAATTTTCTTAAGAAAGAAATATATAACTAAAAAACCCAAAACATAAAAATCCCTCAACAGAATCTAAGGAAATAAATACATCTTACTATCAAAAATTCAAAATTTAGCATTGATCTACAAAATTTAAACATATTTATAAAGGAATACTTATAAAGATGAAGAAATCCAAGAAAATGAAGCAATAATCCTCGATGCTTCACGGTCAATCCAAACCTTGACGTCGAAAACAGAACAAATTCGCCTTTGTTTTCTCAAACCCTAAAAACTAAAAAAAAAAAAAAAAAAAAAAAAAACTGTGTATATGCCTTATATACTGAAAATAAAAGTGAAAAACGACATTGTTTCAACCTAAAGGTACAAGAAATAAAATGATATTGTTTCAAATCTAACAAAACGATACAGTATCAAAAGCAAAAACGACACAATTTTTTTATAAAAGTTTAGATAAAACTTCCACTAGGCATAGTAAAATACACAACAAATAGAAAGTATATATAACTGATTGTAAAAAACACAATAATAAATTCTCTATGAGGTAGCAGTTAGAGAAATTCCTAATGACAACAGAAGAGCATGATGACATACATATTAACCATAAAAATCCGAAAATCGCAATACAAAGAATCATGCACATGTTATACAGCAAGGCGGCAACATATGTAGGGGGCTAAAATATAGATTTTTATAAAAAATAAAAAATAAAAAGAAGAAAGACAAAAATGAATAGTAATGAAGAATGTGAATTAAATAGTGCCGCATAGTGATCCAAGAAATTCCTATAAATACCCCTTTAGTTTTCATTTCAAAACAGATCAACACTCATACATTCAAGAAAGTATTTAGAAAGAGAGAGATAAATGAGAATTCAAAGAGAATTTAGAGAAAAAGAAAGGGAACAATACAAAAAGAGTTGTTTACATATATTACAATTCTTGTAATTTCTTTTATTATAGTAAAATATTTTTCACTGCTATTGTGGAGTAGGTCTTATAAGCCAAACTACGAAAACACTTGCCTTACTTTCTTTTACATTTTTCTGTATTATATTTGCTTCTGCTTTCCCACTGACCTTTGAATTGTTCAAAAACAAATTTTTTCTTCCTTATCCAAAATTTATATAACCTGTAATATTTTTCCTCTATTCAATTTAATAAACATTCTGTGAATCTAACAATTTGGTCCACAGACGACTCAATCAGTCCAGATTTGTAAACGCAATAATTTTTGTGTTTGCAGCTTTATTCACCAGCATGCATTTATAGTAATAGACAAGAATAATCAATGTGATAAAATCATTTAAAGCACGTGGATACCTAACAAATTTATTTTGCACTCTCTCTGAGCTGTATTGGCCATGGCTGTTGAGTTGATATATATCTAAGATGACTATAGTTACCTCTGGTTCTGTATGGTAAAAACCTCACATTTCATGTCGTCCTGTTTCACAATTTTTGGGAAAATTCAAGTACATGAGCTGCTAAATAAAGTATAATAGCACCGTAATTGAGTAATCCTTACACAGGAAAGAATGATTTACACCAAAAAATCCCTATATCAACAAATATGGTTCATGGCTTCTTTCTGCTTTTCAAGACAGTTAAGAATTTGGAAAATAGAACAAAAATGTTTCTGTCCAAAAGCAAGACGAGATTGAACCAACAAAAAAGTTTTGCCAAAAGGTTTGTATGATTCACCAGTGCACTCCCATATATGGAACTTATGTACAATATTTTTTTTTTCATACAGTTAAGATGAAATTAAGTTTTTAAATGTGCTTAAATCATTTCTAGAACAAGAAGTACTTCTTATTAGATTAGAAAAACTTGAAATCTTCTGTCATGATATGACTCATTGAATCAGGTGATACATATTGTTCATAAAGTTGACCTCGTCAAAAGATAGAAACAAGACAACAATATTTCATCAGCCACTAATTGGAATTTTTATTTCAACGGGAAGGGAAAAAAATTATGGCTATTATTGGGCTTTTGAGAATAAGATTACTTTTTCTTGAAAAGAGATAGTGAAGAAGCATACCTTTATCAGGGGATCTCCACCGCAATTAGAGAGAGGAAGCGCAACTAGTTGTAGACACCGAGCCTATACTGGTCACTTGTGCACATAAATAATACAATTGGACCTTATAAAATCAAAATGGAAACTCTAATTGAGGACTCAAAAGTCATTCTATTTTGCTTAAAGGCTGAAAGTAATTGAAAAACATATCAATCATAAACATTGTAATTTTCAAATCATACACATCAACATTCTCTTAAGTCATAAACAATAAATAAAAAAAAACGATGTCAAGTTCATAGTGTGGAAGACATAATGTATAAAAAAGAGTTTTGTGCTAAAGAAGAACAACCTCGAGTTCTTTATGTTCTTTGCCAAATGGGGGTACCTTAGGGGGGAATAAAATCTTGTCAAGAGTTCCAAACAAAATTTTATCAGTCAAAAGACAAAAGCATATGAACAAGGTTCTCTCTCTTGTCAGTTTTTGTTTCTCATAGACACAACTTCAAGTCATAGCCAAGTATATCAATAAAGTGATCTTCTAGACAATGAAGTGTATTTGCAGCAAATGGAAGAACCAAATGAAACCTTGGTTTAAAAAAAATCGCCATATCACTTCAAAATGTAAATTAAAAGGCAATATAGTCTCTACTTTGATATCATTTGTTGATTTTGATCCAACATCTTCCCACTGGTGAAAAATTTATATAAATCAACCTCAATATTCTACCTTCTCCTGCAATAACTACTTGCACTATCAAAGAGAAAGTACGCATTCATCATGATTAAAATAAATTTGTAAGTGGAACTCATTTCATAATTCCAAATAAGCATGACAGCACAGCAAAAGAAAATTCATGAAATTACAATGACATTACACTTTGGTCTACGTAAATGCCATTTAATAAATTCATCACATGGTGAACAATCTAATATATTCATCGCATCCCTGGATACAGAAGATTATAAAATACTTACAAAATAGCATGATTGCTAAAGTACCAGAATAGCGTATGTGACTGCTCCCGGAAAAAAAGGTAAGTAGCAAGAAAAATGTCTAGCGTGACAGGACTGGAATCAAAATTCAATAGATATTGTTGAGTAAAATTTAGAGTATACGACTTTAAATTTAGTAATATTGGATCCAAACAAATAAACAAATTATTTATATTATACTTATAATAAAATACACTGTAACACTTTTCAAAGACCACTCGCAATTTGAAGAGAAATACAAATAAACACTCAATAGAAAGCTCACAATTCAAACACTCAAGACACCACACTCAAAGCTAAGAATACAAAAACTTATTTTTTGGAAGATGCCTTTTCCTAATAAAAGAGGGTATTTATAATCCTCACCATGCAATCTACACCATACAAATATTAAATTGAGAAATAATCCTAGCCACACATTATTACCACATTCTACACACTTTTCCTAAAAAAATATATTTTCTACATTTGTTGATAACCTTATACACTTTTCTCCTAAAAATATACTCCTTCCACATTTGTTGAGAAGCTTCCATTGTCTTGGGTTTAATAAAATGGATTAAGCTTTTATTTTCCTTGGGTTGGAATGAAAAATAGATTGGGCTTTGTAATGGGCTGGGGTTGATCTTCAACAAATATATTTCAATAAAAGTTAAATTACTATTGAAAAAAAAGAAGCAAAGTGATTGATAATAATATTATAATTATTATTTTGGAGTGAAAAAAGGCAACAAAAAAAAATCTGGCTCACATAGGTAAGACAGATTTTATCTCATGGGAGATGAGACAAAATTAGTAGAATTAGAATTAATTTTACTGTACTTGAATCCCATATGATTAATAAATCCCTCTAATAATATAGTACGTTTCATCTTAAAGAAAGTGAGGGTGAAGATTTTCCCTAATAAACATAGTTTTTCTATTTCTGTAATTTTTATCTTAACAAATTGGTAAACTCTGATCATAAAAAGGAAAGTCAATAGAAAAATATGTTACTGAGAAAAGAGATGGAAACGAATTATATGAGTGAATGTTAAGGTATGAGAGTCCAGGTTAATTAATTAGATGGAAAAAATCTTCTACTTTGGAAAATATTGATACAGAAAGCATAACGTAAATTTTTCTTTTCATGACAAATTAAGAAGAACGTAATTGACTGTAGATAATCACAAACAACCAAGAATATCCGAGTTAACTATTTAGATGATCCGAATAACATTACATATAAAAGCTCTCACTAACAACTAAGTAGAAATCAGTAGGTAACTACATCCATCCCTAAGGAAGGAATTAATAAGGTTTTGTTGACAATGGGTGTGTTGAAGAGAATAATTTCTCTAAAAAATATTCCCCTCCCAAATGCATTGCAAGCACATAGGCCAAAATGAAAAATAAACTTTGAGCGGGAAATTCAACTTACTTAACCAATTCATATTGATGATTTTCAAAATAAAACTTGGTTTATGTTTGGGATGATTTGAAAATTTGAAGAAAAGAAAAAGAAGACATTCAAATTACTTTGCAAGAGGGATGACTGACTATAGGATTGGACAGGAACATTTTGCAGTCAACTATAAATTTGTACAATCGAATGTATATTGGACAACAAGTTTGTACAATCGACTATGTCATGACCATAGTCAACTATGAATAAATTGAAAATTTATAAGACATAGTTGATTGTTTGACTGTAACAATGCAAAATTCGAATTTTTTGAACATTATAAAACGTATTGACGATTGAATTATGAACCAAATGGCCTTTTGTAAATAGATACTTAATAGCTCTATAAAAGAGCTTGTGATCAACTGCCATTTTTCTAAAGATTTGTTCATCTTTTCTTCTCAATCCTCTTAAAATTCAAATATAATTATGCAGAATTCTTCAAACACAAGTGTATCGTAACCAGAAACTCAAAGAAATTATTGTGAGTTGTTCTTCACAAATAAAAAGTGCAAAACAATAACAAAGTTTCATTATATCTTAAAAAAAATTCGTTGTAATATTTTTACACTGTAGAGGCGTAAATTAAACCTTATGGACAACGTGCCTTGAAATATATTCTCTTTTACTTTCTTGTTCATTTTGACATAGCCCCTAAAAAATATCCCTTAAAAATATCCCCAACAACTCATTGACAGCTCACTCATCAGCGGACCACTTTGTGTAATTTGGTTCATCATGCTCATGTGGTACTTGTACAAAAGTGATATCTATAAGTTTTAATTTAGAACAGTTTGGTGGATTGATTCTTGTCTTTTTTGTGGGTAGTGAATTTGAAGCAGTTAGATCAATCGCTGTGAACGAAACTAGCCATTGGTATGTGTAGACTATAGATATTGAATTCGGTTGTCTCCTCTTGCCAATAATTCTCCAGAGGGTTCAACAAGCAACCATGAAAGTAAATCAAATTCAAATCGAAAAGGATGTAAGGGGATTACCTGGACACCGGATGAGCACAAGTTATTTCTTCAAGGTTTAAAGAAATGTGGGAAAGGTGACTGAAAAAGTATATCTTGAGACTTTGTGGTGACGAGAAAAAAATACTACATTCGATTGGACCCGAACAACAAAAAATTGAAACAAAGAAAAGGATCAAGCATTCATGATATCACTATCGAGGCAATTGAAGACCAATCACTGGTCAAACCAACAGGTCCAATATAGCAATCTCCTCAACCTCTAGTTGGGCCACCGAGTACCGTTGGGATAACGAATGAAGAAATGGAGGAACCAGCAAATCTCATGCATTAATTGCAAGTTTGAGTTAAGTAAAGTTTACAATATACATAAATTTTTATTGTAAAGTAGTTTTTATTAAATTTTAAAATTTTAAAAATTTAAATTTATATACAAAAACAATGTACCGTATGTTTTATTTTGTAATATTTATTGCATAAGAGTTGATCTCGTTTTAGTGTTAAAGAGTGGTTAAGTAAAATTTTGAATTGTTTATTATTTTTGATTTAATATCAAATGACCAATTTTCCTATAATATGATTTTCTTTTTTATTGTTTTGAATGGTTTTCAAATATATAATTTTTTAAAGTAGGATTGGGGTTGAAGGTTCGAAACCTTGTCCATTCAAATATATAGTTGTGTTGTCCCTAATAGTAGATAGTATTAAGTATGTAATTTAGATAAAGATTTTTTTTAAATGGATAGCTACAATTAATCACAAATTCTGAATTCATTCCCTACAATATGTTAATATCCAAACAATGAAACAAATAAATAACAAAATTGAGTATTCATATAACAGTGTTTATAGATTATCTAAGGTTTTGAAAACCCATTTCACTGAGCACGAACATATTCGTTTATGCGACCACTCATCTTCCATTTGAAAGATCAACCCATTCTTTTGCCATTTTATAATTTTCAGCACTTATTCTTCTTATGTGTTTCCTTTCAAGTCCATTTTCTTGGTATTGATGTTTGTGCGGATAATAATTTGTTTGTTCTCATATGGGGATGACAAGAAAACATGCTGTTATTTCAAAAAAAAAAAAACATACTGTTTGATAAAATGCTTGAGAGTGATTTAACGTCGCGAACTGGTAAACTGTAAGAGCTTTGGCTGATTTTTTAATCTCACGGGAAAAGCTGGAATACCCCATTCTGCTTATACTTGCACTAGTGAAGTTGGTGAAAGAGATTTGCGGCTGTCTTTCGAAATAGTAATGAAATTCATAGTGATCTTTTGATGAGCTCTCTAACGAAATGCATTGTAAATTGCATATGGGGCTGTATTCCTTCTAGGCTTGCTGGCTACATCGACATGTCAAGCCAGCAGAGATTTCGGCAAAGCGAATTGATTTGAACCCAAAAGCGGTGGGTATCTATGTTTGGCTTCCAAATATCTATTCTTTCGAGAAAAGATGGGGCAACATTGGATAAGATGAGTAAAGATTAAAGAAGAAAAATAACTGATAAGATAATTTATCAGTTCGTAGTTAGACAAGTTGCAGTTGCATCTACAGACAGAAGTTATGTTCTGAGGAATTGAAAGAACGCTTCAAAGATGCTGGATGCAAGCCTGGTACAAATTCATTTGTCTATGATGTTGAAGAAGTCAAGGAGAACATTCTCTGGGATCAATTGGCTGTTACTTCTGCTCCCATTAGCACGAGAAATCCAGGTACCATTATAAAATTACTAAATTTCTTCGACCATTTGTGGATTACCTCGCGGTGAGGAAACTAATCTAAGCTCAATTCTGATAGATTATTATGCTTGATACCCGCTGGCTCTATTGCTTTGGAAAACGGATTTTGATCTGGAATCTATAAGTGATTAATTCACCGTGGTATAATATTTTTTTTTTTGAAATGCACCATGATATAATTATACTTAGAGCCAAAAATGGGAAATGCATATTCTTTTATTTACCATATGTTGCCGTGAAGGACGATTTATTAGCAGTCAGATACAGTTGCATAATTTGATTCACCAGCTGTTGCTGTTTTTGCGCCATCTAGCCATGGTCACTTCTTGAATATAGACATGATTTTGCCTAATAAATTGGCAAGTAAACCACCAACAGGTCCAACACTCATGTCTGTCTCTTTATTCCATGGGAATGGCGCCATTGGCTTGGTTCCTTGCACAATATCTTCGATTGAATACTAGGGTTTTGACCGTTCCAAGGGACCTATTTCATTATTATACATTTTAGGGTCTGGACAGTAATCCTGAAAAGTAAAAGTAAATATTAAAAACAAAGTTATAGTTTTTTTTTATTTCTTCGCTATTACAATAAAAACAGTAAGCCAGTCACTTAAATGTGTATGTAAGAGTGCTTACTTGATCGGCATGCATTTTCTTCACAAATTTCTTAAATATTGTGAAATTTGTTTCTTGTAGTAAATCATTTGATAAACGAAGGTATGTAACCCCATACATCCTTAGTTTTGGTGGGCCATCCCAGTTGAAGCCATTAGGCCTGGCACTTAAAGGATTTGATTATAACCATCACGATCGTATCTTGAAAGTGCATTCTCACCTGCAACATCAATGATCTCTCTCCAACCACCACTCAAAACTGCATTCCATCAATTAATCATCATTTTTGTTGAAATAGAATGTGTGAATACACATTTGTCTACTAGTTTAGTTGTCAAGTTGCAACTCTTGTAAAGTTTTATTTACTTCTAATGTATTAGCAAATATCTTAGCTGTGCAAGCATGCTTTTGTTTCATAACTGCAAAACTAGGTACAAGCAGAATCAGAGGTTGTCAATTAAGCCAGGATGAAATGGGATGGGAACGATTAGAACAGTTTTCTGCAGATGCCATATGAAATTTGGCACAGAGACAAAGAGACGATAGATAATGCTTCTAAGGTTTTACCTGCTGAACAAGTTCCTGTGGTCCACTTTTGGCCTTAGCTGGTTGTTCCATGTCTCTTATCTTGTTGAGATCTTGATAATCAGAGAATGAAAACTGAAATCTTGGAAAGAAAACGAGAGAACTTGAGAGCTTGTGCAATCTGAATTGATTAAAATGAATTACTTAATTGTTGAAATATAGAAGATCCTTTTAATATTTATACTACACAAAAGTAACAACTGTTATAACAAAAATAATTGCTTAAGTCTGCTCTGGCCTCTTCTCTGCTTTTAACTTCTCTGCCTTAGACTTCAACTCCAAGCTGTTGATATGAGAGGCTATACTCCAAGACCCCCCCTCAAGAGGAGCATGTATATTTGTAATGCTCATCTTGCGCAAATTATGATGGAAAGGCAGTGATCCGAGAGGTTTTGTAAATATATCTGCTAGTTGTAATCTTGAGGGAATGTGAAAAAGCTTAATAACATTTTGCTGCAGTTTTTCTCTAACAAGGTGACAATTTATTTGAATATGTTTAGTCCTCTCATGCTATACTGGGTTGGTTGCAATGGACAGAGCTGATTTACTATCAGTGTAAAGCATGGTTGGCTAAAAGTGATCAACACTGAGATCTTGAAGAGCATAGAGTAACCACTGGATCTCACATGTGGTGACTGTAAGAGCCCTATATTCTGCTTCTGCAGATGATCGGCTAACTGTGGCTTGCTTTTTGGATTTCTATGAGATCAATGAGTCTCCTAGAAAAATTGCATAACCTGTCACACTTCTTCTGGTGTTGAAGCAGCCTGCCTAATCACTATCAGAAAAAGCTTTTAATTTCAATTCTGAGGATGAAGAGAAGAATAACCCCTGACCTGGGGTTGTTTTTAAGTATCTAAGCACACAGATTGCAGCTTGATGATGGGCCACTGTAGGTTTAGCAAGGAACTGGCTAAGAACCTGAATAGAATAGGCCAAGTCAGGCCTTGTAAGTGTCAAATGTAGTAACCTACCAATTAATCTTCTGTAACTCGAGGCATCCTCATAAGGATTGGAATAATCTGCACTAAGTTTAAGATTAGATTCCATTGGAAATGCAACTGGTTTGGAGCCTATAAGACTTGTGTCCTCAAGTATGTCTAAAGCATACTTTCTTTGGCTAATAGTAATTCCAGACTTTGATCTGGCTACCTCCAATCCTAGGAAGTACTTCAGCTGTCCTAAGTCCTTGATTGTGAATTTATCATGCAGAAAAGTCTTGAGTTGCTGAATCTCAATGAGACTATCACTAGCTAGTAAAACATCATCTACTTATACTAGTAGTTTTATAAAAGAAGTGGCAGTTTTCTTAATGAAAAGAGAACAATCAGAATTTCCTTGAGTGAAGCCATAATCAAGAAGAGCTTGAGAAAGTTTTGCAAACCATTGCCGAGAAGCCTGCTTTAGGACATAGAGACTCTTTAACAGTTTACAAACCATGTTAGGTTGTTTAACATTCAAACCATGGGGCATTCCATATAAACTTCTTCATGCAATTCACCATGTAAAAAAGCATTATTTACATCTAATTGGTCAATATGCCAACCCCTGATGGCAGCAACAGCTAACAACAACCGAATTAATGTAATTTTTGCCACTGGAGAAAATGTATCAAAGAAGTCTAATCCTTCTTGTTAGGATTAGCCTTTGGCCACTAGCCTTGCTTTATGTCTTTCTATAGTTCCATCAGCCTTGTATTTCACTCGAAAAACCCATTTACAACCTACGGTCTGTTTATTTTTAGGAAGAGTAACAAGTTTCCAAGTTTTGTTTAACTCTAAAGCATTGAGTTCATTTCTCATAGCAATTTGCTATTCATGTATTTTTGCAGCTTGTTTATATGTTTTAGGTTCTTTGGTAATAGAACTGGAAGCTAGAAAAGCTTTGTGTGGTGCTGAAAGTCTACTGACAGAAATAAAAGATGATATAGGATAGAGATTACCTGTGTTGGAGGAACAACCAATGGAAGCAGATGAGTTGTTTGCATAAGGAATCAATAAGACTTTACCACAATAATTGTCCTGCAAAAATTTTGGTGGTTGTTTAATTCTAGTTGATTTTCTGATATGTGAATCAATAGGAATGGGATTTGCTAAGTCAGTTGGATGATCACTGTCGATATGAGAGGAATCTGATTCACTATGATTCTGTGAGGAAGTGTTTTGATCAGAAAAGATAGGATTATATATACGAGAGGCTTCATATTGAAATTCTGTAGGAGGAAACAAGAAATTGGGTATTTCAGAATTAATAGGAAGGATTTTGAATGGAAAATTGGTTTCGTGGAAGACAACATTTCTGGAAGTAATGATTCTGTTTGTGTTTAGGTCCATGTGTTTATATCCTTTGACATCAGTTGTGATAAGGAAGAATCCTCTTCTGATTCTTTCCTAGATATTAGATGATTTGTTATCTTGTATATATCTTTCCTAGTTTATAGGATAGGTATCAATTACGTCTATTTGTTTCCTTTTATTTAGGTCTTTCCTAGTTTATAGGATAGGTATCAATTACGTCTATTTGTTTCCTATTATATAGGATCTTCCATTCCCATCTGTAAATACATTATATATAATGATAATCAGTCACCTTAACCTTTATTGAGGATTCCAGCCATATTCTACACAGGTCTTTCAACCTTCTCGTGGTATCATAACCTTTTTAGTTTTTTTTTTTTCGATCCTTTCCATGGCTGCCTCGTCCTCATCATCTTCACTTTCGCTGAACATGATGGTGCATATACTCACCACCAAACTGACCCCCTCCAATTATTTGTTATGGAGAAATCAGTTTATCCCTCTGTTGATCAGTCAAGATCTTCTTGGTTTCTGGATGGTAGTGTCCCAGCTCCTTCTCCAAAGGTTACTGGCTCTGATGGCATAACCCAGGTGAATCCAGCATACACTTCCTGGCTGAATACAGATCAGACTATCCTAAGTCTTCTCTATTCTTCTCTTACGGAGGAGTCTATGAGTGAGGTACTTGGTCTGAGTCATGCACATGAGGCCTGGACTACTCTTGAAGCCTCTTTCTCTCACAAATCCAAGACTCGAGAACTCCAACTCAAGGACGAGCTTCAACTAATGCAGCGAGGCTCAAAATCCGTGGCTGAATTTTTTCGACTCTTCAAAGGCCTCTGTGATCAACTAGCGGTAATTGGTCGTCCCATTGACGACCTAGATAAAGTCCACTGGTTTTTGAGAGCCTAAGGTCCCGATTATAAGATTTTCTCAACTACAATGTTTTCCCAGCTTCTGTTACCTTCTTTTGCAGATATCATTCCGAAAGCTTTGAGCCATGAGATTTTTGAAAGATCGATGTATCAACAATCTACCAACTCAGCATTCTACACTCAGTGGAATTCTTCAACCAGACCGAAAAGTACCAAGAAATGGAAGCCAAAACCTTCCTCTGACTCTGCCTCAAAATTGTCCAATTCTTCTCCAGTTTATTGTCAACTCTGCGACAATGAGGGACACTTGGCCAAACGCTGCTAGACATTTCTTAATCTCAAGAAAAAATAGTTTGCCAACCTTGTTGAGGCTTTCGCTGCTTGTTCGATTCCAGTCTCCAACAACTCCTATTGGTGTCCAGACTCTGGTGCAACCTCTCACATGACAAATGATCCCGAGGGTGTAGATGTTCCTACTGTCTACTCTGGTAATGAAAGGGTGATGGTTGGTAATGGTTAGTCATTTTCTATTTCTCACACTGGTTCCGTTTCTACTCTGTTCCCAACAACTCACTACTTTTATCAAATGTTTGAGTTGTTCCTGACATTAAGAAAAAGCTTATTTCCATTAGTCAACTCATAAAGGATAATAACTATTGTGTCACTTTTTCTTCTTCTGGTTTTACCATACAAGATTAGGTCACAAGAGTAGTGCTGGGGGTCGGCAGATGTGAGAATGGTTTGTACGTGCTCGATCCAAATCATTATGCCCTTGCTTCTGTTGTTTCTTCCAATAAGCCGCGTGCCTCTGTTCATTTGTGGCATGTTCGTCTAGGTCACTCTAGCTTTCGTACTGTTGACTCTCTTTCCAAGTCTGGTTTTATTTCCTATAGTGATAAATTGATGGGTTTAGATTCAGGTTTATGCGTTGGATGTAATCTTGGCAAGAGCCATCGTTTACCCTTTTCACTTAATGATCGCAGTGCTTTGTCGTTTGATCGCTTACACTGTGATTTATAGGGCCCTTCACCTGTCTGTTCCACTACTAGTTTTCGATATTATGTAGTGTTAATTGATGATTATACCAGATTCAGTTGGTTTTTCCCATTAAAACACAAATTTGATTTTTTTTGATACCTTTGTCAATTTTCAACGTTATATTGAGACTCAATTTTCTTCCAAAATTAAGTCATTCCAATGTGATGGTGGAATTGAATTTACAAATAATAAATTTTGCTCTCACCTCACATCTTGTGGTATTGTGTTGCGCATTGCTTGCCCTTACACATCGAGTCAAAATGGGATTGCTGAATGTAAACACCGACATGTCACTGAAACGGGTCTCACCATTATGTTTCATGCATGTGTTCCATTGCTTCTTTGGGTTGAGGCCTTCTCGACAGTTGTTTATCTCATCAATCGACTCCTCTCGCAAACTCTTGATGGCAAAACTCCTTATGAGCTCTTGCTGGGTAAACAACCCAACTACTTTATGCTTCGCATTTTTGGATGTTTATGCTTTCCTTATTTGCGAGATTATGCTCCTAACAAATTATCTCCCAAATCCTCTCCTTGTGTCTTTTTAGGTTATAGCCCCCTTCATAAGGGATTTCGTTGTTTTGATCGCAAGACGCAATGTCTTTATGTCTCTCGACATGTCCAATTTTATGAAACTATTTTCCCTTATGCAGGTGATGATATACAACAACTTCATAGTTCAGCACCTTATATTACTTTCTCTGATTTTTTGGAGTATAATAATAATGTGTCTTCTGCCTCTCTGGAGTTGTTGCTCTCTTCTCCTGTTTCAAATCCTATTTGTTTGCCATGCAGTGATGATCTTGGTGAATCTTTCCCCCGAACATCTCTTGTTGTGTCTACCGTTCCTTCTCCCAATCCGCCCCCACCATCTGTTTCTATACCGCCTACTTCTACCAACACTCACCCAATGGTTACTAGAAGAAAAGCTGGTATATTTAAACCCAAGGCCTATCATGCATTGATGATTTCACTTTCTTATCAATTTTTTCAGGTTCTTGCCCTACAAGAGCCTCGGGGTTTCAAGTCTGCTGTCAAATACCTTGAATGACTCTCAGCTATGGATGATGAAATC
Organism: Bretschneidera sinensis; assembly: GCA_023935145.1. Classification (NCBI taxonomy): domain Eukaryota; kingdom Viridiplantae; phylum Streptophyta; class Magnoliopsida; order Brassicales; family Akaniaceae; genus Bretschneidera; species Bretschneidera sinensis. The sequence goes on along the minus strand of CM043703.1, from coordinate 106,191,428 downwards.
CAAGCTTTGAATAAGAATGATACTTGGGATCTTGTACCTCGCCCTGTAAATCATAATGTGGTTGGTTGTCGTTGGATCTTTAAGTCCAAGCTCCATGCTGATGGTTTCATTGCGCGTCATAAGGCTCGTCTTGTGGCCAAGGGCTTCTCTCAGATTCATGGCCTTGATTTTGAAGATACATTCAGCCCTGTGGTACTTCCTGCTACTGTTCGGATTATCTTATCCATTGTAGTCACTTCGAGATGGCCTTTACATCAATTAGATGTTAAGAATGCATTTCTTCATGGTCATATTTCTGAAAAAGTATATATGGATCAGCCACATGGCTACACTGATCCATAGTTTCCTCAACATGTGTGTCGTTTGAAGCGTGTTCTTTATGGACTCAAACAAGCCCCTCGTGCTTGGTTCCAACACTTCAACTCTTTTTTTTATGAAACTTGGTTTTCTTCTCAGTTAGGTTGATTCCTCTCTATTTGTTCATCATACCATTGCAGGCACGGTTTATCTCTTGCTATATGTTAATGATATGGTGCTTACTGGCAACAATCCTGTTTTGATCAAAATCCTTATCACACGACTCTCCAAAGAATTTGCTATGAAAGATTTGGGTTCTCTTCACTATTTCCTTGTTGTCGAAGTCCAACATAACTCTCAAGGCTTATTTCTTAACCAAACCAAGTATGCCCTTGATCTACTACAACGTGCTGACATGGTTGAGGCCAAACCCATTACCACCTTTTTTGTAGTTGGTCAACATCTCTCCACTGAAGGGGAGCTATTTTCGGATCCCACCCTTTTTCGGTCTCTTGCCGGAGCCCTCCAATATTTGACCATTACTCGGCCTGATCTCTCATTTAGTGTCAATTCCATTTGCCAGCACATGTATGCTCCAACTGAAGATCATTTTCGAGCACTCAAAAGCATATTGCTTTATGTTAAAGGCATAGTTTATCATGGTCTTCAACTTCACCGCACCCCCTCTCGTGAGTTACTTGCTTATTCTGATGTTGATTGGGCTGGGTGTCCTGATACACGTTGGTCTACCACCGGTTATATTATCTTCTTGGGCGCTAATATTGTCTCTTGGTGCTTCAAGAAACAATCCACTGTTTCTCGCTCCAGTGCCGAAGCTGAGTATAGATCCTTAGCCATTACAACTACTGAAGTTGCTTGGATTGTTCAGCTACTTCGTGATCTACGTCTTCAATTGCCTTCCCCTCCGAAGATATTATGTGACAACAAAAGTGCTATTTTTATGGCGGTCAATCCTGTCACTCAGCCTCGATCTAAGCATATTGCAATTGACTACCATTTTGTTCGTGAACTGATTACAAATGGTTCCTTAAAAGTCGCCTTTGTTCCCTCACATCTCCAGCTTGTCGATTCGTTTACCAAGGAAGTCACCAAGCCTCAGTTTATACTTTTCTGTAACAAGCTTCACGTGATTCTTTCTGCCATGCTTAGCTTGAAGGGGGGTGATAAGGAATAATCCTCTTCCGATTCTTTCCTTGATATTAGATGATTTGTTATCTTGTATATATCTTTCCTAGTTTATAGGATAGGTATCAATTACGTCTATTTGTTTCCTTTTATACAAGTATGTGAGATAATTGATACAAGATAGTATCATTACAATTGCCTATGTAAAGTCAAGTAAGACACTCACAAGAGACCTAATAAGTAGTACATCTAGAGAGATGGGGCTTAACTCATTTAAAAGTCAACAGTGATGGCAACCCAACCTAATGCTAGTAGATCATTAGTCCTAGGTTTTAGTGGGTAATAACAAGTTACTGGGATTGACTGTAGATATTGTCACAAAGTTGGCCCACAATTAAGAAGGGCAATATTGCTTGTTACATTTTAGAGGTTGAGTTAAACTCTTAATGAAGTTATAAAATGTGTTTTAGTAACATAAACGCAAGAAGAACTTCACATATATGAAGAAGGAGTGGTGTCGCTTCTTATAAAGAGTTATAGTTTGCTTTATTGAGGTCCATCTGTAAATACATTATATATAATGAGAATCAGTCACCTCAACCTTTATTGAGGATTCCAGCCATATTCTACACAGGTCTTTAAAACTTTTCAAGCTGGATATCCTAAAAATAGACATTTAGTTGCTCTTGGATCAAACTTTTGTTTGTGACTAGTAAGTGTAGATGCAAAGCATAAACATTCAAAAACCTTTAAATGAGAAAGATTTGGTGGTTTATGAAATAACATTTCAATAGGTGTTTTGTTTTGAAGAAGAGGAGTTGGAATTCGGTTTATAATATGGGCTGCAATCAGCACACAATCACTACAAAAGATTAAAGGTAAGTTTGCTTGAAACATCAAAGATCTAGCAGTGTTTAATAGGTGTTGATGTTTCCTTTCAACAACCCCATTTTGTTGTGGGGTGTCTACATAACTTCTATGATGTAAAATTCCATTTTCTGTGTAAAATTTTGCAAGAATAAATTCTGAACCATTATTAGTTCTTATGGTTTTGACGGAAGTGTTGAACTGAGTTGTCACCATTTTACAAAAATTTGGCAACAAAAAAGAAACTTCAGATTTATTTTTAAGCATATACACCCAAGTGCATCTTGTGAAATCATCTACTATAGTTAGTAAGAATTTAAAATCAGAATATGAGATAGTGGAAAAAGAACCCCATATATCACAATGAATCAAATCAAATTCTTTATTTGAAATGCTCTGTGATGCAGGGAAAGAAAGCTTTTTTTGCTTTGCTAGTGGACAGATTTCACAGACATTGGTGCAATCAAGTGTTATTGAATTGTCTATTTTTCTAAGAAAAGGTATTCTAGAATTCAAGACATGACCTAATCTGTAGAGCCAAAGGTTTAACTGGTTTTGAGCTGTAGTTGATGCAGTGACTGGTTTAGAATTAAACTAATATTGTTGGCAGGAATTAGCGTTCGAGGAAGCTGTCGATATGTGATAAAGTTTTTGTTTCTCAAAGGTAATCCCAATCATCTTTTTCATTGATTGGTCCTGTAAAAGGCAATAAGAACCAAAGAATGATAGACACAGATTTGATTCTTTGGCTAGTTTAGAAACAGATAATAGATTGAAAGAAAAACTGGGGACACACAAGACATTCTTTAAATGTAATGTGCTGGAGAGACTTACAGTTCTAGTATATAATGTTGGAACAGTTTGTCCATTAGGAAGATTAATGAAATTTGTAACTGGTTTAGGAGGAGAAGAATATAGCAGAGGTGAACAAATCATATGATCTGTTGCACCAGTATCTAGAATCCAAGAAAATTCAGAATTTAACTTGATAGAAGCATAATTACATTTACTTAAAGAGTTACCAGAAAACTGAGAGGTAGTGGCTAGATTTATTGATGCTATGGTTATACCAGTGTTTTAAGTAGAGGAATTTGAATTGGCAAGTGCTAAGAGCTTATTGAATTCTTCAGCAGTTAAACTAAACCTTTGATTCTTATTACTGTTTTGAATGTAGACCTCTTCAGTTGAAATGGCTGCATGAGCAGAGGGAGGATTTCTTTTTCCCTTGGGTCCAGTCCATCCCGGTGGATAACCATGCAATTGAAAGCATTTGTCAATTGTATGGCCATTGTAGCCACAATGAGTACAATGTAATGAGGATTTCTTTGACTTTTCTTTATAGAACTTGGACTGAGTATTCTGATTAGGCTGAGTATGTTGCTTTGCTAACAAAGCATGTGTTTCAGTAGGTGTAAAATTCGTTAATTGCCTCTGACTTTCTTCTTGAAACAGCAAAGAAAAAACTTTAGTCATACTAGGCAATGGAACAACAAGCAACAATTGACTTCTTACAGAAGCATAAGAATCATTAAGGCCTACAAGAAACTTCAACACATAATCTGACTGTTGTCGAAGGAGTAAGAAATTGAACAAATCACATGTGCAAAAAGCCATCTTGCCACATGTACAGGTTGGAAAAGGCCTATAGCTGACATATTCATCCCAAAGAGTCTTAAAAGCACTTAAATATTATGTAATTGATGATGAACCCTGGTTTATACAACTTAAAGATTTTTCAAGATGAAAAACCCTTGGGCCATCACTTTTCAAATATCTTGTTTTTAATTCATTCCAGAGATCTATAGCAGAGGCGACATAAAGCAAGCTATTTCTAATATCTTTAGAAATAGAATTCATAAGCCAAGAAAGTACTAAATTGTTGGCACGAAGCCAAGCAGTATCAAGAATCCACTGATTAACAGGAGGAGCAGAAATTGAACCATCAATAAAGGCTACCTTATTCTTGACAGTCAGGGCAATTGTAATCGAGCAGCTCCAGGCGATGTAGTTGTCTCCTACAAATACTTCTGAGACCAAGAGAGAACCTGGATTATCACTAGGATGAAGATAATATGGGCTAGAAGAATCATCGGAAGGATTTATAGGAGTTTCTGAAGAACTATTAGAGTTTGCTTCTGGCATTTTACCAAGAAAAATGCAAGAAGATTCTTGAGAAAATTCCCGAGCAGAATTTGTAATATGAATTTGCAAAAAAATGCAAAGATAGAAGGAGGAGAAGAGATGTGGAAGCAAGTACGACTTTCAATCTGATACCATGTTGAGATCTTGATAATCATAAAATGAAAACTGAAATCTTAGAAAGAAAACGAGAGAACTTGAAAGCTTGTGCAATCTGAATTGATTAAAATGAATTACTTAATTGTTGAATTATAGAAGATCCTTTTAATATTTATACTACACAAAAGTAACAGCTGTTATAACAGAAATAACTGCTTAAGTCTGCTCTGGCCTCTTCTCTGCTTTTAACTTCTCTGCCTTAGACTTCAACTCCAAGCTGTCGATATGAGAGGCTATACTCCAAGATTTATACCACACAAAAGTAACAACTATTATAACAGAAATAACTACTTATGTATGCTTTGGCCTTTTCTCTGCTTTTAACTTCTCTGCCTTAGACTTCAACTCCAAGCTGTCGATATGAGAGGCTATACTCCCAGACATCTCAAGGCGTGTGAAATTCAAAATAGCATGATGCCTAGACAGCATCCTTGCAATAGGTTGATACCCATCTCTATGTTTCAAGTTGTAATATCCTGCAGTAATCTCTGCAGCATGACTATCAGCTTTATACCACCAATGAATTCCTGATACCTGTTTAGATAACGGTATGTAAGCAGATAGATAGATAGATACTAGTACTGTTGAGATAATTATGTAGTTGTGAGATATACTTTAGCTGCTAACTTGACTTTACAGCCCAGAAAAGCTTTGTTGGCTTCTTCAAGGATCACATCACCATGGCTCAGTAACTTGTTGGAATACCAAGTCAAGAAGAACTTCCCTTTTTCAGTGAGGTATGTCCCATTTGATCTAAAGAATTCTGTTGATTCAGGTGTGTCATTGTATTTGCCTCCATTATCTGGCAGTTCCCATTCAGGGTGGCCTACACTAGCTGCTTCCTCTTTGAATTCTTCTTTTAAATATTTATCATAGCACTGCGGCACTGTTTGAGAAATTCCTATTAGGGAACTAGTACCTAAGGTTACTCGTTCAGTGAAGTATCTAAACCAGTCTAACGTGAAATTCTCCAATACCAGGAAAAGCCCAGCCTTGACTTTCTGGGTAAGAGGGATATCTGAGCTCCCCTGCAGGACCAAGCCCTACTTCACTGTCTATTATGAGTCCATCTTCAAGAAAATCTGACATGTTCTCCCTGAAGCTTTTCATGTAATCACTGTATATCTAGATAATCAACAATCTGTTTTAACATCTATGAAGTGAAAGAGATAATGTATGGTGAATAGATGGAAATAAAACTTAACAAATCCCAAGAAACAAAATGCATGTATATTACAGATGTAGCATATAAACAATATATTGAAAAATGATGTAATACCTTAAAGATCACATCAGTCAAATTGTGCAAGATTTAAGTTAAACATGCTAGGTACTACTGAAATCGGATTTCACTTCCTACTCGCCTTCGCCATATCAACAACAACTCTTAAGGTGGTTTACTAGGGTCATATGCCTGTCTAAACCATTTATTTATTTCTCAGAACTCTAATTGCAGCAGAAAGATCGCTAGTATAATCTGGGAATTGTCCTCCAAAAATGACAAGGCGAAACTAAGTGATTGCATCTTTTGATGTTCATGAGAATTAACACGTTTTAGTTTAAGCAACTCATCTCAAATTGCATGGTAAACAAACGAGGCTCTGCAATAAAAGTACAATTAACTATTTCATTTTTCGTCTACTTCTTGAGCCAATGTTTTCAAAGCTGGAAAAATCCTTATGAGAGACAAAAGCGATTGTACATACCAGTAGGATCAGAGATATGCAAATGATAAATGTGATGTAAAGATGCTGAAATGCGTATAAATAACTATGGAATTCTACATCGATCTATGTACGTGTTTGTTTTAGGCATCCTCCTCTCAAATTTCTACAATAATAATAATTATTCTTGATTTGTTTTAGGCATGATAGGCTTCTTTAGGATTTTTGGCTTCTCTATTGGACCTTCTTCCAATTGCTTTCTCCCTCTCTCTCTCTCTCTCATGTGAACATGTGGATGTGCATGAGTACACCAACATAAAGCATTGTTTAATGGTTTAACCAAAACAGAATCATGACTAAATGTTAAAATGCCTTTCAGTTCACTTTTAGGGGACAGTTTCAAGCACCCCTTAGATCTTTTGCAATGGACCATTGACACAATCGGGCAAAATTGGATACTGGATCATGATGTGAACTATAGATAATGAAATCCTGGATCATCAATCTTACCTCAATAGCAGTTCTTCCTTTAAAGAGAGCCTCATTATCCACACCAAGTGAAAGGTACTCCTTGTTTCTGTTACCCATTCGATTAGCATAGAAGATATCAGGGTTTGTTTCTCCAATGACAGGTACCCATTGTGGGAGTGGGATGGTAACAACATCTCCTATATTTCCACCACATTGGTGGAATGACATTATAGCTTGTAATTTTAGCTCACACTGTTGGACAAGTTCAAACAAGCTCCTATAGGCACTCCAATCATACTGCTTGGGACCCTTAGATTCTACGATCCCCCACCAGACATCTACCACGACCCCATCAACTCCCGCAGCTCTTAGCTCCTTCAGCTGTTTCTTGAGTCTGTCTTTGTTTTCTAGAACATTATCTTTCGTAATAACTCTCAGCTGGTATAAATATAATGGTTAAAGAAATTGAAAACAGAAAACAAACCGAGATCAGATTAGTAAATGAGTAGTTGATAATTCAGTACTATCTTACTGTACATAAATGAGATGCTAACAAAACACTACATTACTTACTGGGAGCATGACATAGATTGGCACATAGTTTGCCAACATTGTTTCGTCATTGGTGAGAGCAGCTCGAGCCTGCATTTTTGGAGGAAGAGGAAAGATTTTAGGATATCTATAAAGAATGGAAATAGAGATGCTGCTACTATCTTTCCTCTCACCCACCCCCCTCTCACCAAGTGTTAGACGCTGGGTTAACTTTGCGACCTGCCTCTGTAAATCCTCAGTTATCACATCCTGAATGTTACGATCACGATGTGGGGCTTCCTCGTTCAGAACCTGCATGTGACGACCACGACCACGATCACCAACCATGGAAACTGATGAAATCTCACCCAGGAAAATGCTGAAGCTCTGATACCAACTGACACCGGGCAGAATAGCGATTATTCTGCAGGCTAGTCGAACAGATCGTTCACAGGGAGTAACATAAGAAAAACCCTAAAACAATACAAAGAAACTACTCTGATGCTTTATTTTAATTTATTGCAAAAATACAATAATAATATTATGAAACCCCAAGACCTTATTTATAAGGTCGAAGCTAAAATAGAAAAATTAAATTAAGGCCGAATTTAAATTAAATAAAATAAAAAGTTTTCTAAAAACTAAAAACTGCCAATTTGAAGGTCTAAACGTTGTTTTTTTAGCTTAAAAACGATAAGGCTTAGTATAAAATACTAAGTTTTTCCCGAAAGCTCGTTTCTAATCAGACTAGGATCTTCGGGGTCCAATCCGAGCTCGTGGCCCGCTAAACGATGTAAATTGGCTTAGGTAGCCCACTTGTCATCTGATAGCTCAGCATCATCTGACTCGGATCCTCCTGCATCAATGTCTCAGTGTGAGCCCTGCAGAGCAGTTTTCTTAGCTAGAAACGAAATGGTTATCCTCTGCAGGTAATCTATTGACAGGTTGACCACTTCTTATGGCTAAGATGCCTCCTTATTCACCTTTTGCAAAAGTTGTAGTGGAGTAGATAATAGAGGTCATGGTAATTATTGTATTAATTTTGATTTGCATGGCATTCCACCAGCATTGTTCCATAAATGAAAGAATAATTGTCGTGTGACAAATCTATTTCACCATATCTTAAGATATTGGTAGCAGAAACAATATCTAACAAGTGCATAAGATGATTGTTACCTTTGGTTCTGTTGTGGAAACCTCACATGCTGTAGCTTGAGCATTTCTCTGTATGCCAGTGGAGTTCAATTTATAAGCATTTTCAATATCTAGCCTTTTTGCTTGTCTCACTCATTGTGTGCTTTGGACAGGATTTATGGATGCTATTTGTAAGTGAAAATTAGTATGGTGAAGCTTAAATTTCCATCCTAAACCACCCTGTGCTGAATATACGGTACTTGTCATGGTTACTAGCTATGGCTTTTGCTGCGTTATGGTCGTCAATTGTTATAGCTGGTCAAGCAAAGATAGCATTGAAGAGAGAGCAAACACTCGATGGATTGCAGAACACGGTCTCTTTTTTTCCCCCATTGTGTAATAAAATTCTAGTTTGTTGTTTATTATGTAGATTGGCTGCATTTCCTTGTGGATTCTGTTAGTTTTAAAGAATGAAAGAATAATAATTTTCTTAGGACAATGAGAGAAATAGGAGGAAGATAAACTGGAACTCAAACTCTGAATTCTGATTATCATAATGCATAAGCTTACATTATATAACTAACTGAAAAGTAAAGCTGCAGAAAAAGTAAACATAAATAACTAACACATGTTACAGCTAACATGGGGTAGTAATGATAGATAACATGGGCTAGTAAATGACAAAGAACATGGGGTAGTAAATGCAGCTGACAAGGGGTAGTAATGACAGCAACTAACAAGGGCAGTAAGGACAGAGTGGTGCAGCAGCAAACAATGAGAAGTGGTACAGCAGCACCTGATGCAAATCACCAACACTCCTCTTTGCAGTAGGAGCTGCAAATTCCAAGTCTCTGCCTAAGAATTATACCGTAGTCATAATGCCACTGCTGCCATGGGTTGGAATGAATTCCTTGCTGCTGCAGAAAGTCCATCTTCTTGAGCTCTTCAAAAACATCTTTCTTCTTTAACTCTGCCTCATCTTGATCCTGTTTCTGGATACAATACTGAGCAGCCTCAGGCCGAATGTCAGCAGCGGGCCTAAGTAATAGGGAGAGATCAATATTCTCCAGCTTCTCATTGTACTTAACAACTTCCTTATCAACTTCAAGCATATCTGCACTGCCAACCATCTCAGTGACACTTTTCTTGGAAGGAAAAACAGCTTGTTCTTCATTGTCCTCATTCTTTGAGGCCTTCTCTTCCTCTTTCATCAAAGTGTCATCACTACTAATTGCAGGTGGATCAGTAATCATCTCATTGGATGAACCATCGTGAACTTCACTCTGCATTGAATTGTGAGTGTCTTGAACTGACCATTCCTTCCTCCTAGACTTTCCACTGCTCCCAGATTTCACATGCTTATGCAACAAAGAAGTAGCATCTTTATTTTCTTTGCGTGAATTAGATCTAAGTTTCATATCACTTGGTGAAAGACTTCCACTGGCAATGGAAACAGAATCAGAAGCTACCATCTTCGTCTGCCTTTTCTGCATGCAAAGTACAACACGTTCAGCAACTTGCTTGCTGTTTCTCTTATAACTTCCACATTTTCCACCAAGCTTAGTCTTAGAGGATGCTAAGTGCTCCGTAGAGGTGTTTTACTGGGGTCTAATCTCTGAGTTACTGCTCTCTGACATATTTTTCTCATTTGAAGAAGTATTTTCGCTTTGGCAGCACTTTAGCCTCCTCATAGCAGATGAGCCAAAGGATTTCTTCCTAGATGATATCTGAGCTCCAGAACCATCAAATGAAAGAACAGATTTTCCTTCGATATCACCATTTCCAGGAGAGCTCACCATAGCAGTTCTTTCTGACTTCAGAACCGTTTGATGGCAGAGTGGGCCACATGACATATTTTGATCATCAGGATGGCTCCATGGAGGATGCTTCTCAGCCTTAATTAGAACTTTATATCTTGCCTTGACTTCATTTGGGCTTCTAGTTGAAAATGCAGCAAGTTCTTCTTTGATGGGATCAAAAGAAAAACTATTGCATTTCATTCTCACTTTAAGAATTTCCTGACCCGTGACATCAAGAATGTGACAAAAACTGTCTTCAAAGATCACTTTAAAGCCTTTTTTTAATCAATTAACCTACACTCAACAGATTTTGGTCAATTTCTGGTACGTAGAGAACATCAAAAATTCTCTTTATGCCTGCAGTGCTGGTTATGGCGATTGTCCATTTCCCTTTAACAGAGATGTAATCACTATTGCCAATTCTGACTTTAGTAATGTCAGTTGGCCTTAAATCTCTGAAGAGTTCCTTGTCATTGGTCATGTGGTTGGTGCAGCCGCTATCAATTAACCAGCTCTTACTTGAATCATTGTCTGAGAAGCAAGTAGCAACAAAGAGCTGATCCTCCTCCTCTTGATCAGCAACTTAAGCATCTACTTCTTGCTGTTGATTTTTATTTTTGCAAATCATAGCTTCATGGCCTTGTTGGTTACACCTGCTGCATTTTGCATCAGGTCTCCTCCAGTATTTAAAACGAGGATGACCCTTTCTACCATAATGTTGGCATGGAGGATGATTTTCGTTTGTACCTCCAGTCTTGTTCTTGTTGCTGTTTGCTGTAGCATTGCCACTTGCAGCAACAATCTTCTTGTTCTTCTTCCTTATTTTCCAGCCTTCTTGATGCTTGACTGGCAGTGCTCCTTCAACGACTCCTTCTTGCCTCATGACCCTTCTTTGCTCTTGTGCTTGTAAAGCATTTACGAGCTCTGCCAAAGTAATCTTGGATAGATCCTTGGTGCTCTCCAAGGTTGTAATGGTTGCCTCAAATTTTTCAGGCACTGTTACTAGGATTTTTTCAACAATCCTTGAGTCGGGTAGATTAGAACCAAGCAGTCTTACCTTATTGGCAATGCTTAGAAGTTTTTCAGAATATTCTTTAATGGTTTCTGATTCCTTCATTTTCTGCAGTTCAAAATCTCTGATCAAATTCAGCACTTGCATCCCTTTGATCCTCTCATTTCCTTCATACTCTTTTTTGAGATAATCCCATATTGCTTTTGCTGATTTGAGTGACATGACTCGGGTGAAGATAGTCGATGTGACGCCAGCAAACAAGCAGGCTTTTGCTTTTGACTTCCTTGTTTTTCTGTCCTTGTGATTCTTGATCTGGGCCATTGCAGGGTTGTTTGGCAAAAGAGGAACTTCGTAGTCCTCTTCTACAGCTTCCCAAAGATCCATCGCATCTAGATAGGTCTCCATTCTCACAGCCCAAATTTGATAGTTGTCTCCATCAAAAACTGGTGGAGTCATTGATGAAAAACTGGATTCTCCTTCCATTTGAACACTCAAATGGACTCACAGATCCCTCAAGATGAAAGCTCTGATACCAATTGTTAGTTTTAAAGAATGAAAGAACAATAATTTTCTTAGGACAATGAGAGAAATATGAGGAAGATAAACTGGAACTCAAACTCTGAATTCTAATTATCATAATGCATAAGCTTATATTATATAACTAACTGAAAAGTAAAGCTACAGAAAAAGTAAACATAAACAACTAACACATGTTACAGCTAATATGGGGTAGCAATGACAGATAACATGGGCTAGTAAATGACAAAGAACATGGGGTAGTAAATGCAGCTGACAAGGGGTAGTAAT
>CM043703.1:105814402-106174402 GCA_023935145.1 Bretschneidera sinensis | reverse complement strand
ATCATTTAATTTTTAAATAATAAAATGAAATATCTCATTTTTTTTTACATATATTTTCATTATTTTGTCCACAAATGCACTTTAATTACAGTGAACTGGAGAGAGAACTGGGATAGTTCCATGTGATTCTGCATGTCCATGTGGGTCTAACGTTTTTCTTATTGACTTAAATGCCCTTTGATTTATAGAAATTATTCATTTTGTTCGTTTGTTTTTTTTTTTTAAATTTCATAAGAGTTACCTCCACTAATTCAGTTCTTGACTAAATAATTATAGAGAAGAGATAAAATATATGCAAATTGCAATTCCGTGTGCAGCATGGTGAGGAGGAGGCTCGATTCCCAATATATGTCCTTCAACGGCTCATTCTTAACCCCTTGGTTTATCTCCATAATCATGATTTGTAGTATTATATGGAAATAATTAGGGGTATTTTTGACAAAGTGAAGTTCGTAGTAAAAACTCAAGAACACCAGAGGTCGTTGAAGAAAATAAAAGCTGTCTTTAATAATTATTAGTAAATGGGCTTCACGTGCTGTCACTAATTAACCTCTTCACTTTACCAACTCTACTTGAAAATAAATCCCATAATTTAAAGCAACCAAAAACAAAACCCCAAATGCACCCATCTTCTCCACACTAAAATTATTTACTCCTACTAGGTTCTACTAGCCACCATGAAAAAAAGACGAAAGAGAACCGACCCCCATCTCTGCTAATAAGTGCTAATAAAACCAAAAACAAACCCATCTCAGGTTTGCTCAGTTGATTACTAGTGGAGTACAAAAATGTGTTATGTGGGGAAAGCAACCAAGATCTTTATCTTCATAGTCACAGTGCTGGTGGTAATGGGTATTGTCTTAGGATTCGGGCTACTGAGCCACGGCCTCCAAAAGTCCCACAAATGCTCCGGTGACTCCTGCCACCCTTCTTCACCCATTGTCTTCCCTAACTCTAACCCTTACCCTAACCCACCTGAGCTAGGCATCAACCAGTCAAGCCCACCCAGCTCAAACCCACCTAGTCCGCCTACGCCTATCACTAACCCAAATCCTCCTCCACAATATTCGCCACCACCTGCTGCAGCTACAGCGTTGGCGTCGTCGCCTTATAATCCTCCGAATCCGGTAGTTGTGACTCCAGGTCCTGTGCATGCTTAGCCGGTTAGCGATTAGTGTTCAATTTTATTTTATTTTATTAATGCCATTGTTTTGTTTTAGTTTCTTTGTTCTTTCTTCAATTCAGATTTGGATAATGATTTTAAGTTGCCGTTTGTATCATGGTATGATGAAAAGGTGGAATTGGATTGGGCGGTTTATCTGGTTCTGGATTTTAAGGGCGGATGTGAAATTTGGTTAGCTTTCATGGAGAATTTAGTGAATTCGTACTTCTATACAGAGTAGAGAATGAAGATAGTGAAATTTACCGATGGTTGTGCCTTTAATTTCGGTGTCATAATTGTAAAATGAGTCAATTCAGTTTATGTTTGTGTCATCCAAAGCGAATCGGCTATACCCACAGCAGAATATTGTCGTGGGGCAATGTGGATCTTTGGGGCATGTTTGGTCCTTGAGGAAGTCGCTAATTTTATTCCATTTGTATTTTTTTCACTTACATATAGTGTAATAGAATTTTTTGACGAAAAATGTTAATTTCACGAGGAGATTCGCTCATTTTTCTCGTGTCAATGGTTTTTTTTTATATAAAAATTTTCGTTTCAGTCAATTCGCTCTTGCTTGCAAATTATGTTAGCTTGTAAATTATCTGTGTGCATTTATGTTCTTTTCTATGTCTAGTGAAATGGTTAATAACACCAAACATTCATCTAGTTATATCAAACTATTGTCTTGAGTAAAATGAGCAGGTGAATACAAATGTAGGTCAAAAGGTTAGAATCCGATACAATTTTCGTTTGTTAGTGTTAGCCTTTGATGGACAAGAAAAGAAGTTGGGTGAGGGTGAGTTGTGCTCAGGTCCCTGCTGCTATTGCAGGGCTACCAAGGAATCTGCAAGGCTGGACTGTCAGTTAATTTCCACTTTCCAAGCTCATGCTAATATATACTAATATCAATTTCAAAATTATTGGTTGAATTGGGTCAAGACATGATCGAATTGTTGGACATAGTTACTACTCTTATGTTCCAAAAGGTTTGTCAATCTTTTCTAAAAATGTGCTATAAAAAGTATTAATTTTCCAAAAATACCTTTTATGGGTTTTACTCTTTTTGTTTTAAAACCAAAAAATATTTACTTTTGGGTTCACCCTTTTAAAAGCACAAATTACATGCTTATCATGTTAATAAAATAATTAGTAGTCTTAAGGGTATTTTGGAAAAGTTATATATTGCATTAATCTTTGTTCAAAATGAAATTGCACAAGCTCTTTCAGACACAGTATATTTTTAAAAAAATATATTAAGTTTTTTGTTTCACTTTATCATAATTGATAAAAAAAATAATAAATCCTTATTATATGTAATTAATAAAACAACAAGGTTAATTCATTTACATAACTTAAATTCAAAAGTATTTGAATATCTTAAGATTTTTTGATTGAACTCATTGATTTATCAACAGCTTTTTATAAAATAACAATTTTTTGTGAAGAAAGGTACTAACAAAACAAATTAAGTTTGACCTGTGCAAAAACCATTAAAATGCTAAATTTTGAGTTTGTCATTATCAGTTCTACTTGTTCTATTGTTTAACCAAAGCATTTTATGTGGTAAAGATGGACAATTTTCTTTTTTGGCCATAAACAAAGAAAGTATTGTTTTATGGTAAAAATGTAAGTGAAAGGAAAATATGGAATGAAATTTTTTTATTTGAAGCTTTTTTTTGTTTAGTTTCGTTAAATATAGGTATTTTCCTCTTACTATTGAGAATGGGATTCTGTAATGGCTCATATCAGTTAGTTCTGTAAACAAATTTTCTATTTTCTTATGTGGAACGTGGATTATGTTGTGATTATTTCATGATTATTTTCTGATTTATGACAGGCTGCACTCTTGTAGCCATGGCAGATAACATTCTCAATTGGAAATTCTATTGTGAACTTTTGTCAGTAATATGTTTCTCAATTTCAAATGCACCAGGCCGTAGAATATCAGAAAGGATAGACAGGAAATTATACTCTGAGATAGACTCAATATAACAACATTCCTCTGTAAAGAATCTTATGCTTAGAGAGCGTGAGGCATCATCACCAGCGCTATGCTTAACCCAATTATCAGAGTGGTTTTAAAATTGTCTTTGTTAGCTGATGAAGGAGGTGGTGATGGCCGAAGATCACCAGCAGAAGGGGAGTTTGCAGGAAATTCAGTTGAAGGAACATCAGGGGATAACATAGGACTGCTTGAAGGTGATGAGTCGGATTCAGGGGATATAGCCAGGGTAGGAGCTGAAGTTTCCGGGGCTTGAGAGGAAACAGGAGTAACAGGAGAAGATGGTGGTCTGGCTGAAGTTGTGCGAGTGTCTATTTCAAGCTTAGTGCTCGTATCCCACCCACCATTTGCGCCACCAACGGTATAGTTTTCTATAGTTTTCTGCCATGTCTAACTTGATGATCAAAGGCTGCAAGAGACATGCTCATTAAGATCCTCATCATTGCTATTTCACAGGAAGAAATATGTATGTTTGATATAGAATTCTGAAGTTTATGGTATAGAACAACTAAATTCAGTGGGTTTTGATTTGATATAGGAATTCTATATATAGTGATAGAAGGTTGTGAGGAGAATGCTTTTTCTGATATGAGAATTAACAATTATTAGTTTATGTTGTATTACTTATTGGAATTGGTTATAGTATTATGGAGACAATGACAGCTTGTTTTCTCCGTGTTCTTTATGCATTCATTTTCTTTTTCCCACCTTAATCCTTCTTTGCTTTTGGTTGACCCTTACATAAGATTATTTGATGCATACAATCTGCAACTCACATCATTGATTTGGCATTTTTCGAGTTCTATATATGGAGCAGATTTGAGGGTTCAACCTGGTAAAAGATTTACATTCTCATCATTGTCAATAATCATTAATCAAAAGGTAAGTAGGAGTCTTTTTCTTTTCATATAGTTCTATTTTCATACGGGGAAATATCCCTTAGTTTATTATTTTGTTTAGTTTGAATTTATAAAATATACATGAAATAAGAGTTTATCTTATTATTGAATGAATTTTTTTTTTCTCTTCTCATACAATTTAATAATAAAATGAACTCTTAAATTATATATTTTTCACGAACCTGTACTAAACAAAAATTTCTCATAATTGGACCCATTCACCCACAAAAAATAATTTAGGGAGTAAAGAGACTATTACCTATTCTTTGGAGGTGCATCTAATCCAAATTATCCAACCCATCACTGCACGAAATACATCAAATGGTTAACAATTTGAACATGTCATTCACCCAAAAAAAAATAATAAAAAATAAAAAGAATTGAAGCTGTCATTGGAAGCACAGAAAACACAGAGGTCTTCATGTAAGAATCTTCTAGAATAATAGAATGAACCTGATCATGCAAGTGTATTTGACTAAAGAGTACGTATGGTAACCTCATAACAAATAGTTAATGAACAAAACATGCCAAATAATGCAACAATTTAATATATAGATACTGTAGTAGTAAATTTTTTTGGTACATTTAAAAAATCCAATTCTAAAACCTACCCTAAATCCTACCACCCTTACCAACGTACAGGGCAAAGCCTCGGTAGATAAACCTTAAACGACAATAAATGAAGATGACCATTGACCAAAACATGAAAAGCAATGACAAATTACGTAAATTAAAAGGGGTGTAGCTATCTTCTTCCATGCATGCAGCACTTTATTAAGCGCCATATATAGCCTAAGGGTGTGTTTGGTGATCTTAAGTTTGATCAAGCACTGAGAAAGGGGTATATCTCATATCTAACATTACAGCTCCCCCCAACAACCCTTCCTCCTTCTTTTCCATCACAACAGCTTGGAAGCTCACCGATTATTCCATCAAGGCACTTCTTGCAATCACTGCTACATTGAGCCAACTCGTACAGTTTTGTTGATCCGTTCAGCTCCGATTCTCCAGCCGCATACATTTTAGGAGTTACATCATCAGCTTCTTTAGCCAGTTGGCTCAACAGCTCCTTAGTCTTCTCATAAAACTGCGCAGGATCGCTTACGTCTCACGTGTTCAACGTGTAAAACTTGTTCTTGTTGTCAATTTGGCCAAACAAGTCCTTGTCTGAGTACTTCAAAAGACAGTTATCATACCAAATGATTGCACCTTTGTTGTGTTGACAGCGCTTGCGAATATCACTGCTTGCGTCAGCGACACAGGTTTTGCAATCTGAGCTCGAGACATCGCCCTACAAAGAGCCAGCCCATATGCTTGTTTTGGGTACTCTCCTACCGAACCAGTACCAAAACCTGAGGAACGATTTGCTTCTGCTTATGATGGTCATATGCACTGTTTGGTTTGATTGTAGTTTTAGTTTATAATGGTAAAAAAAAATATAGTTTTTAAAACAATTTTTAGCAAAATAATTGTAAAATTAAAAATTATTGTGTTTGACAAAAAGGGACCCCAGACCTTTCTTTTAGGGTCAAAATGTTTGGATCAAAACTTTTTATCATGGAACTATATATTTCTCAAATTGAATTTAAATATATATATATATATATATATATATATATATATATATATATATATATATATATATATTAGTTGGGACTTGAGTCATTTATCATCATCCTATGCTTTTGGCTCCAACTATCTCTTAACCCATATAAGAGTAAAAGTCATTAAATTCCCTTCGTCTTGCACCATCACTTCACATATATTTGTGCCATAATCAAAGTCTTTAAAACTTGTAAAAGAGTGAAATGGCATGAGTTAGATCATTTCCATCAATTAAAGTTTTTAAAATAATTTATTACTTGATTATCTATTTAACAAATTGATCATGAATCATCATCTAAAATTTCAACTAATCAATAGAAGCTAATCATAATTGTTTGTTGATTACTATGTCATACATCTCATTTGATGGTTAAGCGAGTTTAAGGCACATTATCCTCAACTCCCTTCCTCATGTTCTTTTACGAGGGGTTTTATAAATAAAAAAATATTATTTAATGATATGAACATGTTATAGTTTCATTGTTTAATTATATATCATCGTTAATAAAATGCCTAGACTATGTATTTCTAGGTGATTGCGTGTAATGTTGATCCTTAGTCACTTTATGATACATGCTCTAAGAAAATTATGACAATTTTTTTTTATGAAACTCTTCTTTCAATGAAATGATATTATAGAACTAAGTATAACGATACAATAATTGATCATAATATTTCAATGAAATGATATTATAGAATTAAGTACAACGATACAATAATTCATCGTAATATAAGTTTAAAGTCTAATCATATAACTCATTTATAAATTTATAATCTTTTTACATTATTCATTTTAAATGAAAGAATCAATATAAAGTATAAATAATTTATACACCTATGAGAACCAAACTTGAGACCAAATCTCAAACAGAATCTCTTTTACCGAAAAGTCAATGCCTCGTTAGCTAACTTTTCTATGGAACCCTTGTTTCTATTCGATAGGTAAGCTATATTAATAGACGTAGTGATCCATTGAACTATAAGCGACAAATTAAGTTTGACCAACAAATCAAAATGAAAATGACAGTACTGTCATGTCCAGCTATCAAGTTTTTGGCCTGGTAAATATGCTTCTAGAGAGTCAAATACAATTTGCACATGAATGGTCATGGACTAGTGTTACGTTAAGCGAAAAAGTAGACATTTTGGGAAAGCATGTCGTATTAACTCTAGGGAAAGAGATTCCCAACCATGTTGCAGCAAAAATCCAAAAATATTACGGGTCCGGTCAACCATGATTTTAAAGCATTTGTTAAGATTCCGTTTGTTGTAAATTTTTTATAATTGAAAAATATTTTTTAATTGATTAAAACTCATGAGTTTGAATAAAAGCACTCTTACATAAAGCTACAACAAACATAGCTTGAATAAGATAATTATGTTATAATTAAGAGTGATGATACAAAGCCATCAGAATTGTTTGATTTACCCAACATAATAGTTGTGGATACTCGAGTAATAATTATGAAAAATTTGAGTAGTAATGGACATATTTGTAAAAAAAAAAATAAGACCTTTAAAATCTCTGCACAACGTAGCACCCTTTCAATGGTTAGGTCCTTAGATGGATAAAAAATGAACAAAATGGATGACTACCCAATTTTACTGATATATAAATAATGCAAAGTTTGACTTGAATTTATAAATATATTCATATTATATAATTCACATACAAACTCATAAATTAATGATATGTTTGTAATAACATTTAAGCTTGCAAGTTTAAACAGGATAATGAAAACTAAAAAACTTCTATTTAAAGCAATAATATGTTCGAAACATTGGAACATGGGGATAAAAAAAGATATAAGTGAAAAAGAAATAAAGAAAATGGAGGCTTTCATATAGCCATTGCTTTGATTTTTTATTTTTTTTTTTGAAAGGCCATTGTTTTGATGTTTAGTTGGAAGAAGTTTTATGTATAATTATTGTTTTGATGTTTCAAAGTAAAGAGATCAATGTTTTGATGTTTAAAAATAATGAGAAATTTAATCATTGTGCTATTGCAGATTTATAATTTATAATTTATTACAATGATAATGATAATGATAATGAGTAAAAAAATTATTACCATTTTACCCTTTATTAATAATAAGAAATATAATAAATTTGAGGGTATAATTGTTAATATGAGGGGTTTAAAAGAAGAAGGAAAAAAAATAAGAAAAAATGGATGTTTTCTTCTTTTTTCTTTCTTCATTCTTTTTCATATTCCTCGATCCAACAATGCGAACGTACTTAACTACGAGTAAAAAAAGCATATAATATACAGTATCCTCTTAACATATTGATAATAACTTAGACAAAACAAATTATGCAACAACTTAATAAATCAACTTTATTCATACGATACACATCGATAAATATAAACATTCATCAAATATATCATAATTAAAAGCATACAAATTAAATCAAAAGGGGTGTAGCCAGAGACTAATTTCTTTATTCATACGATACATGCAACACTTTATTAATTAACCAAGAAGCATAATTAAGGTTGTGTTTGGTGATGCAATTAAGTTTCAAGCATTGACAAATGGGTATATCTCATATCTAAAATTGCAACTTCCCCCAACTACCCTTCCGCCTTCTTTTCCATTACAACAGCTTGGAAGCTCACCGATTATTCCATCAAGACATTTCTTGCATTCACTGCTAGAAAGATCCCTTGTACACTGAGTCAACCCATACAGTTTCGTCGATTCATTGAGATCCGATTCTCCAACCGCATACAGTTTAGGAGTTATATAAGCTTCTTTAGCAAGTTGGCTCAACAGCTCCTTAGTCTTCTCATTAAACGGCGTCGGGTCTGTTACTTCTCGCAAGTTCCACATGTAAAACTTGTTCTGGTTGTCAATTTGACCAAAGAAGTTCTTGTCTGAGTACTTCAAAAGACAGTTATCATACCAAATGATTGCACCTTTGTTGTATTGGCAGCGCTTGCGAATCTCACCGCTTGCGTCAGCAACACAGGTTTTACAATCTGAGCTCGATACATCGCCCCTACAAAGAGCCAGCCCATATGCTTGGTTTGGGTACTGTCCTACTGAACCAGTAGCGAAACCTGAGGAGGGAGCTTGATAGTAGAGATAACCTGCGGTGAGCTTGTTCAAGTTTGTTTCATAAGGGCCATTAGTTGTGAAATTTCCAGAATTCGAACAAAAATGAAAGAGAGGGTCAACTCCAAAAGCTGTTTGGAGAAGAAGAGCAAAGAATAGTAGAGCAGAAAGAGAAAAGGCAAACTTTGACATTGTAGCTTAGTAATTAATGGAGGATATAAAGGTGGTATGTTTAAGCTTTCGACAATGCAGCTGCTATTTATAGCGAAAATTTAAGAATTGATCAAGGAGATAAGTTTTAAGGGGATTACTTTTTTCAGTTGAATTTGGTAAATCATCATCAAGGTGACAAAAAGATTTTTCAAAAGTGGGCTGCGGTAATTAGAATATTCTTTAGTGGGCAAGCTCAAAGCGCACTTCATCAACCATCTCGGGTGACCAAAAAAATGGAACACCACTTAGAAGTCTAGAGCAAGATGGTGATAAAAAAATATATCAGGTCGAACACTATATACATTTGATTAATCAACATGCCAAAGGAGTATTGTGTTTTTGTTTGATCAAATATATGTTGTGGTAAATTCTTGTTCTATGAAAAAAAATGTAATATAAAACATATTTCATCATAAAATTAAAATAATATTTTTTTTTTCTTTTTATGTCATTCAATGATGACATGAACCTTAATTTATGTTACGTATATTCCATAAACATATATTAGAGACGAACCTCTCTAATATTATGTGCGCATGTGTTGCCCGACTATTTTCTTACCATATAGTACCATAGTAGAAATCCTTTGTCTAATTATTTGATTCCTGTGACCTCTCTTTCTTTCCTCCCTCATTATTTTTTCATCTTGTGTTTGGACCAACATGTAGAATTTTCAGGACTTGCACGAAAAAAAATAAGTATATTAAAATATAAAATAATAATAGATTATCTGATTTTTATCTGTTTTAGTTTTTGAAATGATTAATTAGAATGTGTTAAAAACAAATAAATTTTATTTTTATTGGGTAAGCCATGTAGAATCTTAGTGATCCAATATTGCAGTATAAGCAACAAAGTTTGACCAACAAATCGAAATGATGGAAAAAGAGAGTTGTCATTTTTGTCCTGGTAAATTCTTCTAGAGAATTAAAATGTTAAATACAATTCAATATTAAATAAAGCAATTCGACCAAATAAACAAGGGCCCGAATTTCTTTTTGAATGTAGTTAAAGAATATAAATAAAGCAATTCCCCATTTATACCATCAATCCCTAGTGCACTGAGCCAAACCATACAGTTTCTTTGAATCTCCAGCCGCAAACATTTTTGGATTAACAATAACATCCTTTGCCAGTTGACCCAACAACTCCCTAGTCTTCCCGACGCCGGATCACTGACTTTTTGCAAGTTCCACATGTTCAACTTGTTTTGATTGGCCAAAGAAATCGTTGTCATACAGATTTTGAGACTTTGCGAGGCTGACATTTTCGTTTGAAATTGGAGATCGTTAAAGTTGACAACAAGTTAGGTTATTCTTAGGGAATGAAGGCTATTGGATTGAATTGTCATACAGATGATGATCTATTATCATAGTCTGGTTGGCATGCTCAACACAAACAGATAGCACGGTTCAGACATCAGATAATCTGAACCAACTGAATTGTGATCAAGAAAAACCAAGATGAGTATCCACTTTCTGTACTCTAAAAATTGTCGCAGGAAGGAGGGCATGATCATCCTGTCTCCATAACACTACACCCTTATTTAATTTATAAACATTCGCTAATTTGAATACTCATGTAAAATCCAAATGAGTTAAACATTTAAAATCTTAATCATGGTCCAGATCACCCTCTCTGAGCCTGAATTACAAGACTTGACCAAACATTATAGTAAGCTTCATGATCTCAAGTAATATTTAAGTTTGTTTTTGTAAAACAAGCAGCTATATTTAATGGTAGAAGCAAAGACTTGAGAAACAGCCCACTATTTTTTTCTTTAAAGTGAAACAACTTAGCTAGAAAAATGCTTAACTAGATCAATGTTAGGCCAGCATACTGAAAAAGACTTACAATTTTCATTTAAATATTGTAATCAAGATGAAGCCAATTCATGAGGAAACATGCAGAATATCTCTCACAAAAAGATGAAGAGCTTGAAATTTATCAATTCCACAAGGCTTTCCATTTTAATCAAAGGATCGAAGTTTATAAGCTTCAAAATAGTGGTATGAAATCACAAAGTTAAATACTCAAAACGTCAAAATTTTCCTATAAACCCAATAGCTCATCATGCACACCAACCATATTCCTGTAAACTCAAGTAGATTTAAATTTCCCCAGCTCTAGACACGTTAATGTATGTCATCAGAGAGCAGCAACGTAACTATCCAGAACTATATTTTTATGTCATCACAGAGCAGAAATAATGTAGTATTGCTTGAAGAAGAAATACTGCTTACAAGAATTTACATGGTAACTTGTAAAAAAATACAAAAAAGCTGTGATGTTCTCTGCAATTATATTAGTAGAAGATATGTGGCGCATGAATCATGCAGCAGCCAGACAGATAAAGAGATGAGGGAAAGGTGGGAGAGAAAGAGAGAAATCTTTTCCAGGCAATGACTCAAGAAAGCTCTTTCTGTTCTTTAGAACAACACAAAGAAGTTCCAATTTTGTTCCCAATGATTATACAACTTGTTTATGTGAGACTATGAATATGAACATTCTGTTTTGTTTCTTGAACTCTTCAGTTATAAACTTTGTCCTTGTAGCAGAAATTTGATGCTGAAAGGAATAATTCATGAAATGTAAAGATGATCTCCAGCCATCAATTTGTGTCTTCCATATCTTACTGTCGCTTTTACGTAACTTCTAGAAGGACCCTTTCGAATTCAACAATATCAAGCATAAGGCTCATCATATTTCACTTATTGGCTCCAAAACAGATGGTGGGCTTGCTACCCAACATTACTTTCGGGTTTGTTGGATCACAAAGTAACAAGATTTTATTTTCTCCGGGATGTAAATTGTCAAACTTTTTCTATGCACAACTCATTAGAGTTCAAATCCTACATATCCACATAGTAACGGATTTGAGTGAGCTTTGATACTTCAATTTTAATTAACACTGGTTCATCCGAAAGTGCTGGTCAGTATATATTGCTTTTTGTTTATTTGCGATAGATCGGTATTATGCATGGGACACGAAAATCAAGATATTTGATGTGTAGGCATAATATGATATCGATGAGAGATAATCACAAAGTGTAAAATGGAAGGTAAACCAAATTGTTATCTGAAAGTGTTTGTGGAAGTATGAGTTGATGTTTGGCATTTTGTAGATAGAATTGTTTCTTGTTTTGTTCTGTGTCAACGGTTTTATCATACTCTGTTAGAATCTATGGGACACCATTGGAACCAATTTAACTTTCTCAGATAAGGGAATTGATCCAACTTTGGTTAGAATTTCGAATGTTAATTAACTGGGATGTGAAAGTTTATTATGAATTTGTAAGATTATACATTTTACTGCAGCTCTGTTACTTTGAACACAAAAATCTCAAGGACACGTGGAAGTTGGAATGCTTTGAGATGAAAAAGATAAATTCTTGATAGCCTAGATTGAGAGAGAGCTAACAAATCCGTTTTTCCTCATTTGTTTCCCATTTCATGGATCTCAAATGTACACATAGAAAACGTATAAGAAATAAAAGAAATAAGAACTTTGTGTAATTCACAATTAAGTTCTTTCCGCTGTACAAATAATAATAATAATAATAATAATACCAAGTAAATATGTATAAGCTTAATTCTAAGTATGATTCTTGGAACTTGTATATGTAAACCACATATGAAATTCCTCCTAAGCAATCTCCTACTTTCTCCTTTTTCTCATCTCTCTTCAAAAATCTGAATAATGATAGTAGCGACAATAAGAAAAACTAAAGACCAAACTTGGGCCACAGCAGTTAAGCTCAGGGCTAGATTAGGAACCTCCTGACTTCCCAACATAGTGTGCAATTGAAACTATTGCCAAGATCCAAGGGGTATGGTCTTAAAAAAACTCTGCCCAAGTGCATGCTCTATAGTAATATTATAGACATGTATCTTGATTACAAGTCTGACCAGAAAAAGTAATGATGTCTTCGTAATCGCAGTTTTCCATTAATGCATCCACGTACCTCAACTAGATGTATATTTTCACTGAACATTCAGGAAGGTAGCTGTGATGGTATCTTTACTCTAAATCAAGCATTACCATGGATGTATGTGGATTAGCTCATCTTCTTTGCATTCTCTGATGGCAATTTCCATTGCTTTGCCAAAGAAGAAGGTAATACATCACAACAGTGCCTTCTTGGAGCCTTCAACTGAATACAAAGGCAAAATCACACAAATTTTGGTTAAAATTATTTTGGGAATGAAAAAGGGTATGAACATTAATCATGATTGAATTTGGTATGACCGATTAACTAATTAATAGTACCTGTTTAATACCAATGTCTAGCTTCTTAGAGAACACTCTGATCTCTTCAAGTTTCTTTGGTGAAGCCAAATCGTAGGAGCAATTTTCAAAAGAACTATTGTAAATGCTTCGGATTCCATCCCGGCCGGAAGATATGCTATCAAAAAAGAAAATTGTGGGTCTTCGGCATTGATCAGGATGAACTTCTTTTGTATTGAGAGTGTAAACAGCTGCCAAAGCGCTTCCCTTTTTCCATTGCCGGAATTTCTCTTAGACAGGCAGAACATCTGGTAAAAGTATATGATTGCCAAACACCTGGACGGCATAACCCCATGACACTGAAATCGTCCACGAAAACCGACGATCATAACATATCAACTGCGGCAAAATCCTCTCGGAATCAACATTCACGGCTTCAAATAAATGTTCCAGAGCCATAATAGTTGTCATGTTAGGGAAAACCGGCTCCATGTGATCTATTTGATGGAGAGAAACCAAGGGCGTCAAAGGATGTGCAGCCAACAAACCAAACATATCGTCCCGCACATCAAACAGATTGAATTTAATTGATATAACCCAAATAGAAAGAAGACATAAGAAAAATATAGTAATTTTTTTTAGACATTTAATTAATGTAATAAGCTAAGAAATTGTCACCTGAAGGGAGCCGGGCTCGCGTGTCAAGCCAACACCAAGCTCTGTCAAGCATGAGTAGACTCTAGAATCAGTTTCCATAGAGATGTGGATACCGTTTGGTTGGGAAACAAAGAACTATTTTTCTATTTGTATGAATAAAATGGGAAAAAATAATAATACCAAATAATCACAGCAGAAAATAATAATCAAATCATCAAAATCAAGACACCGAATTTTTACGTGGAAAATCCTTTCAATGTGAAAAAAAAAACCATGAGACTTAGTCTAGGCAAAAATCTCCACTGTAAAATAATGAGAATACAAAGTATCTTCCCTAGATCAGTTAGGATCAACAGATAATTATCGTCACCATAAAAGGTAGATTTCAACAATAATCTACCAAACAAATATTAAACTAATCTCACCGAAAACAGAAGCAGGCAAATAAACCGAATACGTCAACTTGAAGTCTTCACCATGTAAAATCAATATAATGCGATGAAATCGGCTTCCAAATCGGATCAGAATAATAAAAAAAAACCCAAGAAAATATAGATACCTAATCTCGGCGGCAGCACTTTAAAAAGAATGAAAACTTGTACTTCTACATAGAAGAATTGCTTCTCTTTATGTATTGTGGCCACGTAAGCAAATTAATTTTAATTGGTGGTGGCCCCCATATAGGAGGGACCCACACCAACATGTTCTATACAAGAATCAAAAACCTTTCCCAAAGCTTTAGCTAAAGGATAACTTATAGCAACACCTGCACCACCGAAGGCCAATCCAAACCCAAAGAATCTGTTCTGTTCATGAACTCTGAGTGAGCCTTAATGTAGTACCAAAGCTCATGATCATACTTGGAAAGAGTCTTCACCAAATTCTCTCCAAGGAAAACCGTGTCGTCATCACCAAAAACATACCACCTCACATCAGAACGATCAAGCGCAACAGTTTCTAAGACCACGCGTGCCACACAATTTGCATAATGAAGACCACCTCTGTAAGTGTATCGAAGTGTCCTCAGAGATGCATACCGGAGGAAGCTATAGAAGTATTGTCGTTGTGGGAATGATTAGTATCAGGTGGCATGCTTTCAAGAAACACACACCCTCGCATCTGACGAGGCTTCCACCATAGCTTAACATACTCTTTACAAACGAATACAACCTGCATTTTTCATAAAGTTGGGTACAGACATCAAGGAGACTGGACAAAAGTTGTTTATTTCAGTCATTCCAATTTGAAAACTGAAGCAGGCTACCACAAAAAAAAAAAATCTCATGACCATCAGAACTCAATCGACCAGGATTAATTCCAAAAACACACCCTAAAGTAATAAGAAATTACCTCATGGTATATAATGTAGAATTAGAATTAAGACACCAAAACTGATTGAAATTCCTGAGCTTTCTACCAATTGAATATTCTCAAAACAGTCATTTTATAATGCTAGGACCGAATGGAAATTAGTTCATCCACTCCACATTGCCTAATTTTAATGACCATTGATTCATTATGTGAGTGTAAAATGTCGCAGCAATGACGACGGGGAGCCTTCATCTAGAACAGAGAAGAATAAATATGTATGGTGAAATCAACTAAGAAGGACAAAATATGAAAGACAACATGAATTAGTAGTTTCTCTACTTTGAGTCTTGCATATCACAACCAGTTAGGTCATACCTGTTCAACATCAAGCTCTAGTCTATGCGAGAACACTCTGACCTGTTCCACTTTCTTTATTGCATTAGCTTTGAGACAATTTCGAACATGCCTGGTGTAGTTACTCCATACTCCATTATTAGCATATATAACACTTCCCAGATAAAATACAACAGGCCTTTCACATGGATCTCTAGGATATTCTCTTGTGTTAAACATGTAGTTACTTTGAACATTTGCACCTCTCTTCCATGGCGTAAAGGTTTTCTGCAGTGACAATATATCTGGAAGGAGTTCATTGCCTTCAAATACTTGAATAGCATAACCCCACGCAACAGAAATCGTCAATCAATTCAAACGATCATAACAGACAGTTTGCTGCAAAATCCTCAGAGGATCTATATTCACATCCTCAGAAAAAAATTTCCAAAGCTTGACTCTTGTTCATGTTTGGGAAAATTTGCTCAACAGCATCGATGAAAGGATATCAACGGGGATAATGGATGTGAACAAAACATTCCAAACAGATTCCCCCGCATGTCAACCTACTAAAACGAAATATTAGATCGACACTTTTCCTCTAAACTCAATTGCCCAACTACTTTGACCATAGCATAAAAGCTCAAATAAATACCAAAGAATAGCACCAATAAAAAGGAGAAAGAACTAAGGAGGATGGAGAAAAATTTTAGAGTCCCTTCTAGAAAGACAGAAATCTTGCAGCTGACAGTTATGATAGTTTAACCATACAGAGACACACTTGCTTCGAGCACAGGCTCACATTTCAGATTTCTCGAGTATCTGATACACCCAAAGGCCAAAGAAGCAATTCTTCACACCAAGTTTATATGCCCCATCGTTCATCGACATTGCTTCTTTTCTGCTCTTTCAACAGCAATAATGTAGTATATATTTACTTATCGAGAACAACTCTTACCTGTGTCTAATTTAATAAACAGCCTAAATCAAAACTTTCATATACATCATCCCTCACAAATGTCGCCAAATACTCTACTAAAAATTCTAATCAGACAAAACATTCAAATAATTCAATTCAAAACCAACTTTAAAGAAAAACTAAATTTTACCTGATGGAAACCAGGTTCGTGAGTTAACCCAACACCGAGCTCCGCCGAGCACGGAAAAACCCTCAAATCACTCCCGTACAAATGCGAAGAGGATGTGGTGGCGGCGAGTGGGAAGGAGAGTCGTGACGCGCGAGAGGGAAGGAGGTGGCGCGTGGGGAAAGGGGTTGCGGAAGAGGAGATAGAGCATAACGAGCAGATAGAGGATTAAGAGGAGGTTTTTGAGGCGTGATGGGGTTTAGTGTTAGGGTTTTTGCAGTTGTCGGCATTTTGTTGGAGAGAGAATGACTTCTTGGGACACAGCCGCTGGATTCATTATTCTTTCTTCTCGTATGGAACATTTAATTGAAATTTTGAATTGGCCGATGTTAACTTTGTGTTAATGAGAGGAAAAAGAAACAACGGAGATTTTACTACCTGAGTGTTCTACTTCTACCTGTCCAGTCTCCTCCATTATTTTCTCTCTTTTTTAATGGTTACGATTTTAATAACATAATCCAACAGTTATATGTTGCCACGTTCATAGAAAAATTTTGAAGGAAAAAAAAAAGACTTACGGTAAAAAAGACGAGTGTGGTAAAAGGAAAACATTTTTTTGGTGATTCCCGCCAATAAAGTCCGTTTGGTATTGTCGGAGTTCCTGTCCAAAATTTCTGGTTCTAACTTCATTTGTAACCATCAAATATTGTTATTGGTTTTTTAAAGATTGTTATTAATTTTTTTATTTATTTAATTTATAATAATAATTTTAATATCAACGCAACAAAGAAAGTGAAAGCTTGAAGCTTGATGCATGATCCATACAAGTGGCCTAATATATCAACGCAAAACAAAGATGTGGACAAGGAAATCACTTCCACTCCTGCCTCTCCACGTACCTTCCCTTCCTTAGAAGGATTTTGGTACCGAGAAAAAGAAATAAGAAAAAAAACAAGTCAAATCAGTTGCAGCCTTTAGTTGTCATACAAGCAGAGGACTTCCTGTATGTGAGAGAATTCAGAATTGAGATGGTGGATACCACCACATACAGCTTTAATTCTACACCATACAACTTTCTTTTTTTTGCTTTCTCTAGTAACTCAAATTGATTTGGTAACCACTCAACAACAAAATCATGGTTCATAACATCCCTTCAAGCATCTCAATAAAGCTTTTCTAACTTAATCAATGCTTAGCTTTTCCTGTTTTGTCAAAATTAGTGGACATTAGCCCCTCTAACTACAATCAATTGAAGATTCCTTGGTACAATTTGGAAACACATGGCAAGTTAAAAGTATTTTCTCAACCACATATTTAAAACTCCACACAGATTCTAAGAAAAGTTTCTTTTTAAAAAAACAGTGATAATTTGTGATGTATTGGCATTCGTGTCATTGGGTCGAAATTCTAGGACATAATTCATCCACATGTGATTGAAATATCACAATGCCAACAATACCTTCTTATAAATGGGTATTGTATCTTCCAACTTTTTGTCCTTGCCCAAATTGAGCAATTCTAAAAATGTGCAGAGGCATTGAAGAGAGAAACCAAGCTCAAGCTGGTTCCTGTGTTTCATCTGATGCAACACCCGCAGGCTCGGTGTCTTGTGAGCTGTGCGGCAAAAGGGCTTCGTTGTATTGCCAAGCTGATGATGCATTTCTATGTCGAAAATGTGATATAAGGGTACATGAAGCCAACTTCTTAGCACTCAGGCATATTAGATGCTTGCTATGCAAAACATGCCAAAAACTTACGCAAAGATATCTCATCGGAGCTTCGCTTGAGGTGCTGTTGCCAACAATTGTGAGTTGCCCAGAGAGAAAGCTGTGTAATCCTAACGTTGAGACAAAATGTTCAAGAACCCTTAAGAGGCCTGTCCTGTTTCTTTGATTGTTAGATTTTTTTTTTAGTTTCTTTCCCTTTTTTTTCTCTTGTTATTACGATTTCTAGTTTTGTGGTTTGTGCGATTGTGTCTTTTTGGTCCACCTGGTGATGACGAGGAGTTTGTGTATGGTTATGGTATTGAAGGAGCGAAGCTGATCACCAAACTTTGTAATATGTAACATACCCATATTCAGAGACAATAAAAACCTTATTTCCCATTAAAGGAAGAAAGAGACGGAACCGATCATTAAAATGGTTTAAAATAAAAATTACTTAAATTTATTAATTTAAATATATTTTAATTTGTTCTCAAACGTTGTCGTCTAGCAATCTATGAAGCTGATTAATTAGCTCAGCCAATTATGCATATATTAATTTGTTATTTATTCTTCATATTCGAACACCCTTCTCTCCCGATCTCGAATCCGTGTTCTTACTTCTTCAATGCGAGTTCATCAAGGAAGCAGAGGAGAGAGAACGAGGGAAAGGTGAGAGAATTAAGGAAAGAGGAGAGAGAAAGGAACGTTTGTTTAATCAGTTCAGTGGACAGGAAAGAGAGAAGAAGAGAAGAAGCAACTTGTGGGCGGGGTTTACACTCTGGCTGGGTTACTTGAGTCACTTGTGTCAGGTGAGTTAGTTCAAGGGCAAACTAGACTTCTTACAACTCACCCACCCTCATTTTACTGACATCTGACCAGACGTCTTTACTTGGTTTGTCAGTCAAAAATCAAAAGTTTAACCAACCTAGAATGAACCTTTACCGTCCAAAAGCAATTCGACGGCTACAAATGTTCTTTACCAGTCTATTTAAAGAAGGGAAGCTTATTTTAATAGTAGTGTATTTTCCCTACAGAAAGTGAACATGCCAAAGATTTAGGGTTTCGTTTCTCTCTGTGTGAGAGAGTAAAGGGAGCATGGTCTTGGAAGCGTTTGGATCGGGGGTTTTAGGAAAGGCTCTAATCTGATCTGGGAGTTCCTTTCCTAGACCCCCCATTCCAAAGGTTTTCAATGGTTTCTCCCTTTGTTCGTCTTTCACTCAAAAGTCTAAACACTGTGAATCTTCAGATCTGTGATCTACATTAATTTTCTGTGGATGGTTGATCTATTTTTTAGTTTTGATTTTTTTTTATATTGGAAGATATTTTATCTACATTTATGGAGTATATTCTGCAGTGTTTGGTATTTCAGAAAATAGAAATCTCTCCGAGAAAGAAATTACTCCAGAAACCCAACCCCAACAGAATCGAAGTTTTTAATTTTATTCAATTTTTTTTATCATATCTCGATTCTCTGTTCAATTTTTCCTTTGTCAGCATGTTTTTTTGGATCCCCATTTTCCTTTTTCAGGATGCCTGAAAGATCCTTTTTGTTGATTTGTAGTTTTGCGCATATATATACGCGTTAAGCTAGAAATAAGTCCCTATATTTCTGACTTACTTCACACTTCTTCTCGTTAACAATTTTCTTTGAATCTCTTCTCTTATTTATAAAAATTATAGTTTGGATGCAATTGTTATATTGACTAAAATTTTGGATATAATTGTTGTACTAATTATAATTTTGGAGGGCATATATTGGTTTTTAAATACTGGAGTCTAAATTATAGTAATTAATAGTGAGCTATTCATATCTTACCATTACATTTTCAGTTAAAATAATATATTTATTGGTAAAAAAAACTTGTATTTTGTTTTAATCTGTTATATATAATATTTTTAGGAATGAATGCTAGCGAAGACAACACAAGCAGGACTGTCTTATAAAGTCAAAGGACAAACAAATAAAACATTTAAATATGTTCAGATATGGGGTAACCTAAACTGTTCTTTATACAAATACAGAAGATAAATAAACATTTATCATTCTAAAAATGGAAATGCTAGCCTTTATTTCTAAGCATTGGTGTTTGTTACATGGAACAAAAACTAATAGACAACATAATAAATTCACGCAAGGCAACCAAAATTGATTTGCATCTAGGACTTTGCCTTTTAGCAAAAAGGGCGGAGGTGGCGACAAAAGCAAGAGGAAGATCCACTTTTAGAGAAGCAGAAGAAAATGAAAGTTATCAACATGCGAGTCTTCGTCAGTTGTATCTCCTGACAGAATATCGTCTACAATTACCGAGTAAAAACAGAAGAATAAGTTACTTGATTAGCAAATTAGGCATTAGCTGTTCTTATTTCAGTTCCATACGCAAATGAAGCTTCATGAAAAATCATTTTAAACCATGATGGTGGAACACAAGCAGTGCTAATACAACAGTCAATATTTAAGAGTAACACTGCTCATCAGAATGTATGGAACACTACTACAAGCAAGCTGAGGTAGTTCATAGTTTGTCGAAGACATAATCAATAGTTCCAGTGTCCACAAAATTCGAGGTGGCTACTAGCACTACAGATCCACCAGTATACATATCAAGTGTGCTTATATACTAGAGAGAGATAAGCCCTTTATTTGGATAGAAAAATGAACTAAGCACTAAATAGTATAAGGACAGAGGGATAGAGGGTGAACTAACCTATGGGACGATGAAGGTTGAATCCATTATATACAAACCCTCTCTGAAGTAAGAATAGTTAGACCTGCAAATATAAGAACAATTTACAAAGTCTACAGGTCAAGATCTGGCCAAGGAGAAATGCTAAAGCGTGAGTCATGATCATTTTGCAAAAACTGCTGAGTAATTGGCATGTCTTTAAATATTATCATTAGTCATCATCATTATCGTCAACTACCAAACATTTGAGAAGGAAAGGAGCATGATGGGTGTGGAAGCATGACAGGGCTGGGCCATGAAATTATAGAGAAAAATCAATCATGCATCATACCACTGATACCATTAATTACTCTGTTTTGATTCCATCAAGTGCAAGCTCAAAACGAACGGTTGAATTTTTTTATTTAAGACATCCTAGTACTGCATTAGCAAATTTGAGGTCTCTAATCTTGTTTTCTTATTTTAGTTCCATATCTTACATGCCAACCCAAAATCTAAATGGAAATGCAGGATGATATTGAGAGCATCAATATGATGATTAAAATATCTTTTTCTCCTGATTTCTTTTCCTGTTTCTTCTCTTTCGCCGCCCCTAATATTTTTGGTTGGAAAGTTCTTGGTGAATGACATCTCTGACTTTGAGTTCAATATGATCCAACTTCTTACATATGCTTCTTAGTTCAACCAACCTGCTATTTCATTTTTATTGCTGTCAATATAGGCTGCAATTTCAAATCTTCTTACCTTCCCAATCGTTTAACAGAGGATACTAGTCAAAATAGAGCTGAATGGCAAAACTCCTAGGAATGCAGCTGACTTCAACTAGTTATAATTCAAGGCATGGTTGAGTGAAGTTGAGTAAACATGCTAGACTGAGAATAAGTGCAACTTCTTTTACACCTGCATTCTTTAAATCCTTCTAATATATTTACAACGGAAGATAGTGCAAGTGGACAGTTTAAATACCTTATTGGTTCGGCCCTAACTGACAAGGGATGAGATTTGGTAATCTGGCTCAGAAGTCTCCTGTCACGAGAGGATCATAATCATACTCTTCACCTGCTTTCACGAATCTACCTTTCACACGTTTCCTAGTATCAGCTCTGGCTTTACGAGAGGCATATCTTATCTGCTTACCAAACCTACAACATGGCAGATTTGCAAAATCTATTAGAAGCTGAATGTAAGCAGAACTTATCATATAAAACACAATGATCAATATGAAGTAGCTGTCCAAAAGATCCATGGTAAATATATAATAAAAAATATCTTCCAAACAGACTGACCCAACTTATTAAACAAATTTAAACAATGCAATATCTACAGGCCAGCACAAAGTGTCATTTTTTTTATACACCTTCTACATACAGTCAGAAGAAATTGATGGTGAACTCTCAACAAGTGCAATCTTTAATTTAATCAAGGAATTACAGACCCAATCCTCTATAAGATGTTTGTTATACATAAATATCTTGTTTTTTGATATGAGAAAATAAGTATATTTCTTCCATCTAGATCATACATACAAGTATATTTGTTCCATATAGATCACAAAATTATTCAGGAAAAAGTTCCACAAATCCGAGAATTATTCTCTCCGCAAGATAAGTTATATCATAGAAGTTTAGGAGAGGTAGTGGAACGTATCACAGATAAGAAATTAACACGAACATCACCCCAGGAGAATAAAAACTATTCTATAAAGAAGTATATTGTCAGATGTCCTAAAGATGTAAAAATACATGTTATACATCATTGGAGATAAGAGACATACGTTCGTGTTTTCTTTTTTTCGTTGTATCTCATCTTTGCCTTATCCCTTGCTTGTGGGCAACTAGCTTCCAGGTTGGATTCCCATGGTGATTCACCAGTTAGAAATACTGGGGACAATCCACAATCCTGATAATCAGCAGCACTGCTTTCGCCAGTGATGTTGGATAGTGAAAGTGATATGCTTGAATTAACTTGCCCGGTAGGAAATCCTAGATTGATGCTTCTGTTGCAACTAGGATTCATAAGTATGCAATTAGCATTATTATTCATTGCCTGCATGACATCAGCTGACCCACCAACACGAGAGGATTGAAAAACCATACAATCATGTTGTCCTGATGGTGATGCCTGATAAATAAACAACGATGGCAATCAGCCATGAATGTTGCAAGCAAACTCTTGTCAGCTTCAATATAGAAACAGAACTTGATAGGAAAATAATAGTTCATTGCAGCTATGTTTGTTACCATTACAATTAAAGAAAATATATCAGATTAGTTAGTAAGAGAATAACATACCGAGCAGGATTCATCGTTTCCGAATTCAAAGTGATTGTTTTCAGTTTTTTCTCACCATATATTAGTCTGATACAAAATTTAAGTAGACAAGGCAAAGTATCTTACAACATAATCAACAAAGTACTAGC
The DNA here is from genome assembly GCA_023935145.1 of Bretschneidera sinensis. Taxonomy (NCBI): domain Eukaryota; kingdom Viridiplantae; phylum Streptophyta; class Magnoliopsida; order Brassicales; family Akaniaceae; genus Bretschneidera; species Bretschneidera sinensis. The sequence goes on along the minus strand of CM043703.1, from coordinate 106,151,039 downwards.
AAATAACAGCCATGTAAGAACTGATAATGAATTCAATCTTTGATAGATATGAACTGCTATTTTTGGGGGGAGAAGGGTGGAGGGCTTGATACTTTGGGCTGGTAAGGACCGATAGTAGAGAGTCGTCATGGTATCAACTATCAAGTATAAAGCAGTGAAGACTTGAACTAAAGTTTCAAACAGTCACATTTAAGCCAGATAAGAGGAAGCAAATACCAATATAATTGTTTTGGTCAAAGTAAAATGTAGCCAAAACACTCAAAAATCCTTAACAGAAAGTTTCATTTTCCAGTCTCACCAAGAATCAGATCTATCCAAGTTGTCCAAAATTTGATTTTGCATGGTGAACAATGTAAAAACTGTAACTATAATGTATAGTACATTGATCTTGACCTGCTAGACTTCATTGCAGTGAACAATCAATTGAACAAAAGAAAGGCATAACTTAAAATGTCAGCGTAAACAAGATGTTGAAGTACTTATGGGGTGCTCTTGGAAAACATTAACTCTTAGGAAAAAACATTAGCTTGCATATGCAAAACGCAAAGAAACCATCAAACTATATATACACACACACGAATGATTTATGAGAAATCTATAAGAAAACTAAATATAGAGAAAACCTCTAAAGCATTCTCAGCCGGACCATTAGACTCGGTAACCGATAAGTTTTTCTCAATCAACAGGTAATCTGTCCCTACATCCTCATGCTGGTATTTGGTAGGTCCTTCCGGACAGCTAAATATCTCATCACCAGCTTCAAAGTTTATCGGAACATCATCAATGCTGAGACCTTCACATAGATCATCACCATCATTAAGTTTGAGATCTTTGAAGTTGGAACAACCCTGCAGCACATGCAATTATAGAACACGTGATTTAGATTTTACAGCTAAAGTAGTTCACTTTACCCGACAGGGAAGATTAAACATTCATGAGAAACTAAGAACGCCAAGGCTTGCTATTGAAAAAATATTACCATCAGTAAATTGAACCCATAAAGATGCCATTAAAATCAACTAAGACCATAATATTATAATACCTTAAATGTGAACACTGTAACACACCAAGTCAAGAACAAGCTTGTAATAAATATATTACCTTTGGCACATTCAACTCCTCTGGGAAGAAAGGTGCTTGATCTCTACAATTCGAAGTGAAACTCGGATTCTGAGGAACCAATGAAGATGAGCACATCCAAGGCTCAAACTCAGTACAAGGCTCTATTTCATTCAACTTAGTTGTCACCAACCCAAGTGAGCCGTCATTATCTCTTTGCTCCAAACAATTAGCAATGCAACTTTCATTCACAGGTAAAGAGGTAAGTGGCCCCCAACCATGATGAAAACTATTCAAAGAAGAAGAAGAATCAAGAACTAAAGACCAAATCCTTGTAAACTCAGCCAAAGAAGGACACCCTGAATAAGAATTCAATGCCTGGAGGCGGTGCCCCATAGTTGAGCAACCACTGCCATTCCAATCACAACCTTGACATAGAGACAATTTCTCATCCAAACACCGAACAACTGCAGGCTGTGAATTGCACTTATCGCATAACAACCAACGAGGATGCCTACGGGACAACAAATTGGCAGAGTGTACACATCCATCACAGTGCAAGCAAAGCCTAGCCAAATCTGATTTACAATAAACAACTGCTCTCACCACTCCACAAAACTCACATAGAAGCTCCATACTTCCCTCCTCCAACCCAATTATTAGAAGGCCTGTTATTCCCTCCAACTAACTAACCTAACTTGGCGGGAATCCGGCTTTTCCTCAAACCACAAACCCCCCCCCTCCCCCCCCCCCCCCTCCAAAACAATCCTTCAATCCGAAGCAACGAAGAATGACATGAAAATCGTAAGTTAATAAAATAAACCAATTGAAATTGAAATTCTAGTTAAAATAAGGAATATTAAGTGTTAAATTAACAACATTTTCACGTCATTTTCTTATATTTTCACCAATGTAGATACAAGTAAATAAATAAAAATAAAAATAAAAAAAGATACGAACAACCTACTCACCGATTGCAGAACGCCGAATTCCCGCCACTGAGCTAATTAAAGCAAAGCATTCAGCCAATATCGAGGAACACAGAATCCATTAATGGAAGCAAATCGAGGTGAGGTTGATTAAGAGAAACAAATTAATGATAGTCCTATAAGAAAAGAAAAGGTTTACAAAAAGGAGAGTCGTCCTACTACCCCGTTGTTCGTGAGTAATTATTGTGACACTGAATCGGTTCATTTCGTTGGAGCTGTTTATTTATTAACGTTTTTCCTAGGTATGCTGGGTTCCTGCCACGTGGGAAAAACCAAATGGTTCGAAAGTGATACTACGCTGACGTGGAAAAATTGGTGTGGTCAGCCTTTTTAGTCGGATTCCGGTTTGCGGGGATGGCAATCGGGGTAAATAACTATGAGAATGGGGGTGTCTTTCTTAAACGAATTGGGTCACAAACTGAATGCCAGATCGGCCCCGAGATATCATCATCCTTGAGACGAGAATGTCGCTCCGTATCGTGTGACACGTGGCATTTTCGGATAAGGATCTTTTGATATTGTGGTGAGCTGGTGTTAATTGGTATTTTCTTTCTTCTTTTTTTGTTTCTTTTGTGTTACATTATACGTAGCATTTAGCATGAGTTTTTCTTCAAGTGCTTAACTACTACTTTACACTTGTGTGTCCCCCTTGTGTATATATATATATATATATATATATACATGTTATAAATTAATATTCTTCAAGTTTTCTATATGAGTTGCAAATTATCTCTCTATAAAAAAGTATGGATTTATAATAAAATAAGTTCTAAAATATTTATTAAGTAACTAAGAGCACCTATAAATTTAAATATCAATTGAGTTTTAAAATATTTAATAATTAATACCATTTAAATTTGATCTAATAATTTTTTAACAGTTAGATTTTAATATTTTTTAATCCAAATCAAAACCAATCCATTTACAAACCTACATACGCGTGAGTACTTTCAACTTATGATAGTATGTTAGGAACAATCTAAACATGAATCCAATAAACTTAATAGCAAGATAAAGAAATAGTGAATTTTAACCCATTATTATTATTTTCATTTTGATTTGGGATAATGGAATTAAGAAAGTGAAGTAGAACATACATCTTTTTGTTTGACAGGTTCTTAACTTTCGTTTTGTTAGGCTTAAACCAATTTTAAATCGATGTTTATATTTTAAAATTTAATCAAATCAAACCAAACCTTATTAAACAATAATTAAAAATAAAATCAATAGTAGGTTTAATTTGATTTGTCAATATTTTATTTTTTTTACAAATTTTAAAACATAAATACTGGTTTAAAATTGGCTTTAAATATAACCAATCGAATCATTAATAAAGGGACAGTAGAAACAAAAAGATAACATTTACCACTCAATTCTATTCCAAATCTCATTTTTCTTATAAAAAGGTCCGAATGATGAAATTTGGAAGGAGAACATACTTTAAAAAATATATATACATTTTTTATCAATGAAATTCAATGTGAAAAAATGGTCATTAAGATCTTTTTGTCCACATTCTATGATTCATTTGCTATGAGCATAAAAGTTGGTTCAATTGTTGATGATACCACACTAATTGAAATCAAGCCGTAAATCCATTAAAAATGTAAACATAAATTGTTCTAGAGATCTTAAATGCCTTACATATATAATTAAATATTTTCCATTGCACATCAATATGAGATGTGTGGGGCATCAAATTAATAAAATCATGCACCACTTTATTTTTTAATTTTAAGTTTTAAACATCCTAAGAATAAAAAGAAGCCTGATTGAGTAAAGTCTCATAAAGGCAATGAGACGTCACATTGGCCCATCTGCATGCATCCAAATAAATAAAAATGTGAAGGGGCATCGAACTTAGTCAGGCCCAGGGCCATGGCGATGTCTACTTAAGGCTAGTTTGGTTTGGGGTACTAAAACTTAATCAACCTCAATCTTTTGTCCATTTTTAGTAAGCGTTTTTCACTATTCACTTGGGGTAATCTTGGGATAAATCTAATCTTAATCTCATAAAACTTGTCCTAGCCCTTCCTTGGTACACAATTAATCCCACTTATGTGGGATTAATTTTTTTCAATGACCATTTTACCCTCCCTTTCTTCTTCCATACGACAGTCACATCCCCTCCTCCCCCACCCATCACCCCTCTCCTCTCCTACGCCTCATCCCATCCTTCCATCTCCTCTCCCGCACCTCATCCCTTCCTCTTGTGCGCCTCCCTCCCCCACCTTGTGCGCCTCCCTTCTTCTTCCCCTTCTCCTTCCTCTCTTCTCCTTCTCCTTCCTCTCATTTCTCCTCTGCTTCCCTAGATCGCACGACCTGACCCCCACACCTCTCATCTCTATTTTTCATTCCTCTCTTCTCATCCTCATCCTTCCTCTCTTCTCCTTCTAATTCCTCTCCCCTCTTCTTCGCTTCCCCAAATAGCGCGGCCTGGACCCCATGCCTCTCCTCTCTTCTTCTCCCTCTCCCCTCTCCTCCTTCCCCAAATCATGGTCACCTCTCCTCCTTCTTCCTCTCTATTGTTTCTGAAAAACAACCATCCAAAGTCCCAAACAACATTTTGGAGAGAATAACATAAGAAGAAGGGTATTTTATGGTTTATATAAATATGTATATATAAAGGATTTATAATTAAAAAAATTAGAACGGTATTTTGGTCTTTATACATGTTATCACAATTTAATCCCAATTCAGAAATCAATTGAACTAAACACAGTATTAAGTTAGTCTCACTTTAATCCTAATCTTATCCCACCATAATCCTGTCTGTGAATCAAACGGACCCTTAAAGGAGTTTTCAACTACTGTTGTTAAGCTTATGACAAAATGTTAAAAAAAAGTAGTAAATTACATTAACCTACATGATGTTAGTCACTGGTTACACTTACCTAATCTACTTTTTAGAATATACATTTTACCTATCTATCGTTAGCTTTCCGTTAGTCAATTATTCAAAATTCAGTGAAACCTTATATCAACTCATTAAAACTAATTGAAAACCCAACTTTACCCTTAATATGAATCAAGACATCTATCAAAAGAATCAAATCAATGGCAAAGATATGGCATATTTAATAAAAAAGAAAATCAAGTAATTTTTTCATTTTTTAAATTGAATTCAATTTTACAAAAAATGAAAAAAGCTTTGCAGAACAATCTAGAAACCTATTAATACAGTTTTATTCTTTAACTCAATTAGCAATACTTCTAGAGTCCACTTCTTATCCATACTACAAGTGAAAGGAAAATGTAAAGGCTACCATTAAAGCAGCCCAAGCGAGACTTTCTATATCCATGTAATTTGACTAAATTTTGAAATTATAAAGGTAAAGTCAGGTTTTTAATAAGTTTTGATGAGTTGACATAAAATTTTACTAGATTTTGAACAATTGACAAACGAAAAGCTAACAACAAGTAGGTAAGTGTATATTTTAAAAATTGAGTGAGGTAAATGTAACCATGAACTAATCTCGGGTAGGTTAATGTAATTTATCCTTAAAAAAACATAGAAAATGTTGGCTCAGAATAGTGTCTAGTTCTCTCCGTTTTGCGGTTGTGATTGGTTCAACATAATCCAACGATTCTTATAACACCATGTCATAAAAAACACTAATACTACAAGTAATGACCGGCTACTTGTTTATCCCCAATATTTTTCATGAAATTTAGTTTTATTTTTAAAACGTGGTGCTATATGATCCGTCGAATTATATTGAAATAGTCACAACCATGGAATAGTGGTGGCAATTTTGGACACGATACGAAATAAAGTGTGTTAGTGTTGAGTATAATCGGGTTCGTGTCGACACAATTATGATACAGAAAAATCATATCATGTCGTGGGTTGACCTATCAACCCGAAATGACACGATTATGACATAATTAAATTCATGGGTCTGACGAGTCGTGTTGACACAATTATGACCCATGATATGTTTATGACTCATTTAAAAAATATGTCTATTGCATTAAAAAAAAATCTTAGTGTGTATATAAAATAAACTCTAATTCCTATTTTCACCACATTACAAACACAAAACACTCCCTCACAGACTCACTCAATAGCGATGCATCACAGAGTCTACAGACTCTCTCATCTCTCCCAATATAGATGATAGTTTATAAGATAATGTTTATGTTATTAATTAGACTTTTTTTTATGCGTATTTGGATCATGAATATGTTGGAATTTGGATTATGATTGATTAGATCGATGATTATGTAATATAACTTTTATTTTTTATGCAATAAACAGGTTGTGTCTGGTTAATCGTGTCGGGTTGTTGTGTCTAACATGTTAGTCGTGCCATGTCTAATATGTTAGTCATGTCGTGTCGGGTTGTCGTGTCTAATATGTTAGTCGTGCCGTGTCGGGTTGTCGTAACACGACCCGTTTATTAAACGGGTTAAGTGTGTCATGTCGTGTTACCCGTTTAATAAATAGGTCATGTTAGTGTTGGGTCTTTTTGACACGATTAATAATCGTGTCGACCCATTTAGTGTTATACCCAATTTCAACACGACACGACTCGTCAACCCAAATTGCCACCCTTACTATGGAATGGAGAGAACTGGACACTAAGATTTGAACCCAAAAAGTGTTAGTACTGTGTATTGTTTGTTGGTTAAATTATAAATTTGGTCATTGAGGACTGGATTATGTTTCAATTTGATTCTCAATCATCAATCACTCTAATTTAAGAACTCAACGTTATATTTCGTTATCAATGCTGGATTTGCTTTGAATTTTTCTTAAGACTCTTGGATGACAAAGCACGTGATAGCCACCCATACCTAAGTAATTTTTAATCCATTTAACACTAAATTTCCCTAGATCCATTCTCTTCATATTGGGTTATCACATTAGAGATGAAGAGAGTAGTAATAAAATTGGATTTTATGGAATTTTAAGGTAAAAAATGGGTTAAAAACAATCTAGATGGGATCTAAGTGGCAATCACGTGTTTTTCTGTCCAAAATTCTTAATAGAAATTGAAAGTAGATCCAATCTTAATAACTAAATATAATGTTAAGTCTATAAATTGGAATGACCGATGGTTGAAGACCAAATTTAAATCCACCCAATCCTTGAGGACCAAATTTATAATTTAACTATTGTTTGTTAGTTTTCTAAAAGCAAAATTTATTGAATTGTGTTTTCGCCCAAGTGAAAAATTTATAATTTCAATAGATTTAATACGTCACCGTTAAACACATTTAATCATAAAGAACCATGTAAATATGAATCGATCATATAAATTTTTTTATCAATATTAATTATGAGCTAACTCAATTGAATAATCACAAGTCAACACACTCGCATAATTATCATGTTCTTTTGTGATTGAAAAGTATAGGGATAGTCTCAAAATATGTAGAGTACATAATCAAAGACATGCTACCAAGTCCTAAGGGTGTCCATATTATATTTTCTGTACAAGACCATAGAGGCAAAGAAAAAGAGCAACCACCGAATTGATATTTATGCTTTCGAATTTAAGAAATTAGCATCCAAAAGAAGAAATAACTGCAAAAATAGTTGTAAATATATATTTCATTAGCTAAATATACATTTTGATCCTTGAGGATTGACCTGAATCCTAATTTTAGTTCTTGAAATTCAAAAAATAACAATTGTGTCAATAACATTAACTTTCTCTATCAATTAGGTCCTTCCATCATTAACTAAAAATGCCACTTAAACATTGAGGGACTAATACGAGAGGGAAATGAAAGAAAAGGATAAATAGTGAGAGGAGAGAAAGAGATAAATTTTAAAAATAACTAAAAAAATTTAAAATTAAGAAAAACAACTAAACATGTTTAAAATTATAAAAAAAAAGATTTAATATGCAAATTAGTCCTTAAAGTTTGACCTGCTTTCTATTTTGATCATTGGGCTTCAAAATCTTTCAATCAGGTCAATATATATTAGTTACGGTATCAATCCCATCATTCCGTCAAATTTCCGTAAAACCTTACCTTTAAAGTCCATATAGGATGCTTAGTTGGCTAAAAATATTAATTTTGATAAATAAAAATTACTATCAATTATAAAAAATAAAAAAATCATAAAAGTCATACACAGGAAAAAATAAAACTTGAGACAATAAAATGAATTGTCTAGGTACTGAACAAAGCTCTTGCACTGATCTATTACCACACGCCACCACCACAATCACCATCGCGAGCACTATGGTAGTGAATGGAAGGCCATTAAAGAGGATGAAGAGGAGTCACCGTCGACCTCTACGACTTCCTTACTTCCATTTCTTCTCTTTCTTCGGTCTCTACCTACGGATATGATGTGTCACTGTCGTTTTGACCCAAAGTCGGGTTTTTTTTGGCCAAGCACGTGATAACACCAACTCCCTCATCTCTCCTCACGCACCTATAGACGTGGCAGGTCCTCTTCCATGTCAAAGACGTGGTGGATGACCCCGATTCAGATACGGTTGGTCTCGATGTGGTGGAGGAAGATGTGGCCAGATCTAGATCTATTTATTGCGATCAATGTCGAGTCATTGGTGAGTCGACTCGCCCGAGTCTCTCGTTTGGCAAACTCTCTCTTAACTCGTGTTTTAGTTTACCTCTCTAGGTTTTGCTACGTACTACTAGGCACTCCCTTTGGGTTTCCAGTTTTTTCTTGGTTGCCAGTTGCAGTGGCGGTTACAATAGCAAGATCTGGACCAACCTGAACGTTGGGGTATTCCTTATCAAGAACTGCCAATGATCTATGGATCTGATGGACGTCTTTTGCGGGAAACGACAATTGCTCGACCTGAGTGGGAATGAGCTCTTGGGGAATATCATGGCCAGTCTGGGTAAGATTCCGACATTGGAAATCGCTTTCAATCTGAGGTAGGCAATGTAGACTGCGATGGTTTGGAGTTTTGCATATTGTCGTTGGTTGGTTTCCACCTCATTAGCTATGTCAGATAAATTTTAGCCACCTCAGCTTTCTATGTGTATTTTTATGTGTACTTTTATGGTAGAAATAGACAGAGAATAGATGGATTGAAAGAATACCGAAATTTAATTGAAAGATTTTGAAATTTAAGGATCAAAATAGAAAGTGAGTCAAACCTTAAAATACAAAAGTACATAAAGTTTTTTTTCTCTTCCTCAAAGATCATACAATAATTAACTTCAAATAATAAAAAAAAAGACCAATACAACTAAATCAATCCAAATAAAACCACATAAAAGGCTAAAACAGAACCTTGCCCAAAAAATCAGAACGACTAATTACATGACCATCAAAACAAAAACCTAAGAAGAGCCTCTCTTGTCTCGCAATCACAATGACCAAAACTTATAGTCCTATGCATTTGCAAGCAACTCATTAAGGTCAAGAATCCCCAAACTAAGATCAGGTCATTTTTTCGAGCGGCGGTGCCACTGCTATCTTCGAATCGACGTTTCTATGGTCCATGATTCATACAAAGAGCTACCGATAGCGAGAGGTCTTAGGCGATTCCACTCCCCTGAGTGTGCAATCACCAAACCCTATAAAGATCGTCTTGAAGAAATCAAATGAAAAGCTTATACTCACACACCCAATGATTTGGACCTTGAAATCTTGCACTCGAAAGATGAAGTTGCTGTTGAATATTTTTTTTTTTTTTATATAATTAGGGATAAAAACTAAATAGATAATTTCAAAATATATTTTTTTAGAAATTAAAATAAATTTAACACAATATAAATATAACATATTAAGCAATAATGTATAATAAAATAAAATAAATCATTAAAATAGAGAAACAGAAGGAGCTCGTCTATGAGTCGTGAAAAGCCATTGTCTTAAAGCCGTTATAGCCTACCTACGTGTAGGTATAAATGACTAAGACTAATTCCAAGATAAAACTCAGGTTCTCGTAACTTTGCCTTATACAATGTGCACATCCACAAAGAAGCGAGGGTGAGCCAACCCGATCAAGGTTGTCCAAAAATGAAAATATTTAGAAAGTAGAAGCATGAAAAGAGTATGAAAATTGTGTCTTAGACTTTTGAAAATCTTGGTATTTATAGGCACAAATGAGCCTAAAAATTTAATTCAAAATTTAAAATAGAAATAATTATAAAATTTGTAACTCTCAATTTACTAAGATTAATCATAAATTTGTAACTTTCAATTTATTGGCTATATTAAAATAGCCAAATAATGACTATTGAAAAGTCATTTGATAGTTACAAAATGTGTAACTCTCAATTTGATTATTATATTAAAATGGACAAATAATAGCTATTAAAAAACCATGAATAATTGTAAGGAATTTAAAAACTTTTCTAGCAATCCCCCACGAGTTTTAAAATTTCAAAACTCAAAACAAACAAAACAAAACAAAATAAAATATAGAAACTATATAAGGGCAATTCGAGTACTATGCAATAGGTGTAGGAGTCTTCAGGATTTGAGCCAACACTTAGTGTTGATAATATTCATCTGAGGGAACCGTAAAGGACTATGTCTTAAATTAGGTCCCTTGATCAGACTTCAACAAGTTACACGCACAGTACTTGATATAGGGTCAGGTTTGCGGGTTAGCACTATTAATGGTCATGTGCTCTTATCTTGATTCTCATGAGAGTCTTTAGGGAATAATCCAATCTCATAGTCGCGGCCTCACGACAACTCTAACTTAGGTGAGCCTCCAAGGGTACGTGTGACAAGTACCTAGCGACAATACCTGCCTCGATCTCATTAATGATAAATACTAATCTTGAACATCACACTAATAAGCACTATCACCTTAGGGATGTGAATGAGATGCTCTCATAGGGAATGCTCTTTAAAAGTAGTGTTAATAATGAGTCACGCACTACAGGTTATTTCTACCAATTGAACCTTTTTCATGGGATCTCCAATCACAAAGGTTGGGTTACCCTTGTTGGTGACTCCCTGTGGCTTAAGCCCATCCCCTTCAATGTATCAAGTATACCCCTCATAGGTAAACCTTTAGTCAAGCTGTGAGTTATATTCCTTTCATATCTCACAAACTTAGAGATATAACACTTTTACTCAACAGTCATCTAACTAACTTACATCTCACTTGAATATGTCTATTCATCTTCTTATAAGATTTTTGTATAAGATCTATCTCAACTTTACAATCATAGTGTATATGTATAGATGACATAAGTTTATTCACAAAAGGAATATCCAAATATATATATATATATATATATATATATATATATATATATATATATATATATATATATATATATATAACCACTCAACCTCTATACAAATTGTATCTAGAGCTATTAACTCAGCCTCTACAGTACTTCCATCAGGTTTCAACTTTTTCTTGAAAACCTACTTACAACCTATAAGCTTACTCCCAGGAGGTAAGTTTGATAAAACCTAAGAATTCTCTTGTGCTAATGATTTAAATTCATTATCAGTAACTTCCTTCTAAAAAGGTGCAACTCCACAATTCTTTTCAATTCTAGTCGTCTTACCTCTCTAGGTTCAAAATAGATTTCATATTTATTTCCTATGGATGAACTAGAAAGTATATACTCATTTAGTTAAACCTTAGAAGGTTGAACCGACACCTTAATTTTGAAAGGAAGGTATCCTCAAAATATTTTGCATCTCTAACTTCTATTATTGTGTTATTAGATATTTCACTTATTTCAGAGTTTATTACTAAGAATCTGTTTGCATTACTATCTTGAGCATGATCTATAAAAACAGCATCTATAGTTTTGGATCTTATTTTTGTTCTCTTTGATTCAAGTATAGCTACTTTAGGTAGACACCCTCACACTTTTAGAATATCAAGCCTTGGAGGTCTATTTTTCTATATTTCAAAAGGATTTTTCTCACTATTTTAGATTATTTTTTAGTTTCCTAAGATTCTTTTTTTTTCTTTTTCATTCCATCAACTTGATTACAAATCATTTCAAAATTATTAACTTTCCTCTGCCTTTGCTTTTCTCCACCATAATAATGTAACTTTCTACATTCATACAAAATCCATTTTTTTTCTTTCTCAATCATGTTGTGCAAAGTATTTAAAGTCGAAACTTAATTTCTTTGCTAATAATTTTCTCCTATTGTTAGAGTTATGAATTGTTTTATGTAGATACTTATGATTGGTTTTCGTATTTTTTTTTATAAAAAATATGTCTATATATATATATTTCTACAAAAGCCTTATAGCAATCACCAATCAAACTTTGATTGAAAGATTCAGGTATAAAATCTCTCTTGCTTTTAATTTTTATAAGTTTTGCTCCAAATTAGTTTCTAACTTAAGTTTTTGGATCAATGCACTCTATTTAACAAATTTGATGCTCCCATTCGCACTATATATTTGAATGGTCATAGACTAATATATGAAACAAATAGAACTAAGTCACTGAAAATATTCTAAGTACTATATATAATATTATTTATATATATGCATTTTCTTAATAATTCATAATAACTATTTTCTTATAGTAACTATATCTCATATTTAGAATGCAAAAACTTTTAACCAAATTCTAGAATAAGTTATAAAAAAAATGACTTTGATACCACATGCATGTATAGAGATATGCAAATATTTCGAAATATATAAAATACTGTAATATATATAAAGCACATATATAAAACACTTGGTCACTGATCAAAAACACTAAGTCTTATAATAATTCATAATTCCTCAATTTGATTTTTTTAAATTAGTATATATTTTTTGTCATTTTAATTTTCATCTTTTTTTAATCAATAAGAAAAATCAAGTGATTATTATATTTTTGTTGATATCACATTATCATAACACTCTATGATGAATAATTAACTTATATTCAATAAAGGCATAGAGAAATTCAAAAAAACATCCAAGCTCTATGCTTCAGCTTTCTATTAAATTGACTAATTGTTTTATATATACATTCATTAAACATTTATAACGTTTACAACAATTCATTATAATGATTATTATATTAGTATAATTATTGTGTTTATGAATGTAACGTTTATTGACTTAAATATATAATGTTTACAATAGCGTTTTTATTTATAACATACTAATGGTTTGGTTTATTTATTTTTTATATAAAATGTACAACATTAACGGAATGCTAGTTAAAGTCATACTTAATATGTATATATGCTACTATAATAATTACATAAATAATTTAATAATAATTTGTTGTTAGAAACATACAAATCAGTGACGAGTAAATTAGAATCACTAAATCAGCACACTATTTGACAACATTCCCAAGTGAATGAAGACAGTTTTTTCTTGTCATTTTATTGTAATAATGTAATGATTTGGTAATGCAACTTTGTAATTGATTTTTTTTTATTCAAAGTTGTCTTTAACGTAAATCTTACATATAATGAATATATATGTTTTGTACTTGAATTTCTTTTGTTCTTTCTAAACTGAAAATTCAATCTAGCTATCCATATAATCACTCTTTTAACAACAACAATCCACACAAAAGCATATATATTTGAATCAATGATTTATTAAAAAAAATTGATATATAACACAAACAAAATTCTCATACATATATAGATAAATATATGTAACACATTCAAAATTCCTATATATTAACATATTGTATATATCATGAAAAATAAAAAGCATACATATACAACATAGTATATAAAACTAGGTATATAACACATGTTAATAATACTATAACGACTTTAATTGTTGGATTTTTTTTTATATAATTGGTGATAAAAACTAAATAGATAATTTCAAAATATATGCTTGTAGAAATCAAAATAATTTTAACACAATATAAATATATAATATTAAGCAATGATTTATTATAAAATAAAATAAATAATTAAAATAGAGAAAGCAGAATGAGTTGGTCTGTGAGTCGCGGAAAGCCACTGTCCTAAAGCCGTTATAGCATCCCTACATACAAGTACAAATGGTTAAGACCGACTCCAAGATAAAACCCAGGTGCTCGTAGCTTTGCCTCTTATAATGTGCACATCCATTGGTAAGTGAGGGTGAACCGACCCGATCAATGTTGCCAAAAAATACAAATATTTAGAAAGTAGAAACAAGAAAAGAATACGAAAATTGTGTATCTTAAGCTCTTAAAAATCTTGGTATTTATAGGCATAAATGAGCCTACGAATTTAATTCAAAATTTAAAATAAAAATACTTACAAAATTTGTAACTCACAATTTATTGAGATTAATCACAAATTTGTAATTTTCAATTTATTGACTATATAAAAATAACCAAATAATCATTATTAAAAAATTATTTGATAATTACAAAATGTGTAACTCTCAATTTAATTATTATATTAAAATGAACAAATAATGGTTATTAAAAAACCATACATAAATGTAAGAATTTAAAAACTTTTCTAACATTTAATAACCTATAGTGGCTTGGTACTACTACGGCTATTATCCCGTTCCTCCACCACTGCTACAATATTGTTGCTACCTACAACTTTCTTTGACAAAGAAGAGCTCAAGCTCTTCTCCTTTGGCTTCACAACAAACTCATTTATTGTTGATGGGGTCATTGATGCATCCATTATTTTGGTTGTGATTTCGCGCGAAAGAGAGAGACTAATAGGGAAAAAGACCTACGATTAAGGTTAGAGTGGGGCCACTAGATTTGTGAAGATGAGCCACCAGATTAGGAAGAAGATGAAGTTGAGAGGATCTAAGATTTTTTGGAGAGGAGAAAGGAGGGAAGGGTGGCGACTAAGGTTTGGGTAACGATTCTAGGGTTTTCATTTTATTTTTTTGTTTATCTTTTCGGTTTGTGGAGATAGCACAGGCGATCTCGGCGTCTCGTGGCGTGCCATAAGGCTAGACAGAAGTAAAACGTCACAAAGAGTGAAAATAAAGGTGTTCCTTCCAAATGATATTCATTTTTTTTATTGCAGGGCGTATGCCTCACCTCAAAGTGTACGCTTATTGGGCCCAAAAGGCCGGGGCATATGCCCCTTTGGAGTCGTTTTTTATGATTAAAAAAATGGAAGTAGTGAAGTTTTGTTGATTGATCTGATACCATACCATTGTGCCACAAAATCCTTCTTACCAAAATCAAGTTACTGAAAAAGAAGATAGGTACGGCGTTTCTGGGTGACATCGAGATGGACCACTACATGTGGAACAACATCTTGCTAACACTTGTAGCGACAGTGCTGGAGGCTGACATGGTGATGGCGAGGCTAGGGTAAGCGTTGTCATCTAACAAAAGGTGTAGCCGAAAAAATGTTGTTGATTCCGGGGATTGAGTCGGTGAAGAAGGTGATGATGGAAGAAGGCTGAGCTTTCGGGTGCACCATCAACGGTTGGGCACCTATGATAGTGGCAGTGAATGATTGAGTGGAAGAGGGATTGAGATTTGGAAGAGGATGGTGGAGGCGTTTTGGGAAATTTGACAATTTGTAGTCTCTTGCTACGGTGAAGAGATTTTTTTCTATATTTTTGATTTTTTTTGATAAGTGAAAGACAAATTAGTTAGGTGGAAAAATCTCTAAAACGAGAGAAAATTGAAAGAAATTTATTTGTGTGAGACAGAGAAGCGTGAGGTGTAATATAATATATATTATTTATATTTGAAATCAAATTTAATCACAGTTTATTGTTGCATTTGTTTTTTCTTTTGATTGATTAGTGTGAGTTTTGCACGTTTACTTTTCAAAGTTGTAGGGAATATCACTGATATTTTTTTAGAATAGAATATTACTGATCATTGATTCAATGACAGTGTAGGGATGAATTTTTCAATATAGTTTTGCACTCTTATTAATTTTATAATATGTAAAGTTTGTGAATTGTGGTAAATATTTATTTTGAAGTCATAAATTATTAAAGTTAATTGATAATTAATTATTAAATTTTAATTATAAATTTTTTAAAAAAATTATATCATTTTGTTATTTTATTTAAAATGCTCAATTGTTTTGAAAAACTTATGTCCAAAGGTCTCACGATTTACACCTCGTCTCATTGAAATAAAACGTTTCATCCAACACTTTCGTTTTTTAAAATATTGTTTGAATTATAACGAAAGTTAACATTCCCGACTCAGTTGTTACTTTTTCATATTCAAAGACCAAAATAGGATTCTCAATCCTCAAGACTAAAATGTATATTTAACCATATTTCATTCTTGCAAATAATTGAAATTAAGCTTGGAAACCTACACAATTGAACAATTGGGGCATTAAGCTAGCAAATCAATAAACGATTACAATAAAATAGGTTTTTATTTTTTATTTTTTTTATTTTTTTATAATATCTTCCCTCTTCAATTTGACAATTTTCATTGTTTCAACTTTCAACAACACAGGTTTTAAAAAAACAAACGTTTATGAAGGCGTCCCAAACACGCCTACATTCCAGAAAATCTCAAACAAACCCCCTAAGGCTTCAAATTTGCAAGTTGATGCTGCGACAATTACCATTTTGCCTGTTTTCTCTCCTCATACCTTAATCCTCACTCAAACCACTCCAAATCAGGTGGTGAGATCTCAAGTAAGGTTCGCATTTCAATCAAAGCACAGTATTCAAAGCCATTGCTATTTCTATTCTCTGTAAGTATCTACTGATCTGATCTGGGTTCAGTAAATTCCATTAAATAAATTCTTTTGGATGTTAAAAAGATTGTTCCGAAAAATTATTCCAGCCAATATATTCAACGGAAACAAACAGGAATCAAGGCATTTCTCTTTTCTTGGAATTGGTTATTGATCGGTAATTTTGCTATTTTTAGCATTTTAACAGAATTTGTGCTGTTGGACAGTGTGGAGTTGTCTTCTGTGGAACATCATTGTAGAAGTTTCTGATCGAATAAGGTAGAAGTTATATTTCATTGCTATTTTTCCCTTCTGGTTTTTGACAATTTTGGGTCGATTACAACTGTAGCAATTGTTATGCTCCCAAGTTTTGGTTTCATGAATATCTAACCTCATGAGGTTGTCTTCTTGTTAGTGACTAATGTTATCTTGTATGGAGTAAAAATGCATGCTAGTATAAACAAAAGTGACGTTAGAAATAATTACCCTTAGAAGAAATATCTTTAAATTGATCAGGTTGTGCCTATTGATTTTTGAGAAATGTTAAGTCATTTAGTGTTGCTCTTCTGATATTGTTACGCTATATGTTAAGTCATTTAGTGTGGCCTTAATACCTTTTCTATCAACTGTTTACATCTATGGTCGGGGGTCTATCGGTAACTCCTACCAATAGTCCGCATTTAAGGAAGTCTGGAAGCAGACCTGTTGTCTCTGATCTTGGTATGAAATATTTTAGCTTTTGCAATACGAGCATTTAGTGGTTACAATTGATTAATTTCGCTTTGTTAGATATATTATGCATACACCTAATATATGTGGAATATTTGTCAGGTGATGAGCTGGGAAATGGTGTTGAGGAAGATATCTTGCATTCAACAGAGGCAAATGACTTGAAGAATGCAAGTACACCTATAGGTATCGTAGCAAAAATGCCGTCTCCTATATTGTTATGGAGATTCAAGGTTTTGTTATTAATGATATGCTAGGATCTCTTTTTAGTTTGATTTGTGACTTTACATGTTGAATAAACATGAAGTGGTTAACTTTACAAGAAGAATGTGATAGGCACCGGGTTCACATCAGAATGCATAATGGAGGTTGAATTATATATATATTCCTTCTTTTTTTGGATTTTGCTTCTATTAAACTCAGATCTAGATGGCATGGGTGAACATATTTAGATTGAGTAGAAGTCATTATTCCTTTAATGATTCCCCCTTGTTTTTGAAGTACCATATGCCATGATTTCAATAGTTTGTTTCTTGGTTTTCTCCCAAAATGTATGACTTGTTTCATATTATTTGCTTGTTTCTTTTTTTAGATTTTTTCATTACTCTTTTAAGGTCCTAAATTATGCTAATATCCAGGTACTGCTGTTCTCTATCTGGGGTTTCATTTGCTGCAAGGTCAGTTTTACTTCATTCACTACTACAAATAATAGGTTTCTGATTTGATGCCAATGTGGCAATATAAAAAAGACTATAGGGATCACAACTCATTTGTAGGTTCTTACTAGGTGTATGTCAAAATTGCAGATTGGATGGGATTCTGTAATGAGAATGAGCATGGACGTGCGGGATCTTTTTTTATATGAGGCATTTTTGTATTATAATCCTCTTCTTCTTGTGGTTAGTTAGATTTTCTTGAAGAGATTGGAATTGTGTATATTTGCACTCTTTTTCAATGTATAAATGTGTTTTCTTCTTGTTTTGATTCTACAGACGATGATGGTTTGGCTGTGGGGAGTTAATTTATGGGTTTTTGCCCAGTCCACTGTCAATTATGCAAAAATTTTTGATCTCGACCAAAATCATCTTACTCACAGAGAAATATGGAAGGTACCGTTATATGCTGATTAGCTATACGGTTCTTTACAATGTGCTGGTGCCTTGTCTGCTGGTACATTTTGCAAGTATGCTATATTTGCATACTAATGTCTTTGGCCTTTTCTATTGGCTAAGTGATATTCCATGAGGCTTTCATATACTTGTTTTGCTATACTAGTGTCTGAAATGTGTATGGTTCCAATTAGTTGCCCTGTTTGATGTATTTGTTATATTGGAAGTTCTGTGTTTGGACAAAGCATGTTAAGAGGGAGAAGTTATACTCAAACTTGCATTTTGAGTTGTGATATGCTACTTAAATTTTTCTTCCAGTAGGATGTGGCAATGGATTTGATTTTGTAATATTTGTGAGTTTGGCAGCTTGTCTTTTGGTCTTCAAGCATTCTATCTTTGTTTGCCTCTATTGATCTATTCTCTATCTAAGATAAATAATTCCAAAAATTCTTGTTACTGCAGACTAAATAGAACGGGGATTATTATATCAAAGTTCCGTTCACTACTAAGTTTTAATTATGATTCACCATATAATTTATTTGCAACTGGATGAAAGAACAAAAGCTTGTGCAAGGAGTTTCCAAAGGACGCTAGTTGTTTTTGGTTAGCATGCTGTGGAATGGACTTATGAGTTAGGATTAAAGATTTTAATATTGAAAGCCTAAGATCAATTCTTTGTACTCTCCAAGACTCGAGAAAAAAAAAATCCCAAAATCAAACAAACTAGCAATCTTGCAATGCATTTTGCAGTGTTTCGTTATGTAGTTTCTATCTATCTGCTCCAAAATCATTTTATCTCTTGGAAATAATTTTTCTTCTTTGGATTTCGATGAGGTGATATGTTTCTTTTTTCTTTAAAAAATAAACCTTATTCAATGATTCATTAATTATCATTATGTGTTCTTCCTTGAATAACTGCTTGTATCAATTTTGGTGTTTTCAGTCTGCAATGTGGATGAATATCATCGTCCCAACAAGCATGACGGCTTACCTTTATCTCTATTCTCATGGTGAAGTATCATTGGCTGCGTCGCAACCAGTGTAATAGATGCATCCTCTCTTATTAATTATTGTTAAATGCCTATGTTGACTTGTTGATCAATTACATTTCACAATCAAAACCTGATTCCAATATTTTCTTTGTACTGCACAAGCTATTTTGAGTTGATTTGTAATACCCCAACAAACAAATTGATTCGGAGTAAAATCTGGTGTGCTGCCTTGTTTAAAATGAGCTAGTTTGAATTTAGACATTTCATGTATGTTTATGAAAATAAAACTTTGTTGATCTTGTGAATAAGATGTTTGTACTGCATAAGCTAAGTATAATAAAATGTTTCCCTAAATTTAGATTCATTTGTTTTCAGTCATTTGGATTTGTTTCTGTCCATTGAGGTGCTTAGTATAGGTACATGCCTTTCAGAAAATTTTGCTTGAGTGCTTTAGTAGGCTTAATTCTAAGAAAAATGTAGTGGTATTTGAGATGAGGTATATGCATGATATAAATTTTAATGGTAATATTGATGTGTGTAATGCTTTTAGTTTCATTCTAACATAAGCTTATATAAGACTTGACAAAACTCTTGAAAATGAATTGATTTAGTGTTACTTATCCAAAAGGCAGAATTGATGCAGAAAAGGAAAGGAAATAAATCAAAACATAATAATTCCCTAATATCCCATAAATCCTAGAATAGTACATAATTCCTTTCCTTTTCTGCATCATTTCTGTCCGGCATCACAGAACAGTTTGACTGTCAAACAAACTGCTTAGTTGTTTGGATGGGCCATTCGTTAAATGTACTTGTTGGTGTATATAAGGTTTTCTTTTCTGTTCAGGGTAATGCTCAATGAATTTCTTAGGAAAAGAACCCTTTGGTATCAACATAATTTGATCATAGAATAATTGGTTATTGTCAAATATCTCAAATGAAAAGTGTAAACCTCCACCTTTGTGATGATTCCACTAGTATCTTGGAATAGTTTTTAAACTTTTACATCATGATTTAACTAGTATTTTGGAATTTTATTAAATTTTATATGTTCTATACTGCCTATATTGTGCTGCTGCAATGATTTTGATATTCCCTTTTGATATTTTATATTTTTCATCTCGCTACTACTTGTTAAGGATCCATTGGCGGATACTTATTCCTCTACAGGTAAGTTTGTTATATTTAAGAACACATTTGATTGTTTTCCCATTTCTGGTAATACGTGCATGCACTTTCCTACTTTTTGATATGTACTCCATATTCTAGGAAATTGAAATTTAAAGAACTTAATGAACAACTCTTATCTGTTAGGTGATCCTCTGGGTTCACTTACTGAGATCTAAGAAACTCTACAGGTAATAGATACAAAAATTACAATGCTTACTCAAGTTGCCAAGAAATTGACTAGTCTTGTCAAGTTTGCTTGAAGCTTGGATTGCAAATGGTTCTCTTACTTGTATGGACGGATGCTATTAATAAGATTTAACTGAGTTAAGATTTTCTTACCTGGTCATTAAGTTTAAATCCAATTAATATAGCTAGCTTTAACTCTGACTTGTGCCCATTTTGTTACTATCTTTGATCAAAGCAGAAGTGCACAACATGAGTGATTACATTTAAGTTTCCGCAGTGTTGTCTGTTCCTAAAAATCATGAAAAATTTGTCCTCAATCAAATAAGGTGATGAACTCTCTTTGGACTAAATCTTATTGCCTCTAGTAATGGTCTTAGCAAAAATACTTTTGTGACACTAGGTTTTTGTTTTACTGTATAGAAGGTGTTTCACATATTAATCATGGCGAAATAGCCTTGGGGATTTCAACTTTATTGAAAACCTCCCATGGTGGGACTTAGCATTTACATCTGAACCGCTAGACCATTTGTGTATGCCTGTTGAGGCATATACTTGGTTTCAAGCATTGATCTGAATTTCCTGTGGTTTATGTGGGCGTTAGTATGCTATATTCTAATTTTATGTTTATTTGGTGAATACAGGAAATTACATTTTCTGACTTCTTCTTGGCTGATATCTTGACCTCCATGGCAAAAGTATGTATCCTACTGTTTAGTTTAGCCATTCTTTTGGTTGATTTGTATTTGTCGCGCCAACTGTTTTCACGTCTATATCTTACCAAAACCGTACACAATTAAAAATTGAAATTCTAAAATTCTTGAAGGAAGTTGTTGATGATTCGAGATGCTTTTTTTCTGGGTTGGTTAAGGTCTCAAAAATTGAAATTAATTTGTTTATTGTACCTATGGTTGAACCATTTTGGTTTGGTACCGGATTTAAAACACTGCTGCAAGTCATTATCTCCTTCGGGCTGGAAAATCAGCCTTTGAACGGGAATACTACTTGGTTCAGGTTGATTTGCTTTAGAGATTTCTGTGGAACTAAACTGATCAGAGTTTGTTTCAAAAAATCTTTGCTGTAACCAGACCAAAGCTTTCAGAGAACTAAATAAAACCAAACTGAATAGGACTTTCTTTGAGCTCACTTGAAGGTCTGCCCATGTACAGATAAAGGGATAATTGGACCAATGCATTGTAAAACCCCTAGATATCATTATTATCATGAGCATGAAGGGCCCCTCCGGGGACATCCGATCATGTGTATGAAGGCCACTCCATCTGGGGACATCTCTTGTTCTTTTAAGGTGGGACCCTTGCCCCATTGGGTGATAAGGCATTAAAGAATTATGAGGCATGCTTATGTCTGTTTGCTTTTATCATCCAAAAT
The DNA here is from genome assembly GCA_023935145.1 of Bretschneidera sinensis. Taxonomy (NCBI): domain Eukaryota; kingdom Viridiplantae; phylum Streptophyta; class Magnoliopsida; order Brassicales; family Akaniaceae; genus Bretschneidera; species Bretschneidera sinensis. The sequence continues at coordinate 106,128,886 of CM043703.1, read as the reverse complement.
TACCCCCCAAAAAGCTATTTTTTTCTTCTATACAAGCTGTTTGTCCTCATATTCGGTTGAAGGGGTGCTTTGTAAGTGTTCTATATCTTTTTTCTGCAACCAATGATATGCTCACTTTTTTTTAAAAGGAAACCAGAACCGAGCTGACTACCAAAACTGAACCAAAAACCTGAAATGACCGAGCCCAATTTGCATTTTCTTTGAACTGGCTGATATGGCTTTTTTTATAAGATTGAACTGACTGATATGTTGCATCCATCCCCCACCAATAATCCATCCTCCCCCCTCTCCTTCCCCCGAAAAAGTTGAGGTAACATCTGACGAATTTCATCGCCTGACACTCCATAATAACTTCTGAAATCGCTGATTCTAAAGCCAAATGCAATTGTTTGTCAAGGATTCTTGTTAACTGAATCCTTTTTTTTCTGGCATGACTGTGTTGGATTAGGTTTTGAATCAGATCTACTTTTCTTTAAAAGGTTTGAATCATGTATTTTTTAATAGTACAATTATAATTGAAATACTATTTTAAGGTTGCTTTTTAATTGTTCATAATTGAAAATATTGAAATAGGATTCAATATTATTTGTTCTATTTGATTTCTGATTGTGCTGGATCTCCCGAATATTGGGTAGCTGTTGTTAAGCCGGGTAGAATACCATATGAAATGGGTGGGGTAACTGAAAATCCACATTTGTTTTTTCAATAGAAAAAGAGGGGGAAGATTTTCATCTAGTTTGTATTTTTTCTTTTATTTTCATAATTTCAATATTTTTTTCCTACTGTTAATCTTTTTGGCAATATTATAAGTGATAAAATATAATTGATAGTTTCCTCATGCATGTGAGTTGATGATTTAAGAGGACAGATTATTTTATACTTGCTATTTGAAAATTGTACTACAGCAACACTCAACCATGTTTTGGTAGTTAAAAATCAGGAAATAGTTTGTTGATTATATTTTCTAGTTTTAGATATTTGGCCATTATACTTACTTTTATGTCATTGCAATTGTCAAACTTTGTGCAGGTGTTTTCAGATTTGGAGCGTTCTGTGTGTCGAATGGTCCATCGACAGGTTCGTAAGTTGTTTCTGAGCAGGCTTAGTTTTAGAGCCACCCTTCATTAATGGCCATAACATCACTCTGGTTAGCTTTAAGATTAAGTTTGTTTTGTTGGTGTACTTTTGTTTTTACTTTGCGTTTTGCACGGAAAGAATTTATCACTTCTCCTATGAAATAATTTTACTCTTGTTCTTTTATTTAAGACAGTTGTGCAGAATTTAATTGATCAAAGTCTAAGAAATATTCAGTTTGGATCTTTAACTTTAGGTGATTTCAGAATATCCTAGAACAAAATGAGAGGTAGCTAACCATCTTCACATAAGTTTTGGAAACCTAGGTGAATTCCACTTTCCGCTGGACGAATGTAAAAAGAAAGAGATAGAATACGACGGTTTTTCAGGTGTATAGAGAATGATATGATCATCTAGCCTTGGTCCTCTCATCACTTCTGAGAGAATTCTTGGATTCTGGCTTATATACGTTGCTTCAATACATTGACATGTGGAATCAATGACATGTAGTTTATGGAGAAAATTACAGTTCTAGTATGTCATTAAGATTGATTTTCCTTTCTCCACATTCTTATGGGGCGGGTGCCTCGGGTGGGAATTATACCTGGTTCTGATTGATGTATTATGGAACAGAAGGAAGTGACATCAATATCTACCATCACTTGATCTGGGACAGATAGATAGTTGTATTTATTTATGGATTTCACTTTGATAAGACTGAGAGGATCGTTTCATTTAATTCTTTTATACGTTGGAGTGCCCTCTTTTCGTTCTAGGTTATCATGTTTGGCTAAAATTCTTCCACTTATGACCTCCTGCTGAAATGTAGAGGACAACCTCCGGAGTTCTGGGACATTAGATCAAAAGAGATTCATATGAACCATGGGGTGTTGATTCATCAACATGGAGCTTCATATGGAAAAACCAAGGGAATAGAAGAATTCATACTAAGATCTCGAAGGTAAATTGAGCTTCTGTGGTCCCTGGAGCTGCAGAGTGATTTTGGATGGAGCTATATACCATCTCATCACATGGATTTATGAAATGACTCTACTTCTCCATCTAGTTTTCGATTGATTATGATTTAGGATATGGCTGCTAAAGTTACTAATGGACCTGGCTCCTTCAAAGTATGGTTTTTCAGACTACACTGACTTGACTTGTATGCCTGTGGTTTGTTTCAAATGATGATTTTTCTTTTCTTCTCTCCTGTCTTGTTTAGAGAAATCTTTTTGAATACATGCAGGTTGCCACTATTGCATGGTTTGAAGCTGATTCTGTTTGCGGGAGTCATTCCATTGCAATCCCTTTAGTTCTTGTTTTGCCTTACCTTTTCCGTTTGTTCCAATGTCTTCGACAATACAAGGATACTGGCGAAAAAACAACCCTTTTAAATGGTGAGTTCTCTTGGAAATTTATTTCTATGTTTCTTTATCCATTTATTATTAAATATTGTGCGTGAAGAGAAAAGGGGGTGGGTGATTTCATTTTCAACCGTAAATATTTTTTTTAACTCAACAACAAAATGGCATTTATTTGAATCTGACACCTGTGAAATATATTCAGCTATTAAAAGTAATATAGTAACAAATTTCAGTTTTGTAATTTTTTTTTTGTTAGTGTTAGTTCGAACATTTTGAATAGTACATCAAGGTGAATGAAATTGGTCAGCTATCACTTGGCTTGATTGAATTCCTTATTTCATGTCCATCATATTTGTGTTGTGTGGAGTTAAATAGACTAGCCATACATTTTATGTTATGTGGGAATTATATTTTCTTATTTTTTTTATATGTATTACTATTTCATTTGGATGATGGGAGATGGCTTTGTTTGCCTCAGTACTATAGTAACTTAATTTCTCTTGGTTTCAGCTTTAAAATATTTGACGGCAGTACCAGTGATTTTTCTTTCAGCCCTTAAATATCACATGTTCCCTGATAGGTGGACAAACTTCTATCGGCCTCTCTGGCTTTTCTCAAGTGTTTTGAACTCATTGTATTCATTCTACTGGGATGTGACACGAGATTGGGACTTAAGTTATGCCAAATGTTCTTCTAACTTTCCACAATTATAAACCGTCTTTTTGACTCTGCCTTGATCTAAAACAAGCAACAACCACATGCTGACATGGTGCTGATATAGAACTGTTCTATTTGGGTCGATGTCTTTTAATACCTGATTGGTAGCTGGGATCTATTTTTTCATCAATTTGATTGCTTGGGTTGGTACTTCTTGTCCTTATGCCGATCTCTGTACTTCATAAAAACTACTTTATATACCACTACAAATTTGTGAACCTATGACCATAATCATTTATTTGTGATGAAATTAGAAAGTTCATTGATGATATTACTTGAATCCATAATTTTACATTAAATTCTACAATTTTTGAGATGTTACATGCTTGTTTTTGTGCACTGGAGTGAATGGAAAGTCAGGCCATAATCATAGCACAAAAGCCTTTAAGAACATGTACATCTTCAACGATTTAGCAATGTGTCTAATAATTAATAAGGTAATTAAAACCCCTCTTTCTCCAGCGGCTTCACAAGGATTTTCAAGTTCAGCAAACCAACTATCTGCTCAGACCTTTTATATGGACGCAAATGGGTAAGAATATTCCTTTTGTGCTTGTAGTATTCAATTTACAGGGGCGTCTTTACCATTTTGCCTTGTTGAACCATTGGAAAGGCTCGGTTGGTTCAACACCTGGATCGAGTCATCAATTTAATATTCTTTTTTGAGTGGTTCACTGACTGACCTACTTAATGAAAAAACTTCAGCTATATATATATAATCATATGGTAATTTTATATGCTTGGATATTTTGCAGGTTTACTTTTGGGTGATTGGTAGCAATTTGATTTTGCGTTGCACATGGAGATACAAGCTGTCTGCTCATCTGCGCCATAATTACCTTACTGTCTTTACTATCAATGCCTTGGAGATGCTCCACCGCTTCCAATGGGTTTTCTTCCGTGTAGAAAATGAATAGAATAAAATCAACTCCAGATCAAATGTTCAGCTTCACGACGTCACGACTGAGGAAGACAAATTACTTGTTTCTAATGGCCACAGTGTATAAATCATCAAATGGTCGTGTTAGCAGCTTCAGCAGAGGTTCATCGTTCTCCATATTTTGGCGAAAAAAGGATTTAAACATTTCAATTTGAATTTACACATATGATAACATTGAAATTCTTTTGTTCATAAAAGGAATAGGATTGTCTGATGATTACAATACTGAATATAATTAGTTAAAACCTGTTTCTACACCTGATTCTTTCCATCTTGAATTTTGATTTACCAAAACAAGTTATTGTATGATATTACATGAGTATGTAAAAGTGAATCAAACAGGAGATGAGCATAAATCACAAAGGCAGAAAAAGAAAAAGGATAGAAGAGAATTGAGGTCAGTCCAGTAGTTGAGATGGTGAAGAACTTGATTTATCTTCCACTGATATTTCTGTGACATCGTCCAAAGAATTGGGGAGTAGTAGTATTGCCCTTTGAATCCTCTGGTCCTCACCATTCAACAGCATTACTTTCTCCAAGTGCAAGCAATAGCTCTCAAAAGCTCGAGAGCTAACCATAACTCCAAAATCCAAAAAAGCAGTTCCAATTTGCTCACTCACACAACACGGGCGTAGAATGCATTGTTGTAATGCCTCTGTTCAAATATTAATGCAAACCCAATAGAAAGAAAACAATATTTGATGATGGCCGACCACACTAACGAATTGATAAATTTGTTTTCCAAATTTATACGCTATCTCAATACTTGATTTCTTATACCACCAAGAATTCAAAATATTTTTTGTGGGCAGCTAGACAAATTAAGGAAATTATGTCATGTAATTCCTACTCCAAATCCATACATATTCTATCACAGATAGAAGACTCAAAAGTGAAACAACATTCATACCAATAGAACAAGATCCAAAAAACAGGGGGGAAATGCTGCATCCTAATTGTAATTAATCAACAAAAAAGTGATTGACATGGAAGGAAATTAAAAGAGTGAAGGAAAGCTTACACAACATCAAGCATCTTAGAAGCAACCATGACACTGGTAAAGAACCAAACATCACTTAGAGACAAAAAGTGAGATTGAATTAGTCCAATCCCATTTAATATCACTTTTGTCTCTTAAACCAAACAGTCTCTTAGAAATTTTTTACACCAAAAATAGATTTGATTTATGATTTATAAATTAATTTTTGAAATAATTTATTTTAACATTGTAAAGAACTATAAACTGTTAGGTGATTAATAAAAGCCAACAAAACATTTTTTTTTATTAAGCAAATTCATTTTATTAACTGCACGGTAAGATCAAATTCACAAGAGACTGAGGAAAATTGAAATAAAAGAGCATTGAGCTTCCCATTGCCTGAGACTTAAAAACATGGTTGTATGTAAGAGTGAATTCGAGCTGAACCGAGTATGAGTTGAGAGAACTCGAGTTTAGCTCGTAAGTAAAATTTTTATTCAAGTGTAAATTCGATTCATTTGGTAAAATTTAAACTCGAGTTGAAACTGAGTTTTTGAAAATAAAATAATAAATATGTATGTTTTTTGAAAATAAAATAAATAAATTTAGTATTTATATATTTAAAATAAATATTTTTATAATATATATTAAATATATAATATTTATTTAACTTATTAATTAATTCGAGTATTTGTGAATCGAATTTAACATTGCTCAAACTCTGTTTGATAAACTATCAAATTAAAATCATAATTTGAATTCAAATTCAATTTAATTAAACTTCAAACCAAATTTTTTAAATTGAATCCAAATAAAACTGTTCGACTGTTCCATCCTATTTTGTAAGCTTTCCCGTTTGCAAATTGCAACGAGCCGATTTGTTCTCCCACTGCGACGCACCGTTTCCTCACCTACTCACACACCAGCATCGGCAATCAGCTAATTTGTGCCCCACGGTAATTCCAGTTCTCTTGTATTCATTAACCATAAATATGCTGACACGTATACATCCAAAACAGGTGGAGCAATGTTAATTGATTTTAATGGACCATGAAATACAGAGAATCACACCTCCTCCTCAAACCGTAAAAAAACCAGTAACAAAAGGCAAAGTGAAAAGAAAAGGAAAAGCAAAATAGGCAAATCGAATCGAACTACAGCATTCTCGTCTTCCACAGACATCGATCGTCGACGCAAATAACAAGCTTTTTCAAGTACCCAAAACTAACAAGCTCTCTTTATTATCTATCTAAACAATATCAGAAGTGAGCGTTTGTTAATTCGATGGCTGGCTTGAGATTCTAGCATTCGGTGATACGCAAAAGAGCGCTTTCACTTTCATTGAACGACGTGTCGTCTTTAATTTGGGGCCATGGCAGAGTCATCGTCATCGACATCGAAGGAAGAGCTGTTTCAGCTGATCAAGCGGTTCGGGGCTTATCTCACCCTCAAGATGTCAAATTTCTCCTCGATCTATCTCGGCAACCTGGTTCGGCTCTCTCTTCTCTTCGTGTCATCCCTATAAAAAAAAATTATGCCGGATCTAATGGGGCTTTATCGCTAAATAATTTGTTCTAATTCTGATATTATTTGAGCTTTGGTACTGAGTTAGCTGTGAGGTGATTTGGTATTAGAGTTAGTTGTGGGGCAAAACTTCCTTGATAATTTAGTAATCTGTGATTAGTGATGATAAAAAGTGAAAATTTCTCTCGTGATGCTAAGCACTACGTCAAATAAACGTATCTATATAAATTTACCGGCTGGAATTAGTCTCTAATGTGTAAAATTTCAATCGAAATGAAGCCTTATGGAGCAGTTCAGTTGTAGAAAATTCTTTTTCAAGAAAACTTTTAAAAAAAAATGCCTTCCAATTGCAGAATTCCTGAAAAACTGGAGAATTTTCTACAAATGAACGCACCTTATTTTTTGTAATATAATGTTTGTTTTCCTTTTTCTCCTTTTTAAATTATAGCAATCCTACTATATATTAGTGGAATGAGCTATCAAAACGATTCATTCGGGAATATTCTCTGATTTGCTACTTTATGACTTGAGGATCATTATTGATTTTTGCATAAACCCTGCCGCATTTATTGCTGAGGAATGTCCGGATTGCTGTAACTCACAATGGGCACACACAGTATTCACTAATTGTAATTGGTTAGGCGAAAAATTGTGCCAGTTAAAGATAGAAAATGTCAGAAGGTGCATGCTAAAGATGCTATTTTTGCTTAGGGATCCTTCCACTGGGACAATGTAGTTGTTGTATGATGAATTTATCAAGGTTGATGCTTGACATTGGTGTTCTTTGTTTCCAAATAGGGGTGTGTCTGCACTAGCACACATTTGTAATGAATAAATATGTGAGGAAGGAAAAAAATTGTTTTTAATAGCTTTGTAAGCAAAGCTTTCTAGAGTTCTGTTTTAGGAGAATCCCTTCTAATGATATCTTGCCTAGTGCTCTGAGTAAAATGTGTGAAATGTTTCTGCTATTGTTCCTTAATTATTTGGCATTATGATTGGGATTCATGGTCCGTTGGGTGCTGTGCATGGTATGATGTCTTATTAGTCCACAGCAGAGACAAATGCCGAAAACATGTAATTACCACTTGTACCACCATTATTTTCTATGCTTTTAATATTTATATTACTTGATCATAGAAAAAAAAGAAGGAATAACGTGCAAATGTAATTGTCTTTCATTGAACGTTGTTCAGAAATTGGACCTATTTTTTTATGTGGCAGTGCGAAGTAGGCCAAAATTTGGGAATGGCTTATTTGTACTGTAGCCAACCACTATTATTTTCGGCTCCCACCGTTTGCATACAGCATTCTTACTCTCTCCCTTTCTCTCTCTCACGCGCGCACATGCATGTATGCAGGCATGTACACATGCTTGTTAGTCGAGAATTAGATTTTCCTCCTTTAAGAACTTGGCATCTACATTCAAGAAGGAAGAAGTCCCCTAACCTGTGGACATGAATATATAGATCTCTAAGGAAAACTATAACTACTGGGGACATCATTTCCATGTTTCACTACATCACGAGGATTGTGGCGAGGTGTTGTAAAAATGAAGATGTTAACTTTAAGTCTCAATATTTACTATCTTTTCCATGTGATCGATGTTCTTGGAGCCTCCCTAATTTTCATCTTTGCATGCTCTCTCTCTCTCTCTTTTCTTTTTCTTTTTTCCTTTCATTAAGAATGTCTAATGAAGGTTGACAGACTATGTAAAGGCCAATGGTCTGCAAAAGAACTTTTTGAGCAGTATAATATGCTATATGTTCAACTATTACCTTTCTTTATGTTTGGGAGTGTTTTCTTTGACCTCTTGCTGATATTTTGTAATTTCAACTTTCTATTAGAATTTTATTTATAAAAAAACTTTCTAATAGAATTCAATTAACTCATGGTTCTTACTACTGCCATACTGGTAGCAGGATTCAAGATCTGTTGGGGCTATTGCGGGGCTTGCTGTTGCAATAGTTTTTACCTGGAGGTTGTTGAGATCACCTGGGGGATCTCAAAGAAGGCAACCAAAACGACAAGCTCCTGCTACTAGTAGTTCTATTGTCAGTGCTCAATCAAGTGCAACATTGATGCCTTCTGGACGTTCATCTTCAGAGCATTCAAGAGCACAAAATGTTGTTGATGAGTTCTTTCAGCCGGTAAAGGTAGGCCTTTATTTCTTTTCCAACATTTGAGCTATATATTTCCTTACATTGATTTGGTCTATTTAATTTTGCACTCTCCCTTTTTTTTGTAGCTAACCTTGGGGCAAATAGTTAGGCAAAAACTTAGTGAAGGAAGAAAGGTAAGTCGCACCTGCTCTCCAATATGATAATCATGGAATTTTGTTTGCTTATTGTGTGTTTGTTATTTAGTTGAAGTGGTAGTTTAATAATGTTTCGTGATAGATCTGGAATCCATTAGAGATTGAATCTGTAATCTCTTTTGCTTAACATGACTTTAGGTGTCTTCTTCTATGTTGCTCGGACTCGGCTAGGTGTCCGAGTGTTAGACTCGTCTATTTTTTGTTAGGTTTCGTAAGTTTTCATTTGATTTGGAGAGTCGAAGGGAAAAGTCTATATTTGGAGTGTCGTGTCTGATGCGGGTAAGGCAGAGTAAAACGAAGAGTCAAAGCAACCATTGGTGTCTTTCCTAGCTTTGATATTTTCTTGGGATGTTTAATTTACATGCTGAAAGTTCAACAAACTAGAACCAGAAAAAAGTTCAACAAACCCGCCGAAGCGGGCTGCCTTGCTTTTAAAAGTCAAATTGCAATGTATTAGTCTTATAGGATTGAATATGTTTCATGCTTATATTAAAATAGGAGTAATTATACTTTCCACGCGCACATGTATTTTTCAGTGGAAAAATGCTTTTTTTATAAGTAAAATTGTATTAAAAGCACAAAGAGAGTGTCATTCAAAACCAAAGGCTAATTACAAGTAAGAAGCTCCACAAAATCTACGAGATCAAAATCATTTACAATAAAATTCTCTTTAAACAAGAAATTAAGTGTATTGAACCACTTATCTCTTGTAAAATCATTAGGTTTTTCAATGCCATTAAAAGCTCTAAGATTTCTCTCATTCCACACCGTCCAAAAAATAGAGAGAAATCAATGTGTAAGCCTTTTTAATCTCTTTAGATGCCCTCAACCTACTCTAAGCCCAAATTTCATCTTTAACCGAGCTAGCAACCACCCAAGAAACCCCCAAAACTCTATAGGCCATACCCAAAAGCTTCTAGCCAACGAACACTCCACCAAAAGATGAAACACGGACTTGGCACATCTTTTGCAAATGTAACACGTACTAGCAAGTACTTTCCCCCTTAGTGGAAAAATGATTTCTTTTATTTCTTATGGGTTTTCTTTTATAAGTACAAGTATAGTATAAATGGGCACCAAGGGGGTCACCCATGTACAAAAAAACTATCTAGAAGAAAGAGCATCAATGAAATCTAAAATATGAATCTCATTTACAAGAAAATTCTCTTCTAGCCAAAAAACAAGGGTGTTAAGCCACCACTATTTAAGGGACTCAATTGACCTTTCCACCCCATCAAAAGCTCTCATATTCCTCTTTAACCAAGCCAACCACCAAATGGAGAGAAGAATCAAGAAATGATCTTTTTTCTCTCTTGATAGGTTAGTTCTCTACACTTTCTCAATTGAGGTAATTTATCGATTGCTTAATAATTGCATATTTTTTTTTTATTAATTAAAATTGCATAAAACCCAAAATGCTCTAATCAGAAAATCTCTCGCACAACTGCCAAACGGCAGACCATTCATCAATGCAAATGGTTGCGGAGTCTTACGTCTTGAGTTAGTCACAAAACTTGAATTTAAAGCACAGATGTGAGCAAACCTCATAAAAACCTACCTAACCCCTCCGAAAGAATTTTTTACTTGATACACTGATTCTAAAACTTTCCATGTAGATTACATTATAAATTCAGCATCATTTCTAGCTACAACATTTTGCACAACTCATAGGATTCAGACATTTGGACCACTGGCACAACTGACCTCTACGTTTCAGATATTATTTTTTTGCAATACCCAGAATGCGTAGAGATGTATTGCTCAAATAAGTTCATTTATTCAGAACTTGAAAGAGATGCTTGCATTGAGTAGTCGTTCATGTTTTATGGTCATTTTCTTTATTCAGGTTTTACTTGCCTTTTGGTGGATGATGGACAAATGAGGCAGAGAACATTTCAAAGTAGCACTAATGATAAGAGAAAAATCTGTCATTCTACTTATAAAAATATTTTTATATAGTCACAGATTTGTATGTAAGTTAACTAATAGAGACATGCCTACACCTTATAACATGCACACGTGCTCATACCTATTTTTGAGCTTGCAAGCCACTGTCCTGGGAGAGTTGATCTAGACAGTTGTTTTAAGTAATTAATCTATTACAAACAAAACACGGGATGGTTGATCTAGATATGGTCCTAACCCTAGGTTCCCTAGCCTGGCGCTCTTTGCCAATGGATGCACGCTTAATCCATAAGTTTCCATATTTTTCCTTTTAAAAGTAAATTGCATAGTATTACAAGGCTCCAAGGGGATGAATACCCATGTACAAAACTATTTATGTTCAACTCACAAATTTTATAAATTCCATAAGCTCTTCCTCATTTACATAAAAATTCCGATTGAACCAAAAGTTTAGGGTGTTAAGCCATCTATCTTTGAGGAAAACGATTGCCATCTGCATCAAAACCCTCCCAGTCCTTTCATTCCTGACAACATGATTTCAATAAGTTAGTGTTGATCTGTTAAAACTGTGAATTTCTTTTGGTCGGTATGGGGATTGACATATTTAATGCATGGATTTGGCCAAACGTCTATTAATTTCTTGAAATACCCAAAAAAAAAGGTAATTGTGGCACCTTGAATACTTGGGACATATGTTTCTCGTTCCTAACACGAAAATCAAATATATCTTTCAGTACATATGTTGTATTTTTGTAAAAACAAGTTATAGTAATGAATCAATTCAAATGCATTTATTTTAATTAAATTACCACTTCAACAATTATACCTCTTTATATGTCGAATAAGATAATGTAACTCATTGATCTCATTATTATTTGAATGTTAAAGTTTTTTAACATTCAAAAAGGCTTATTACTTAATCCCACACTTGATTTTTTTGCTAGTGTGGAATGAAAGAAATTGTATAGCCTTTGATGGAAGTGAGAGAAGTTTTGATACTATTAGAGATAGATTGCTAAATACCTTTAATTTTTTGGGTTAAAAGAAATTTCTTAGTAAATAATTTTGATTTTTGGATTTTGTGGACTTCCTCTCTTGTAATTAGCCTTTGGCTTTGAGTTGCACCGTCTTGGTACTTTGTTTTCTTAATAATATTTCTTTACTTATCAAAAAAAATTATTTGAATGAAAGAAATCGTAGGGCCTTGATGGTAGTGAGAGAAATTTTGATACTATTAGAGATAGATGGCTAAATACACTTAATTTTTGGGTTAAAGAGAATTTGTTTGTAAATGTTTTTGTTCTTTTGGATTTTGTGGATTTTCTCTCCTATAATTAGCCTTTGGCTTTGTTTTGTGCTCCTTCTTGATGCTCTTCCTTAATAAAATTCCTTTACTTATAAAAAAAATAAAAAAAAATTATTTGAATGTTAAAGATCCACTTTGTTTTTATATATTCATGCTATTTTGTTATTTATATGATGAACATTCAAGGGTGGAGCCAGGATTTTTTTTCGGGGTGCCAATGCTATTATGATTAAAATAAAATATCGTTTTTTTTTTGTTTTTTTATTGTGTAAAAATCATCTATTATCATGTAGTAAACTATAAAGTTTTCATTAATTTTTTTTCAATATAAACGGTCAAATAATGTTTAAGAAAATCATCATCAATCCTAGTGAAGGCTTGTTTTAAAAATTCTCATTGCTGAAAATGATCGCTCACTTAAATTACAATAGCTTCACGACTTTAGCCATTAGGGCATATTTTATTGAAATAAAATTGGTTTCCTTATTGTATTGAAACCATTCCTTATAAAATTATATTACATGTATAATGTAATCATATATTTTTTCCCCTTGACACTTGAAAAATCTAAAAAGAATAATATAAATTAACTTTTTTCAATTTTATCTTAATTATTAGGTATGTAAAATGACTAAAAACCAATAAAATTATTAGTTTCTATAAGCCCTAGAAGTTTGAAGAAGAACCTGGATGATTTGACGTATTGGTCACTTACGAATCCTTCATACAAGAGGGTTCGATCTCCTCCCTGTCAATGTACCAAAAAAAAAACTTGAAGAAAGAGATGATCTTCAGCCCATTAATTGAGAAAATGAGGCTTTGACCTATTAATATTCTAAGGTGGTGTCTAAGGTGCTTTGGCAAAAAAACAAGGTCATTTACCTTGTACATTTTGTGACTGTTATGAGTTATATGAGGTGCAGCCAACGAAAAGCATTCTTCACATCAAGCTAATGAAGGTGCCAACCAAACTGAGTAGCAAACGAAATGAACACACACACATAGGGAATCTTCGAAACAGGCGAGAATGTCTATGTATAATCCTTGTCGTATGTCAGAGTATAGCCTTTAGCAACAAATCGGGCTTTCAAGCGCTCAAGAGTACCATTGGCCTTATGTTTGACGGTAAAAATCCAATGACATCCAACAGTTTGCTTGTCAGGAGGTAACGACAAAATATCCGTCTGATTATTGTGCAGTGACGCCAGCTCCTCATCCATAGCACGCTTCCATCCAGGAGGAGCCAACGCCTTTGCAACACTATTAGGCACAGACACAGAAGATAATGCAGATACACGAAGAGAATGATGAAGATAAAAAATTATAAGACACAAAATTAGAAATAGGATGAGTAGTTTTGGACCTGGTACGAGATGCAATTGGAGAAGCAGAATCAACAGAAGGATTACTTGACTGTAACACAGGACCAAGATCAGAAGACTGGACATCTGGTGGTGGGAGAGGTGCAAGCAACAAAGTACTACTTGGAGAAGGACCAGTTGTGGATGACGGCCATGGAAAAACTTTCCGTTCTCCTCGAGTATACATGTGCAGATCAGGTGAAGGTATGGTAACAAGAACAAGAGAAATGACATTACCACTTTTAGGAGAAACCGACCAAAGGGAAAAATAGGACTCGTTTTCAAAGAACATGACATTGGCTGATACAAAAATACGTCGAAGCGTAGGACTATAACACTTATAACCTTTATGAGTACGAGAATATCCCAAAAAGATAAATTTATCAGCTCTAGGATCTAACTTATTCAAACCATGAGCCACACAATGCACAAAACATACACATCCAAATACCTTAGGAGGGAGAGAAAACAAAGGCCTATCTGGATGGAGCACAGAAAAAGGTACCTCATGTTTAGAGCAGAAGAGGGAAGCCGATTGACAGCAATGAGTATGACCTCCCCCAATACTCTTTAGGAAGATTCATATGAAACATCATAGACCTAGCAACATCCAAGAGATGATGATCTATTCGTTCGACGACCCATTTTGTTGAGGAGTACCTGGTCAAGAAGACTGATGAACAATACCATGAATCTCAAGAAATTGTTTAAACACTCTAGAAACAGAAAAGTTTTCTTTGGCATTGAGTACAAACTTCTTGATAAGATAATCAAAATGTATTAAAAACTTTAGTACGATCTTTCAACAAAAATAACCATGTCATCTGAGAAAAATCATCCACAAACGTAATAAAATATTTAAATCCAAACAAAGTTGGAGTTCGATATGGACCTCATACATCAGTATGAACTAATTCAAAAGGACTCGACACTCGACTATGAACCCCAGATGGGAATGACTCTCTATGATGCTTCCCGAACTCACAAGCCTCACACCGTAACGGACCTACTGACCAGACACAAAAGACAATTTATTTAGTTTATTTAATGTCGAATGACCCAAACAACAGTGCCAACGATACGAATCTGTACCTTCACTACTAATCGTAGCCGCGGCCACAACCTCATTATCCACGTAGTAAAGTCCATCGACTTCACGTACCTCACCAATCTTCTTCTGAGTCCGTAGATCCTAAAAGACACAATAGGAAGGAAAAAAAGGTTACAAAACAATTGAGGTCCTTAGCGAGGCGACTAATAGACAGTAAATTAAACGGAAAATTAGGCATATATAAGATAGAAGAGAGAGAGAAACTAGAATCCATAGACACAACACCTATGCCAGAAACCCGAGATTTAGACCCATCTGCTAGGTTAACAAATTGGGTAGATGAAGAAGAACAAAAGGAAGACAGTATACGAGAATTACCTGTCATATGGTTATTAGCGCTAGAGTCAGTGACCCAACAATCAGAGGCAACAGAAAGAAGACACGAAGAATAACTACCTGGTTGCTGTACTAAAGTGGCAATAGGCGTAGCGACCTGTTTGGAGTGTACGAGCTCATCATAGTCAGTATGGGTCAAAGTGACATGATCGGTCTCCTTCTGTCGAGTGGAAGGTACTAGAGACTCATCTACCTCAGCATAAGCAGCTTGAGAGGGTCGGAACTAAGGATAAAGACCATAACAATAATTCACTGTGTGTCCCTCCTTATGATAATGGGAACAGTATCGGGAACCTCTCCCCCTGGTGACGCCACGAGCTCCCCTTGAATCACAACCACCACGATTACCACGACCCCCTCCAGCATTGCCTCGGCCACTGCGATCACCACTATACTGCACTACCATAGCGGATTTCTCCATTGGTATCTTGGGAACAAAATTAGAACGCATGGATTGCATGACCCGAGAGTACACCTAATCAATGGATGGAAGGGAGCTCTTAGAGGTGATTTGTTGCCTGAAAGAAGAAAAATCAGTCCCCAAACCATTCGAGAATAATATGATCCGCATGTCCGCTTGATGCTTAGTCAATTCCATCATATCGGTGGTAGGAGGAAGGTAGGAGTCCAACAAAGTGATGCAAACCTAGAATAATAATGAGACATGGGCAGGTCACCTTTCTTGAGTTCAAACAACTCTTCCCACACATAACACACCCGGGACATGTTGTTAATGCCATAATAGAGGAGCTTACATTTATCCCAAACTTCTTTAGACGTCTCACTCTGCATAAAATGATGATTGATACGAGGTTCCATACGATTCCATAAAATGATGACCGATACAAACATATGGCGAGGATTATACAGAGACATTCTCTCCTGTTGTGAATATTCCCTCTGTGGGTGTGTTCATTTCGTTGGCTGCTCGGTTTGGTTGGCACCTTCATCAGCTTGATGTGAAGAATGCTTTGGCACCTTCCCTCTCTTAGGAGGCTTTCACCCCATATAATTTTGAAAACTGATGCTCTAGTTCTCTTGTTTCCGCTCTTGCTCTGGGCCCCACTCTTGCTCTGAACCCCACTCCATGAATCAGTCATTAGGTTGTAAACTTAACAGTTTTGGTTGCTCTACTACTGTTTCTTCAGTGTGCAATTTTTCTGGCATAGGTCTATGAAACTAGGTTATAAGGTGATGGCGGCAATACAGCAATAGTTAGATTGTCCCATTAGCAAGGTTAGATTTAGTCTTGGAATTAGTTGGCCAATGTTTGCATATACTAAATCCCATTTCAAAGAATCTCGTGTTGCTGGAGGCACCACTATCTATCCATATACTTTGCAGTGTGGTTGTTTTGATTGGCCACCATTGATTTGTCATATGACTTCTGATACACTTTTTCTTCTGTGTCAGCTAATGCTACCAGATGGAATGCGGTAACTCTTGTAATAACTTTGTCGTGTCTTCCAGATATTTCTATCCGACCAGCTATATTTCTTCCCTGTTTAGCTTCCACTTTTAATTGTTTTCTGGGTGTTGCTTGTGAACATCTGAAATGTGTTAACTGTTGAGAATAAATTAGTATTACTGGCTTGAAGTCTGTTCATATAATGTGAGTTTGAGTTGCTTTATGAAGCCAGCAGACTTCTTTGTTCAGATGAAGGTTTCATGATGTGATGAAATGTTGTGTAGGTAACATGTCGTTTGCTTGGAGTAATCCTTGAGGAAACAAGTCCAGAGGAGCTTCAGGTGGTTAATTTTTTCTGTGAATTTTGTAGTTGAAACAACCATCTTGGAAAGGTTGTCTTGATTTATTTCATTTTGGACAGAAACAAGCAACTGTGAAGTCATCTGTGCTGGAAGTGCTGTTGGAGATAACAAAATTTTGTGATCTTTATCTCATGGAAAGAGTTCTCGATGACGAAAGTGAAGTGCGTGCCAAGCCGTGTAGAGTATTATTTTGTGATTACTTATCAATACGAAAAGCTTTGCATAATGTTGTGTTAAATGCTGTGTCATGCATGATATTTTCGTGGTGCCAATAAGCAAGTTCTAAGTGCCTAATGCTAGAAACTTTCCATGCTTCTGCTCTCAAAATCTGGCTCATCATTTATATTTATGACAGCAGATTTTTTAATCCTGACGAGAGAGGTTAATGTCTATATTCTGTTCAAAGGGCTTGTCATTAACCTATTTTTACTGGTACCATTAGTCGCTACATACTTTAACATTTATTTGTGCCAGAAGAACTAACTAAATATTTTCATATGTCCTCGTAATCCCTAATATTTTCTGATGTTCTGGATTATAATTAGCAAAACAAGTTGGGTAATTATGTATGTTAAAAAAAAAGCTGGATAATTATGTGATGATGGAAACTAATGAATCAGATTATGAAGAATTCCGTCTTCCAGAGCTTGGAGAATGGTACATAAGTCCCTGTTTCCTGGACTGTTGAACACTTTACCTATTACAAGTTTTAAGTGACTTACATATTCCTTTGTTTACAATGGAGGAAATATTGACAATCTTTTGGCATCTAGGGGATAAGTTTAAAGTTTTCTTAATGCTAGTTGACACACAGTTATAGGTCAATGCAACTTTTGTTTTTGTATTGCCATACTTGGGATTAATTTATTTACTTTGATATGTTAGCAGATAATGGTTAAAGTATTGCTTTCTTACTGGTATAGTACTATATCTATGTGTCAGTTACATTTGTAACAAAAGCTTTCCTTGTGATTCACATCACAAACTATTGTCTGCAGAGCAAGGTCCTTCTGGCTTTGGAAAATGCGGGGATTTTTACATCTGGTGGTCTGGTTAAAGACAAGGTACTAAAATGCTTGAAACTATATAACCTTTATTTTCCCAAAGATTATTAGGGTCTCTTAATTACGTGGGAATAAATCCCACTTGGTGCTTTAGTCATATATATACCATTTACTTATCAAAAAAAAAAAAAAATTCTGATTCACAATTCCCAAGGACACCCCAGTTAGTTTTATTGATAATCAATTCCAAGTCTTGATCTTTATGTATGCTATATACTTGCAAAAAAACATACTAAACCGCCATCAGCTAAGCAAAGACTTGTTTTGGAGAGTTAGATGAATATGGTTTAAAGGAATTTGACTCGGTTGAAGTACGAATTACTACAGTCTATTGTTGGCAGTGGCCAGAAATTAGTGCATTTGTTCGCTGGTGAGTATGTGAATTCATTATTTACGTGAGACTTATTTTTGAGGATATAGATGAATACAGTTCAAAGGAATTTGAATTGATTAAATGACTACAGCCTCTTGATGGCAGTATCAAATTTTACCCAAGTTTTCAAAGTGGAAGGTGACACATCTCATCAGCTATAGATGCTTTCCTAGTAATGCAACCCAGAGGTGAAATTGGAGGCAAAGTGGTAATACATAAAATTATGGCTGTGGGGGATTTTCATTGTAATAATATTACTGTCAATCCGGATCATAGGATTGTATGATCATAGGACTGGACGGTTGAATTGTTGGATCCAATCATAGGTTTGTAACAGAATTATAGTAGGATAGACCAACAATTATGTAATAAAAAAAATCAACTCTTAGAGTGATCTTTGGAATTTTTGACTTGTTGAGACTAAGGATAGGTAAAGTAACACAAATTAAGAAGGAAACATGAACTTATTAATTGAAATTCTGATCAATGGAGTTTTTGTTTTTCCCCCCCTTAATGCTTATTATAGTTTAAGAATTGGCACTTCTGCAACTTATCATAAAAAAAAGAAAAAAGAAAAAGAATTGGCACTTGTGCAATTGTAAGCGAGGGATTTTGTTTGAGATGCGTCCCAAATTTATTATGTCTATATGCTAAAAATGGTAGTTTTTGGATCTTTTGCTTGAGAATAAGGCATGTTCTATGGCACACTTAAGGATTATTTATGTTGTACTTACTATTTATAGTTGTTTCATAGTTTCTACTTACGAAAATCTTATGATTCTTACTTATCAAATAAAAATCTTATGATTCTCGATCTGATCTTATGATCCGAATCTTGACACCCATCAAATGAATCAAGGTAATATACCAATCTTGTCAAAATTGATTGCCATACAAAGTCCAAAGAGATATTCTGGCCAAGCTCAATGATCCTGAAACACTACATCTGAGACACTATAATGTTTTTCCATTTAAAATAGTGGTCCTCTTTCTGAGTCTCCTGGGAGAAGAGGCCAGAGTTTGCCTTGGTAACAAGGCCAAGTCAATTTTTATGGGCTAGGAGATAGATTTATAGCGACATAATGGGTCTCCAACTGTGGCTTTAAGTTTGAACTTGATCTATAGCCTGCTACAAGAGAAATATGAACCAATTAATTTATTGAGTTCTATTTTACATCCTGATTTACCTTTTTATTCCTTTTTCTTTCTTTATTGTGACGTTTATACATATCCACATGAAATGCATTTGCAGGTCCTCTTCTGCAGTATGGAAAATGGCCGTACATCTTTCGTTCGGCAACTAGAACCAGATTGGCATATCGACACAAATCCTGAAATTGTCTCACAGTTAGCTGTATATTTTCATTACTTGCCATAATATTCTAGATATTTTTCTGCCGTAAAATTGATGATATTCATTTATTTTCTAGTTATAGTGTCTCATGAGTTTTTTCTTTTTTCTATTTTATTTTGTTGCAGAGGTTCATCAAATATCAGCTTCATGTTTCTCCTATGAAACCTGAACGGACTGCTTCTAATGTGTTTAGCTCTCCATCCTTAGAAAAGTTCTTTGGATGCATTTGACCATCAAACCACCAAAACATGCAAATATTTATTTTCTTTGATCGGTCCTTAATGGTGTCACAGGGCTCTCCTGCGTAGTCGTTGGTTTAGGTGAAGAAGGGAGAAGGTTTATTTGTGAGATGGGTTTACACCTGAACTTCGGTAACCTGAAAATTTTATGAGAGAATGGATGTTTGTAATTTTAGTCAAAGAATATGCGATGAGCAATAATTTTGGTCTTTTGTATTATATTTTGCCATGCACTTGCGAATTTACCATTGGTGCAAAGATATTTTTTGTTGTAGAACATCCCCTGTAATTGATCTAATGGTGGCGTTACTGTCTTTAATTCATTGAAGTTTGAAGCAAGAATAGAGGTGAGTAAAAAAATAGCTCATTGGTTGTTGAAGAAATGAATACGCTTAGCAAGAGGCTATTCATTGAACCTTGTGAGTTCTTGACCTCTCATTGAAGGGGATACCCTTCCTAAGGGAATGCATTTTTGTTTGCTTAATTTTCTCTGATGTGCTGTTTTTAATTGCAGCAAGGCGAGAAGCTATTCATTGCTTGAGACCATGTATATGGAGTTTCTTTGATTTAGAGTGATTGAAGGGTTGATCTGGTAGGGGAGATTAGTATGATTTGTTTACCAAGGGTAAAAGTCATGGTTATACCTGCTTAGCATTTTCAGGGTATCCGAGATATTAGAATGTTGGTGTGCTACTATTTCACCAACAAATTGTGGTAATAGTAAAATCTAAACTATCCATAAAACTTGTCGCCACTTTTTTTTTCTTCTTTTTAAGTTTTGTGATGCGTTCCCTTTTTAAGACGTTTGGACAAGGAGAATGGGTTGGTTTCGGTTTGAGTTTCATCAACTTATAACCGAAATGATTCTATTAAACGAATTTACTCAGAAAATGCTAAATAACTGAATCATAATTAATGAAGTTTGATTTTTTTACTGGTTTTCAGGTAGCTCAAGAAAGATTATTTAAAAAAGTAATTTGAAAATAAAAGAACTTAACTGATAATACAGCATTTCCAAAAAAATATAAATATAAATATAACTACCTTAATATAATTTAAGAAAATGATGACAACTTCAGTATATATCCCATCTAAATACAACACTACCGCATGTTTAATCCAAATCTAACAGAACAAAATACAGGACAATATATACATAAGCATCATATAAAAAAATATTCTAATGAATAATATTTGGATTCAGTTTAGGTTTTAAAATTTTCTTAAACCCTTAACGCAAAGCGAATTAGATTTTTATTTCGGTTATTTGAAAATAGAACGAAAACAGAACCACTAACGTCAAAGGAACCTAACCAAAAGCAACAGTTCGATTCAGCTTGATCAGTTTGGTCTGTTTTTTGTTCACCCTAAAATTTCTTTCGATCGTATTACCGTGGTCCCGTGCCCACCAGATTTAGTATCGCCATCGTATATCTGGGTGGAGAGGAAGCAAATCGAGGTAGCAATCGAGCATGTAACTTAAAAGTGATTTGAAGTTTGGACAATCTTCACACCCTTCCCATTATCAAATTCCAGTAAAAAATTCAACACCCTCCAACTTCATTGAGTTTTTCAAATGACCACTTGCTTCAAATTCGAGGTCATTTGTTTACTTTCTATCGTGTAGATAGTCCTTGTAAATGGGTTGTAGTCTTTGGTGCTTTTTTATTCAATTTCTACTTTCAAAAAATGACCTCAAATTTGAAGTTAAGTGGTCATTCGAAAAACTCAATGAACTTGGAGGGTGCTGAATGTTTGAGTGGAATTTGAAAAGGTAAAAGCGTGAAGATTGTACAACCTTCACATCTCTTCCTGTATCTTAGCCAGTAAATCCACTTCTTCTGTGAAATTATTTAAGGTATGCCCAACCAATGATAGGCCATTAAAACAAAAACAACCATCACAGTAGCTCCAACTGTGGCAATAGTTATTGCTACTCTTTGAATTATGATGTTTCCCTTGAACTGGAATATGATCTTGAACAGAATTTGCTGCTGGCATGCCATTTGGAAGGATTAGAAAAACATTTCCAAGATAATATGAATACCTAGGGAAGCTTCCAAATTAGTATTAATCTAGCTAGTATCAATATCAATTACAAATAATTAATCCTCGGCAACCGCATAAAAAATTTGGTGTGAAAATATTTGCAAGTGAACAAAATCGCAACTAGTAAAGTTTTAAAGAAAAAATAGTGTCGAACTCACAAAGACTAATTATGCTATTGAATATTGAAATTTACCAAATTATTTACTATTTGAAAATAAAACCGAAATGTTATTGACTTTACCACCTAAATTAAACTAAAGTTCTTGACAAAGTTAAATTAAAAAAAATAAAATAAAACTTAAGGTTGTAGAGAAAATAAAAATAATCTAGAACTTTTGATTTCATCTAGCTAATCTCACACAATTTATTATTCCTTGTTATAAAATTTCAATTTTTCAAGTTGATGAAAAATAAATCTCTTAATTATTCATTGTTTTCTCTCGAATAACATTAGAAATATCTCCACCTAATAATTCATCATATCTCTATATAAATTAAATTATTTGAAGATTCATTAAGTTCTTTGGATTTTTCTTAATATAAAATCACATTAATTACAGTAAAGTACACTACAAGATAATTGATATTTGCTTTTATTTCCGGTGCTTCATAAAAACACCACAATATAATAACCGCCGGCTCTTTAAGAAAGCGCCGCAATATTCAAAGAACATATAACGGCGTTTTATATGTGAATCTAAGTACATATAGCGGCACTTATAAGCGCCGTAATATACCGGTGCTTGAAAGCACCTGAATACGCTCATTTGCATATACCGGCGCTTTATGCTCCATTTCATATACCGGCGCTTGAAAGCACCTTATTAATGAATTGTTAGTATACATACTCAGCAATATATGTTTTGCATAATTTCTGAAAATAAATTTTCATGAATAATCAGGACCTAAAGCAGCAAAGAGAAAAGAGGATTACAGAACTTGAAGAAGACATAAGAGAAGCTGAAGAAGAAAGTCAGAAAATTAGAGATCAGTTACAGAAGGATGAATTCCTGTTAAGTGAAAACAAAAAGTTATTCTCAGCCACTTATCCTCTTCCTGAAGATGAGGAAAATAGCCTCAAGGGCCCCAAAGAAAATTTAAAAGAAGTCATTACGAAAATCTAAGAAACCAGTTAAACAAAATTTGTCAGGTTTTGTTCCTCGTTTCATGACTTCTACTGTTGCCAGTCGCCAAAGGTGCTTCGGAAACAGAAATTGTTGGAAGGGCTAGAAGTTTGAGATCAGAAACTAGAAGTTCAGTACAATTCTCCACTTCTCAGTCTCTTAGTTTATCAGATCCTCGTTTTAGAGCGCTTCTACGAAGTTCAAACAAAAAATCGCAATATGCAGAGACAAATACTCTCGTGGCAGAGACCCCTAAATGCAATGGCTTAGATTTGAATTTGAAGGCAGCCTCCTTGCCACAGAGGAAGATGGTAACTTCTTCGGATCCAAACTTGAGAGTTACCTCTGCCGTCATAGAAGAAGAATGTCTGACTTAATCTAACAATGAAAAAAATGTTGTTTGGTAAATCTTTCCTGGTATATGTGAAGTGTGTGGGGGTTTATAACTTCAAATTTTCTTTTTTCTTTCTTTGAAAAAGATGGGGTCTCAAGTTTTGATCTGTTGTAGTTTTATCATATAGTATTTGATTGGTGTGGTTTCTTCAGGCTTTATGTGATCTGTAAATTACCCATCTGTTATCCCGTATTGGTTTGTTTTAGGTTTGAAGGGTGATGTTAAGAATTCATTAACATGATTGTTGTAACCCTCATGATGCTTGTAACATTTGTTAGAATCTGTAATCATAAATGAAAAAGTTTTGATTCCAATATTTTTTTTATCAGTTTACTATACTACTCTTTAAATTTATAAGTTCAATATGTTAATTTATATTTTTAATATGCCTAGAATTTATTTTAATCAAAACTAGGTTGAGAAATCAATAAAATAAACAAATAACAAAACTAGATCATGCATTTTGGATTATTTTAACAGCTTTTAAATTGATTTAAGTAGGGATAGCCACGAGCATAGTAATTGGAAACTTGAGCTTGGTTTGTGAATCTTAATGGATAGTCGAGTCGAGCTTTAAAATCTAAAGAGGGCATTGAGTGGGTCAAAGATCAGATCCGAGCGAA
Source organism: Bretschneidera sinensis (assembly GCA_023935145.1). Taxonomy (NCBI): domain Eukaryota; kingdom Viridiplantae; phylum Streptophyta; class Magnoliopsida; order Brassicales; family Akaniaceae; genus Bretschneidera; species Bretschneidera sinensis. The sequence goes on along the minus strand of CM043703.1, from coordinate 106,104,965 downwards.
TGGTCTGCATATGCAAGACAATGTCCTCCGTAAGGGCATCAACCCCCGCACTAGAGCTCAGCAACTTCAAGATCAAAACTAGTAATCATTCTCACTCTCTCTATATGTATATGTGTGTCAATGTGCAATGAATAAGATGATTAATGTGTATTATTTTTGTGTGATCGCTTCGGGATTTGGTTTTTTTTTTTTCATTTGCGTGTCGTGTGAAAAAATTTGTGAGAGTTCGGAATTGTGTGTATATTTTGATTATTTCTTCCACTTTAGCTAAATAATGTGATAATATGAAGTGACTTTATACTTTGGAGTATTGTATACTTTCTTTGCATACACACTTATGACCTGGTTCTACTAGAATGAGAAATTTCAGTTACATTTTTTATTCATCAGCTTAATTTGTTTTCTTCGAATTGTAATTATTAAAAATATTGACTTTCTCCATATATTGACAACAGTGACAAGATCCTCAATAATCATGTTTTTTGCATCAGCTTCCACCATAGACACGCTACATAGTTCTACTGGAATGAGAAATTTCAGCTTCTTTTTTATTCATCAACTTGGTATTCATGGAATTACATAATCCAACAAAACATGCAAAAATATATAATGTAGTTTTTAAAACTAAAAAAAAACAAAAAATAAATAAAATTAAAGATGAGAAAGAAGCCTGATCTAAAACGTGTAGCCCAAAATCTTGGAGCTAAACATATGCCTACTCACCCTTTCAACACTAGCAATGTTATACATACACCCAACTTTAGGGGTGTTGGGATACAAAGTTGCTTCGGTGATATTCGTTAGAAAGTTTTTGCCCGTAATATGTAAATTTTACTGCTTTGCTATTAATGAAATCATTATAACAAATGGGGTATGGATGTTAATGTCAACATCAATAGCAACTTAAAAAAAAAAATCTAAATGATTGTGTAATAAAGCCCAAAAAATTGAAAAAAATAATACTAGATATATTGCCACAGCAAATTGATTTGAAATGACAAATTTAGTCTTAGTTGAAAAGGAAAACAAAGGAGTAGTACGAGGGGAATTTTGTCATTTCAATTCATTTCTCCAGCATTAATAGTAATTCTTTATATATTGCAATATAATTGTCACCAAATAAGATATCTTTCTCATTTAGGGAAGATCTAAAATCCAATTAATGACTAAGGATGAAGATTATATTTAAGCACACAAAAGTTTTCTCCCACCTATCAAAAAACAAGGAAAGGAGCACTTCATCACCAGAAAATGGTTTCCAGCAAAGTTCCATCTATTTCTCAAAATTCCTTCATGAGTTTTTTATTTTTGGTCTTTCTTTTAAATTCAGGTAATTAAATTTAAATACATAGATTAACTATGTTTTATTTTATTTCCCTCTTGATGGTAATAATTTAATTCAAGTCTGTGCTTTGTAACTTGCAGGGCCAGCAGCTGCAATTTTCCCAGATGTCGCATGCGTGGGATCGTGTGCAACAATCTCAGATTGCCAGCAAACTTGCGTTTCAGAAGGATATAATAAAGGGGGCGTTTGTATGGGATCGGGGGGTTCAACTGAAAAGAAGGATATGACCTGCTGCTGTAATAAGAGCTAAAACCAAACATGCCCTAAACGTCCATTGCCCCTTCATTTACCAGTCCTTCGTATCTCTTGAGTTGTTACTTGTAGCAACCCTCTCCCTCTCGTTGAAATAAATTGTACTTCGACAAAAGTTATCATCAACTAATTAGTGTTTCTTTTCTTCCCTTTTATTTTTTATTTTGTTGGTACATTTTATGGTACTGCCATAGCTATATGTCAACAGCTTCTGATTGATGTTGAGCAATATACCTTGGCAAAAACAGAGGATGTTGAATAGCTATGTAGTGCCTGTTTTGAGTACTCAATAGGAAAAAGACAAAAAAAGGAATGATATGATTTTCTTTCAATATATCTTACATGTCATTAAAAAAAGATACGAAAACCATCATGTTTTTCTTTGTGGGTCGTTTCTCTCCTTACAGCAGAGAGAGGACAAATAATTCAGTCATATTCAGGCAAAACGGTTCCAATCCATTAAGGTCCAGATATCATAATAAACTGGTGATCAGCTCAAATACCCACATTTTCACATGATAGTCGGTTTAAATCGGCTCTGATAACATTTATTACACCACATGCCTATCTTCCAAAAGTACTAGTTCAAATTGTTTTTGAGATCATGTGGGTCCTCTCAACTAATATCAAGAGGTTACTAAATATTTTATTTTAGGAAAAAGCCAAAGGCCAAGACTAGAGAGAATAAATGCAAAATCATACTGTAAAAGAAACAAACTAAGCCCTTGGGAACACAACTCTCATGGCATCACCAAGTAGCACAGATCCTAAGCCTGGAGGTGGATAATCATAGATGAGAAACTGTTTTAATGCTCAACTCCCAAGGTCTGAGAATTCAGCTCCAAAGTTAATCTGTCTAAGCTCATGAACTAGGCTGCAATTATCAAAGAGATCCATGAGGAGCCTGCAGCCTTCGATTAGGTGTCCAAATGGATGAAAAACAGAAACTGCCCTCTGGTTTAAGTTAACAGCATTTGCTGAATCTGATTCTACAATCCCGAAGCTAGATGTTGGAAAGTAGAGATATACTCCAAGGCAGTGATTTCAAATTTTCAATTAAAAATTCAATGTTAGGAATGATGTTCTTTGAAATGATTAAGGCACGTTCAGATTCTTAGATATTAAAAATTTTCCAGTTTCGAGGATTTTTTTTTCCTCAAAGGATGCTTTATAAATAAAAATTCTTCCTTAAAAACTGGAAAATTTTGCAATTCATGACACCCTTTTAAATTTCCTCATATTGAAGCTTTCATGATGGGGAGTAATTTGTGGGATTTTAATTCAAACACACGTAATTTTATGGTTGATTTTTAAGAGTTCAGCTTTCATCTTCCTTTCTTTTCTCTTTTCATTTTTTGAGTAAAATAGGAAAGATATCAGCTTTTCAATTTTCATAGATACGATTTGATGTATTGAGTGTGAAAGCTGAAATAGTTGAACTAATATATTCAAGTTTTTCCTGATGAAACTTTGGTTCAATAGTAAAAGGATTAAAATTGAGATGCTTAGAACCTTATGAAGCAAGGTTCAACTCCATAATATTTTGATCATTTTGTTTGATTTATATTTTGATTATTTCTTCCACTTTAGCTAAATAATGTGATAAGATAAGTAACTTTATCCTTTGGAGTATTGTATACTTTCTTTGCATACACACTTATGACCTGGTTCAATTAGAATGGTCAACTTAATTTGTATTCTTCGAATTGTAATTATTAAAAATATCGACTTTCTCCATATATTGACAACAATGACAAGATCCTCAATAATCGTGTTTTTTGCACCAACTTCCTGTTAAGGTAGGGGGCGGCAAGTAGGAGGCAACACCATAAATGCTCCATAGGTAGGGGGCAGCACCATAAATGCTCAATAATTCCTTACCTAAACTCCACCAGCATTTGTCTTTTTTGAATGCCTATAAATACTCTTCAGCTTTCATTTGTAAGACACCAAGTAGAGAAGAGAGAGCTTGAGAGAAAAACTTGAGAGAAAATATTGTGAGAGATATAAGTGTCTCGTACAAAATATAATTGGGTGTGGGTTGTGAGTTGTGTAAGTGTTGTAAACACTTGGTATATTTTCTCCCTTTAGTAAAAACGATCTGCAGCAGGTCCGGAGACGTAGGCACATTTGGCCAAACTCTGTTATCAAATTTGTGTGCGTTATTTTCGCTGTTATTTCGCATTCAAACTAATCTAGTTTATAGGGAAATCTGCGTAATTTTCTCAACAACTGGTATCAGAGCGTTTGGTGGTGAATTCTGTCAATTTTCTGCGAGGTTACTATTCACATGAATAGTGAAATTTTGTAACCCAAAATCTTAGAGCTAAATATATGCCTACTCACCCTTTCAACACGAGCAATGTTATACATACACCCGACTTTAGGGGTGTTGGGATACCAAGTTGCTTCGGTGATATTCGTTAGAAAGTTTTTGCCCGTAATATGTAAAATTTACTGTTTTGCTATTAATGAAATCATTATAATAAGTGGGGTATGGATGTTAATGTCAACATCAATGGCAACTTAAAAAAAAAAATCTAAATGGTTGTGTATTAATGCCAAAAAAAAGGGAAAAATAATACTAGATATATTACCATTGCAAATTGAATTGAAATGACAAAATTAGTCTTAGTTGAAAAGGAAAACAAAGGAGTGGTACGAGGGAATTTTAATTCAAAATTGTTCAATCTCATACTGAGTTGGACCATCCACCCTAGACTCGGGAATCGGGGTTATATGTCTAAAATAGACATAGTATTGATCTAGTGTCTCAAAACTGGACACCTTTTCAATATTTACCCACTCTTGCTCGCCAATATGATAAATGACGAAGCACACGACTCTGGGTTCCTCCTATACTGGATGCTCATCAGCTTGATCCTCAAGCACTTCCACACCCCCTGTCTGCCTCCGAAGCCCATGATGTTAGCCTCAAGGACATTATTAATGGCTCTTCTCTGAAGAAGATGGGGTGCACGATCCGGAATGGCTTGGTCCATTATAAAGCTGGGAAGAATATACGGATCGGTGATGACGATGACAGCGAGGAAGACAACATGCCTGATGATGCAGCTCATCCCACTGCCATGGACACTGACCCTAGTCCACAGCATGGTGGCTCTAGCGTTGTCAGACTGGACACAACGACAACAAAACCCTCAGGGATGACTTTGAGTTACTCTGAGAGCACTCGAAAGGCTCATTGGTAAAGATCTGTGATCTCCTCTGGGACAACTCTGACTCCTCCATTCGTTGAGTCTTTTGCCTATATCATTTCTGTTATTTATGTATAGCTCCATGGATATTTTAGCACGAACATTTCTTTTCTTTATATACATTCATATGCTTGTACTCGATCTACAGACAGCTTCCTTAAGCTTATGATGCATGGATATTTGTATATAGATGCTCACTTATCAGTTATTTAGCTTTTAGCTCATATATGCTTTACTTTTAAGCTATATGGTTGCTTAGTTTGAACACTTTTTGCTCATCTATATGCTTTAACTGTTCATGCTTATGTGCAAATTTCTTATTCATTTTGGGAAGTCTTTCCAACTCCAAATGATGCCTAGTTTTTGTACATAAGTTTGTTTGTACCTTATCTTCATGTCTATGGTGATTAAATTGCTTATTTTTTGAGTTTGTACCCCCTTTTATGCTATTCTCAAAACAAGGGAGAAAAATCTATTATAAAGCCTTTGTAAACTAAGATAGCACAAATTTATGGGCAGCATTGCTCCAAACATATTGTAAAGTGTAAAATAGTCTTGCTTGATTGGTTGGGATTGAAATTACTATATTACAACTATATTTGAATGCTTACATGTTGGTTTTTATCAAAAAAACAAAGGAAAATCTGTTTAAATTTTTCAAAAAACCAAAACTCAGCTTTTAAAACTGTTTTTTCTCTCATTGGTTTTGTCATCATCAAAAAGGGGGAGATTGTTAACTCATATTTGATTTTAATAATGATAAAACACTACTTAAATTACACTAATAGTTTTATCTAAGTGTTTAAGCGGTAAAAACATTCAATTCAGAATCAAGATGTAAGAACTCAACATGTTTAGACACCAAAAGAAAACAGAAGATCTATAATACACACTAAGGTAATTGAATCACTGTGTAAAGCTCTAAATTCAATTACTTAGCTTGATCTATAGCTCAATTTACAAAAGGTTTTAAAAAAACTAAAACACAAAAAGTTTCTAAGTCAAAAAACAGTTTTGAAGCATGAAAACTGGGTTGAAGGATAACTCAGTTGACTGAGTCTATATATTAGTCGACTGGGAAAATAGACAATTAGTTCCAATCGGCTGGTACCAGTCAACTGGTCCTATAACCCAGTCGACTGGTACTCTCCCTAAACCTAAAAGTAAATATTTTCCACTTGACCCAGTCGATTGATACAAGGACCCAGTCGATTGATACAAGGACCCAGTAGACTAGTAATTCAAAAATATGACCGTTTGAGACGCGGGACTTGAGCATTTAATTCCCCAAACCTACCAAGTCAGTGTCAAACGGCCATATTAATTCAAGGCTATATAAACCTACTTCAATGAGCATTTAAAAAAAAATGAAGAAAGCACATTCAATTCATCATATAGCTCATTAATTCTCAAAAACTTTGAAAAATTCATTGTTACCCATTCTTCAAGCTTGTTCTTGAAAGAGAGATATTATTCATTTGTAAAAGAATTCGTTGCTATATTTCTACCATTTACTTTACATTTAATACAATTTATGTAAAGGGAAAAGGTTGTTGTAACTCTAAGAGTGTTTAAGATTAAACACTTTGTTTGTAACTTTCGTGAGGAAAAGATTGTTTGTAAGGTTTGTGCAACACTCGTGAAGTTGCTCGACCAATGATTAGTGGATTACTTCAAGCAGGTTCCTTGAAGAGAGTGGACCTAAGGTTGGAGAGATTATGATATTACCTAACAACTATAAACGGAGTTCGCATATTCTCTTCCTTAACTCCTTTATTTACAAGCATATTATTTGATTGTGTGAATTGCTTATCAAACTGTTTTAAAATACTTGCAAATTAATTAGAAATTTTTTTTAAAACCCTATTCACCCCTCTCTTGGGTTTGAACCTCGGTTTACAATTTCTCTATGTATGCAAAACAACTAATGATCATGATAAGCATTCATTGAATATAGAAAATCTCAAATTAAGCAAAATCAAGTCAGTGATTAACAAATAGACTCAAGCAATAATAATTTTCCCCAAAAATTATAATCAATTTCAACCATGTTCTTATCATAGACCTTTTTGTTCATCAAACCAAAAACAAAAGTTTTTTTTTTAATTTTTTTATTTTAAAATTTAAATTTCTTTTTTTAAACATAGAATCCCTTCCTCCAAACTTGAATAACACATTGTCTTCAATGAGAAAGAAGAATAAAAAAGAAAAAGAATGAGAAAAGTTAAGAGGTGTTCTTTCGTTTTTCAATTGAATGTTGTCATTGAAAGTGCAACCGTGTAAAACACTGGAAAGCCCCCAAACTTATGCAAACCTACAAGATGAAAACAAAAAGAAAAATATTAAATAAAAATTAAAGAGAAAAGTAAAAAAATTGGGTTGCCTCCTAAAAAGTGCTTTTTTTAAAGTCTATAGCAAGATATTCTTCAAATCAGTATTTAGGATTGGTGAGATTGATGAAAAACTTTTACGTGCTAAATTCTTCATCCACATAACAATTTAACCTCAGTCCATTAACCTTAAATATCTCTTTTGTCTCATGATGAACTTTATTTGCTCCATATGGAAAAATACGGGTCATAACAAATGGTCCCGACCACCTAGATTGCAACTTTCCCAGAAAAAAATTGAAGTTTTGAATGGAATAGTAAAACTTTCTGTCCCATTTCGAACTCCCTTCTCAAAATATGCTTATCATGCCATCTCTTAGTTTTATCCTTGTTTATCCGAGCATTCTCATAAGCATCATTGAGAAACTCCATATGGAAAAACACGAGTCACAACAAATGGTCCCGACCACCTAGATCGCAAATTTCAAGGAAAAAGTCGAAGTTTTGAATTAAATAGTAAAACTTCCTACCCCACTTCGAAGTCCCTTCTCAAAATATGATTATCGTGCCATCTTTTAATTTTATCCTTGTAAATCTGAGCATTCTCATAAGCATCATTGCGTAACTCGTCCATCTCAAATTTGTATGCTCTATGTTCTAGCTCCACTGGTAAATGGTATGCTTTTCCATAAACTAACCGATGACGTGACATTCCAATAGGTGTTTTAAATGCGGTCCAATAAGCCCATAATGCATCATCTAACCTTTGTGCCCAATCCTTTCGTGAGATACTAGCGGTCTTTTCAAGTATGCGCTTTAACTCCTTATTGGACACTTCAACTTGGCCACTTGTTTGAGGATGATATGGTGTTGCCACATGATGAGTAACTCCATACATAGTAAGTAAAGCTTCAAATGGATGGTTACAAAAATACTTCCCACCATCACTAATTATCGCCCTTGGAGTGCCAAATCGAGAAATGATATTTTTTCGAAGAAAATTCACCACAACCCCGCCATCATTGGTCGACAAAGCAAAAGCTTCCACCCACTTGGAGACATAATCTATAGCCACCAAAATAAATTTGTTAGAATACGAAGATGGAAAAAGACCCATGAAATCTATCCCCCAAACATCAAACAATTCAATCACTAAAATATTATTCAAAGCCATCGCATGTTTCCTATAAATGTTTCTAACCAGTTGACATTGATCACATAAATTAACAAAGTTAAAAGAATCTTTAAAAATAAAAAACCAATAAAACCCGGATTGCAAAATTTTTGCCGTTGTTTTTCCTCCACCAAAGTGGCCGCCTATTTCCAATGAGTGGGAATGTCGAAGTATGCTCTCCATCTCTTCTTCGGGTACACATCTCCCAATTATCTGATCTGCACAATGTCAGAATAGAAAAGGTTCCACCCGAAAATAATACTTCAAGTCGGAGAAGAACTTCTTCTTTTGTTGATATGTCATCCTTGGAGGTAGAATTTGCGACACCAAGTAGTTGACTATGTCGGCATACCATGGAAAAACCTGTATAACCATCAAATGCTCATTGAAAAATGTTTCATTAATTGAGAACTGCTGCTCATCATCCGCACCCTTAGGCTCAATCTGGGACAAGTGATCTGCCACCAAATTTTTGGTACCCTTGTTGTCCTTGATCTCCAAATCAAATTCTTGTAGAAGCAAAATCCATCGACGTAATCTTGGTTTAGCTCCCTTCTTCGTAAGCAAGTACTTAAGAGCGAAGTGATCGGTATAGACAACCACCTTCAAACCTATCAAGTAAGAACAAAATTTGTCAAATGCAAAAACAACCACTAATAATTCTTTTTCAGTAGTAGTATAATTAAGTTGAGCTTCCGTTATAGTCTTACTTGCATAATAAATAACATGAAAATTTTATCTTTTCTTTGCCCTAAAATAGCCTCTATAGCAAAATCACTAGCATCATGAGAAAAATCATGCAAGCATTCATGAGAAAAATTAAACAGTGTATCTTTAATTAAAAGATTGCAAAGAGGTTTAATAATTTGAGAAAAATCCTTAATGAACCGTCGATAAAACCTAGTGTGACCCAAGAAACTTCTCACGCCCTTCATATTGGCCGGTGGTGGGAGTTTGTCAATAACATCTATTTTGGCTCTATCGACTTCAATTCCCTTGAAAGAAATTCGATGGCCAAGCACTATCCCTTCCTTTACCATAGAGTGGCATTTTTTCTAATTTAAAACTAAATTAGTCTTCGCACATCACTGCAAAACCAAAGACAAGTTAGATAAAAAAACTATCAAAAGAATAACCAAAACCCGAGAAGTAATACGTGAATACTTCTATAAATTTTTCCACCATATTGGAGAAAATGGACATCATACATCTCTAGAACGTGGCTAGAGCATTGCAAAGACCAAAAGGCATCCTCTTATATGCAAAAGTTCTGTAATGACACGTGAAACTAGTTTTCTCTTGATCTTTGGGAGCAATTACGATTTGATTGTATCTGGAATACCCATCTAGAACAAAATAGTAAGCATGGCCAGTGAGTCTTTCTAACATTTGGTCGATAAAAGGCAATGGAAAATGATCTTTTCGAGTTGTATCATTAATTTTTCGATAATCTATGCATACTCATGATCCCATGACTGTCCTTGTTGGTATAAGTTCGCTGTTGTCATTTTTTACCACGGTTATTTCTTCTTTCTTTGGGACCACTTGAACCGGACTCACCTATGCACTATCTGAGATTGGATAGATATTTCCAGCATCTAAGAGCTTCAATACTTCTTTATGCACTACTTCTTGCATTGATGGATTCAATCTCCGTTGCGGTTGAACTATCGGCTTGAAACTATCCTCTATTAAAATCTTATGCATACAAATCGAAGGACTAATTCCCTTGATATTCGAGATTGTCCATCCCAAAGCCATAGTATGCTCCCTTAAAACTCTTAGAAACTTTTTTTCCTCTACAACACTTAAAGAACCATTAATAATTATCGAAAAAATAGAGTCTTGGCCTAAGATAGCATACCTCAAATTTGATGGAAGCAGTTTGAGCTCAAGTTTGGGTGGTTCCTGACTTGAAGATGTCAGCATGGATGAACCTATCTCTTCCAATTTCGGCTTTATGAAAGGATGAAATAATGATGTAGCTTCCAAATAACTTACACACTCCCTAACCTCTTCATTCTCATATTCAAGAGTTATAGAATGAGTAAGGCACACCTCAAGTGGCAGCTTTAAAAATCCATCCCTATAGGTCTCGGCCACCACTAAGTCTATGTCACTAATTTAATATAAAAAAAGAGTACTTCGGAAGGAAAATCCATAGCCTTAAATACATCAAAAGTAACCTTCTCATCATCAACCCTAAAAAAAAGTTTCTCTTGTTGGACATCAACTAAAGTTCTCCCCGTAGCAAGAAAAGGTCGCCCCAAAATCAAAGGTATTTCTTCATCCTCCTCCATATCTAGCACAATAAAATCCACCAGAAAAATAAACTTGTCCACCTTCACCAAAACGTCTTCAATGAGTCCTCGCGAGTGCTTGATAGACCTGTCTGCCAATTGTAAAGACACTGTAGTAGGCTTTGCTTCTCCAAGACCTAACTTTCTGAAAAGCAAAAAAGGTATAAGATTAATACTTGCTCCTAAATCGCCTAAAGCTGTATCAAAATAATAATTTCCTATAGTGTAAGGAATCGTAAAACTCCTTCGATTTTTCAATTTAGAAAGCAATTTCTTTTGTAAAATTGCACTACTCTCTTTGGTTAGCGTCATTGTCTCATGCTTTTCCAACTTCCGCTTGTTTGATAAAATATATTTAAAAAACTTAGTATATTTAGGCATTTGCTCAAAACCTTCAATAAGAGGAATATTAATATGCAATTGCTTAAAAATACTAAGAAATTTAGAGAATTGATTATCTAACTTATTATTATTAAGTCTTTGAGGAAAAAGAATTGGTGGATCATAAATTGAAGGAGAATTTGTTTCAGCTATAAACTCTCGGAATTCATAGGTTTTGAAGCTTCTTTATTCACTTTAGAATCTCCAGCTTACTGGTCAACCATTTGCTGCTCTAATTCCTCCATCTTTGGCTCGGACTCCACATGATTTCCAGCTTTATCTTGCTTGGTACTTGCTCTTTGTGGCTACTCAATTGTCCTCCCACTTCTCAATGCTATTACTTTGACATGTTCCTTTGGATTGATAACGGTTTTGCTCAACAAAGTTTCTATTGTTCTCTTTGTAAGAATGTGTGAAAGCTAACCAATTTGAACCTCAAGGTCACAAATTGAATCAAAATTATTTTGGATCGCAAAATCTGTCTTTTGCATGTATTGCATGAATATCTCTTCGAGTGTCAGCTTCATTTCTTGCTGTGGAAAATTTTGAGGTGGTTTAGCTACCCATTGATTGTTGCTCCATGAAAAATTGGGGTGATTTCTCCATCCGAAATTGAACGTGTTTAAATAAGGATTGTTTTGATGTTGGAAATTGGAAACTTAATTAGCTTGTTCAGAATTTGGCTGAGCAAACGGATTACCCACTTGGCAATCGATACTTGAGTGATTTCCTGCACAATAATCACACACAACATTAGTTTGAATAGCATTAACATTCATCTTACCTAGTTGTTTAGATAAAGTTTCCATTTGTGCCACTAATGTGGTAATAGAGTCAAGTTCAAAAACTCTAGCCACCTTTCTTGGCATTGCTCTCTCTGAAGGCCATTGATAGTTGTTGGATGTCAGTTCCTCCAAAAGTTAATAAGTTGCTTCATAAGTTTTACTCATTAAAGCCCTCCAGCTGTTGCATCAACCATGGACTTGTTTGTAGCTCCCAAACCATTGTAGAATGTTTCGACTTGAAGCCTTACTGGAAGGTCATGATGAGGACACTTTCGCAATAAATCTTTGTACCTCTCCCATGCTTCATACAAAGATTCATTTTCAAATTGAGTGAATGTGGTAATATCATTCCTTAGCTTTGCTGTCTTGTCTGGAGGGAAATACTTTGCCATAAAATTTTATGCTAACTCTTCCAGGTAGTAATGACATCAGGTAGTAGAGAATCCAACCAGGCTTTCGCTTTTTTTTTTTTGGTGAAAAAGGGAAAAGTCTCAAACGAATAGCATCATCTGTCACTCCATTTTGCTTGAAGGTGTCACGAATCTCTAGAAAATTTGTGATATGAACATTATGATCCTCCTACGATAACCCCCCAAACTGAACAGTTTGCTATATCATTTGAATTATCGTCGGCTTAATCTCGAAATTATTAGCTTGTATAGCCAGCCTCCTTATGTTAGATGTAGCTCCATTAACCGAGGGCGTGACGCCGAGCAGAATAGCGATTATTCTGCAGGTTAGTCGAGTAGATAGTTCACAGGGAGTAACACAAAAAAAACCCTAAAACAATACAAAGAAACTTCTCTGATGCTTTATTTTAATTTATTCCAAAAATACAATAATAATGATTACGAAACCCTAAGACCTTATTTATGAGGTCGAAGCTAAAATAGAAAAATTAAATTAAGGCTGAATTTAAATTAAATAAAATAAAAAGTTTCCTAAAAACCAAAAACTGCCAATTTGAAGGTCTAAACTTTGTTTTGTGGCTTAAAAACGATAAGGCTTAGTATGTAATACTAAGTTTTTCCCGAAAGCTCGTTTCAAATAAGACTAAGGTCTTCAGGGCCCAATCCAAGCTCGTGGCCCGCTAAACCATGTAAACCGGCCTAGGTAGCCCACTTGCCATCTGACAACTCAGCATCATCTGACTCGGATCCTCCTACATTAGTCGTCATGGGTTGGAAAGAACTCGTCATCGAGTTCACAATAGCCACATCGGAATCCCCAAAACAAGGACTCAAGTGTTTCACATTAAAGACATCAGGCGGCAACCCAGGAGGAGGATCCTCTGGTATCAGGTCAGAAAACTCTGCTAACAACTGCTGCACCTCGGGCAAATCCACTCTGAAACTGAGATCTCCATAACAATCCTCCCGACCACGGCGTTCCCTGAATCGAGCAGGATTGTAATACGGGTTTTCGAAACTGGAATCGGAATCGTGATCTTTCATCTCACGATCACTAAAATTCTGCACCGTTAGACGCTGGGTTAACTTTGCAACCTGCTTCTGTAAATCCTCAATCATCACATCTTGAACGTTACGATCATGGTGTGGGGCTTCCTCGTTCGGAACCTGCCCGCAACGACCACGACCATGATCACCAGCCATGAAAACTGATGAAATCTCACCCCAGGAAGATGCTGAAGCTCTGATACCAACTGACACCAGGCAGAATAGCGATTATTCTGTAGGCTAGTCGAACAGATAGTTCACAGGGAGTAACACAAGAAAAACCCTAAAACAATACAGAGAAACTACTCTGATGCTTTATTTTAATTTATTCCAAAAATACAATAATAATGATTACGAAACCCTAAGACTTTATTTATAAGGTCGAAACTAAAATATGAAAGTTAAATTAAGGCCGAATTTAAATTAAATAAAATAAAAAGTTTCATAAAAACTGCCAATTTGAAGGTTTAAACTTCGTTTTTTGGCTTAAAAACGATAAGGCTTAATATAACATACTAAGTTTTTCCCGAAAGCTCGTTTCCAATCAGACTAGGGTCTTCGGGGCCCAATCCGAGCTCGTGGCCAGCTAAACGATCTAAACCGGCCTAGGTAGCCCACTTGCCATCTGACAACTCAGCATCATCTGACTCGGATCCTCCTGCATCAGGGCGTAGCATAGTCCCTCAAAGCCCTATTCGCCTCTCCATTCCGCTAATTCGCCATAGTGATGGTAGGTGTGGTGACTTCTTACTTCTTCTTTTCTCTTGATTTGATGCAAAGTTCTCTCAATCTCGAGATCAAAAAGTGTAGACTCTAATGGTTTAGTTGGGGAATACACTTCTAAATCCTGAAATAAAAATAAAAGAAAATCAAAACTGAGATCTAATCACCAATCTAAAAAAAATTCAAATTAGTATTAATCTAGCTAGTATCAATATCAATTACAAATAATTAGTCCCCAGTAACGGCGCCAAAAACTTGGTGTGAAAATATTTACAAGTGAACAAAATCGCAACTAGTAAAGTTTTAAAGAAAAAATAGTGTCGAACCCACAAGGACTAATTATGCTATTGAGTATTGAAATTTACCAAATTATTTACTATTTAAAAATAAAACCGAAATGTTATTGACTTTACCACCGAAATTAAACTAAAGTTCTTGACAAAGTTAAATTAAAAAAAAAATAAAACTCAAGGTTGTTGAGATAATAAAAATAATATAGAGCTTTTTATTTCACCTAGCTAATTCCACACAATTTATTATTCCTTGTTATAAAATTCCAATTTTTCAAGTTGATGAAAAACAAATCTCTTAATTATTCAATGTTTTCTCTCGAATAACATTAGAAATATCTCCACCTAATAATTCATCATATCTCTATATAAATTAAATTATTTGAAGATTCATTAAGTTCTTTGGATTTTTCTTAATCTAAAATCACACAAATTGCGGTAAAGTACACTACAAGATAATTGACATTTGATGCCGCTTCATAAAAACGCCGCAATATAATAAGCGTTAGTGCTTCTTTTGTTACGCTTCCTTGAAGTGCCGCAATATTCAAAGAACATATAATGGCGCTTTGAAAGCGCTGTTATATGTGAATCTTAGTACATATAGCGGCGCTTAAAAGCGCCGCAATATACCAGCACTTTCTTTGCATATACCGGCACCGGAATATGAAATGGGTTTCGAGTATATTCCGGCGCTTTCAAGCACCGGTATATGCTCGAAACCCATTCATTTTTCGGCGCCGGCGATTGCCTTATTCATGAATTGTTAGTATACATACTCAGCAATATATATTTTTCATAATTTTTGAAAATACATTTTCATGAATATTCAGGACCTAAAGCAGCAAAGAGAAAAGAGGATTACAGAACTTGAAGAAGACATGAGAGAAGCTGAAGAAAAAAGTCAGAAAATTAGAGATCAGTTACAGAAGGACGAATTCCTGTTAAATGAAAGCAAAAAGTTATTCTCAGCCACTTATCCACTTCCTAAAGATGAGGAAAATAGCCTCAAGGGCCCCAAAGAAAATTTAAAAGAAGTCATTACAACCCCTCGAAAATCTAAGAAACCAGTTAAACAAAATTTGTCAGGTTTTGTTCCTCATTTCATGACTTCTACTGTTGCCAGTCGCCAAAGGCAAAGTGCTTCGGAAACAGAAATTGATGGAAGGGCTAGAAGTTTGAGATCAGGAACTAGAAGTTCAATACAATTCTCCACTTCTTAGTCTCTTAGTTTATCAGATCCTCGTTTTAGAGCGCTTCTACGAAGTTCAAACAAAAAATCGCAATATGCAGAGAAAAATACTCTCGTGGTAGAGATGTTTGAAATTAAACACTCACACAAACAACTCTTATTCAAACTCAAAGAAATATTACAAGAGCACTCTCACTCAAAAGAAACAAGATACTACAACTCACTCTTAGAAGACTTTGCTTCTTCACTCACTTAGAAGCTCTTACTTCTTCTTGATGATTAAACCAAAATGGGGAGGAGTATTTATACTACTTAAGAACAATCCTACACCACACAAATAAACTAATCCAAAATTACAATAACCATACACCTCATTTTTCTTGGTGGTTCTAACAATATTTTAGATTACTAAATGAGTCACATGCACAACTACCACACCTATAAAATTCTAGGTAGAAGAAGGCTTGTAGTTCTGGATCTTGATTATGGACTTGGACTCCAATTTGATTGGGTTTGGGTTTAGGCTCTCATAATGGATCAAGTTTATGATCCAACACCCGCCTTAAACTTGATCTTGTGACCCCTAGTAAGTTCCTTAATCTTATGAAGTTTTCGCTTGTCAGTGGCTTGGTAAAAATATTAGCAACTTGATCTTGTGACCTCACATATTCAACTTGCACATCCTTTCTTGCAACATACTCCCTTATATAGTGGTAGCGAATATAGATGTGCTTGCTTCGATCATGGAATACTGGATTCTTTGCTAAGGCAATGGCTGACTTGTTGTCGACACAAACCTTGGTCGGCTCTTCTTGTATCAAGCCTATCTCCTTCAATAGATTTCTAAGCCAAATTGCATGAAAAACACATGAGGTAGCAGCAACATATTCTGCTTCACAAGTGGACAATGTGACAATCGGTTGTTTCTTTGACATCCATGTGAAAGCAGTATCTCCCATGAAAAATACGAATCCAGTAGTGCTCCTTCGATTATCTATGTCTCCACCCCAATCACTATCACTATATCCAACAAGCTTGTAATCATTAGAAACTGAATAGAATAAGCTAAAGTCAATTGTACCTTTTAGATAGTGAAGAATTCTCTTTGCGGCTTTAAAATGGGTGGTTGTTGGAGATTCCATGTAACGACTAACCAATCCAACTGCGTGAAGAATATCAGGCATCGTGCAAGTTGGGTAGTGTAGACTTTCCACCAAACTTTTGAAAAATGTTGGATCTACACTTTCGCCTTCTTCATGTTTGGACATCTTGACTCCGTATTCCATCGGTGTGCTTATCGACTTACAGTTCTCCATCTTGAACTTCTTCAGGATCTCCTTTGCATAGCTTTCCTGTGAAATGAAAATTCCATCCTTTTGTTGCTTAACTTCAATGCTAAGGTAGTACGCCATGAGCCCCATGTCTGTCATCTCGAATTCCTTCGTCATCACTTCCTTGAATTCATTGAACATGCTTGGGTTGCTTCCGGTGAAGATCAAATCGTCCACATAGAGGCACACGATCAAAATATCTCCATCTTTGATCTTGATATATAGAGCGTGCTCGTAGGGACATTTGTTGAAGCTATTCTCTTGGAAATGCTTGTCGATTCGGCTATTCCATGCCCTTGGTGCTTGTTTTAACCCGTAAAGAGCCTTCTTCAACTTCAACACCTTGTCTTCGTGGCCTTTGACTTCGTAGCCTGATGGTTTCTGAATGTAGACTTCCTCTTCAAGAACTCCATTTAGGAATGCAGAGTTTACATCCATTTGTTGTATCTTCCACTTGTTTTGAGCTGCCAAGGAAATAATTAGTCTAACAGTCTCCAACCAAGCAACAGGGGCGAATACCTCATCGTAGTCAATTCCAGCTTTTTGAATGTAGCCTTTTGCAACAAGCCTCGCCTTGTGTCTTTCAATCTCTCCCTTAGTATTTCACTTTGTTTTGTAGACCCATTTGACACCTATCGCCTTATGCCCTTTGGGAAGTGAAATGAGTTCCCATGTGTCGTTCTTCTCGATAGTCTTGATTTCTTCATTCATCGCGTCTCTCCACTTCCTCTCTTTTGTAGCTTCTTGATAGCTCATTTGTTCACAATCAGCAAATAGACAAAATAATGTAAGATTATCTTGTCGTTCAGTCACTTCATAGAGATCTCGAAGGCTTCTTGTTCGTTGCATATCTCCTTCACTTTGACTCCCACTTGAAGATGATGAAGGTGACTCGTCTCCATGGGTAATTGATGTTGGTGAAGTAGGTGGAGTTGTTGGCTCTTGTTGGGCTTCTCCAGGCTGTTCTATTTGTGTCAGCTCATCTTCAAACGGAGGAGAGAAATTGAAGTCATCTATATGAGATCCAAAATCCCATAGTCCTTCTTCGTCAAACACCACATCTCGGCTAATCAAAACCTTCTTATTGTTCGGATTGTACAGCTTGTAGTCTTTTGAATTTGTGTCATAGCCGATGAAGATGAAACTCTCGCTTTTATCATCAAGCTTTGTTCTTTTCTCGTCTAGAACATGAACATGGGCTATGCTTCCAAAAACTCTTAGGTGGGAGATGCTGTGCTTTCTTCCACTCCATGCTTCTTACGGTGTCTTTCCCCAAACACTTCTTGTTGGAGATCTGTTGGATAAGTAGACCGCACACGCCACTGCTTCGGCCCAAAACTCCTTGGGTAGTTTCTTGCTTTTGAGCATACTCCGAGCTATGTTGAGGATAGTTCTGTTCTTTCTTTCCGCTATGCCATTTTGTTGAGGGGATCTAGGAACTGTCATTGGTCGATGAATTCCATTTGCTTCACAGAACTCTTGAAACTCCCTAGAAGTAAATTCTCCTCCTCGGTCGAATCTCATTGCTTTGATCTTTCTACCACTTTCTCTCTCCACTGCAGCTTTGAACTTTTTGAAGACTTCGAAAACTTCTGACTTCTGTTTCAAGAAATATACCCATGTTTTTCTTAAAAAATCATCAATGAAGAGAAGAAAATAGTTATTGTTACCGCGAGAGCTTGGTTTGATTGGACCGCACACATCGGTCTGGATGAGCTCGAGTGGCTTCTTGGCTCTTGAGTCTGACTCCTTTGGAAAGCTTTTTCTGAATTGCTTCCCGACTAGACACCCTTCACAAAGCTGGTCAGGATGGTTGATGTGAGGTAGTCCCTTCACCATCTCTTTCTTGGATAGTAGCTTTAGACCTCCAAAATATAGATGCCCAAAACGAAGATGCCATAGCCATGATGCATCTCTGTAGCAATCTTTCAAGCACTTTGCAACATCGTTTTGTATATTGATCAGGAACATTCTATTCTTTGACATCGGTACTTTAGCGATGAAGTTATTCTTATCATCTTTTATAGAAAGATTATGATCCTTCATATGAATATCATAACCTTTCTCTAATAGTTATCCTAAACTCAAGATGTTACTTTTCATATTGGGCACAAAGTAGACATTTGAAATAAACTGATGTCTCCCGTCTTTCAAACAGATAAGAATGTTACCTCTCCCTTTTACTGCTATTGTGGAATCATCGCCAAATGAGACATTTCCACTTACTGACTTGTCCAGCTCCACAAAAATGTCTTTCCTTCCACACATGTGATTGCTTGCACCACTGTCAAGATACCAGGATTTTGCTTGGACACCATCAGTCTCTTTTCGTGCTTGAGAAGAGTTTCTTTATCATCGGTCTTCTCTTCCACGTAGTTGGCCTTCTCCTCAATTCTGTTGTTAGGAGCTCTACATTCTGAAGCATAATGCCCAAACTTCTGACAATTATAGCATCGAACTTGAAATTTATCGTTCCTCGAGTTTGGATTGCCTCTTCCACGGCCTCGTGTTGAGCTTTCTCCTTTCTTGTAGTTATTGTTGGAATTGTTGTTGTTGTAATTCCAACCTCGTCCATGACTGCGACTTCCACCTCGTCCACGGCCTCTACCTCTGCCTCGGCCATGTTGGTTTCTATCATTTTCTTGGCTTTCATGCATATCCTTGAATTGCAACTTGAGGAGTTGATCAGTAAACCTGAGGAGTTGATCAATAAACCCTTGCTTCTTCTTATGCTTCTCTTCGTATGCTTGTAATGATCCTTGGAGTTGCTCAATCGTCATTTCTTCCAAGTCTTTAGTTTCTTCAATCATCACGATGATGTGCTCAAATTTGGAATCCAACGAACGGAGTATCTTCTCTATTATCCTCACATTCTCTAACTTTTCACCATTTCTTTTTAATTGATTCGAAACAGCTACTACTCTTGAGAAATAATCTGAAATAGACTCAGATACTTTCAGGTGTAAGGATTCGAATTCACCTCTTAATGTTTGGAGACGGACCTTCTTCACTTACTCGGATCCTTTGTAAGAGGTTTGCAGCTTTTCCCACGCTTCCTTAGCAAAGTTTGCACTCGAAATCTTCTCAAAACCATCATCATCTAATGCTTGATAGATGAGGTAGAGAGCTTTCTTGTCTCTCTTTCTCGCATCTTTCAAACTATCCTTTTAAACTGTGGTCAGCACAACTTCGTTATCTGGCTCGCTAAAACCTTTTTCTACGATATCCCAAACATCATGCGCACCAAGAAGAGCCTTCATCTTGATACTCCAGTTGTCATAATTATTGTTGATGAGCGTCGGGACTTGGAAGGATGCCACACCATTTGCCATATCACTCAATATGTTGAGAATTTGGAAATTCTGATTGCGCAAATAGATCTGGAACGTTGAAAAATATTGGGAAGGACCTGGTCAAAATTTTCAACTTTCAGTCAACGGTCAAAGTCAACACTAACTCGGTCAATGGTTGACTTTGACGGCTCGGTCAACTTGGCTTGGACGGCTCGGTTAACGGGCTTACGGCTCGGTCAACTCGGCTCGGACAGCTCGGTCAAGCGGCTCGGTCAACAGGCTTATGGCTCGGTCAACTCGGCTTCAACTCGGCTGACACGGCTCAACTCGGTGAGTCAACTGGGTTTTCTGGCAGCAATCTTCCGGCGGAGCGTGACGGCGCGTCTGAATTCCGATCAGGGAGATTCTGGCGGTGTTGGATTTCTCTCATCGATACCTTCGATTTGATATGCAATAGTGTATACTTTCCAACTTGGCTCTGATACCATTTTGTTGAAAATTAAACACTCACACAAACGACTCTTATTCAAACTCAAAGAAATATTACAAGAGCACTCTCACTCAAAAGAAACAAGATACTATAACTCACTCTTAGAAGACTTTGCTTCTTCACTCACTTAGAAGCTCTTACTTCTTCTTGATGATTAAACCAAAATGGGGAGAAGTATTTACACTACTTAAGAACAATCCTACACCACACAAATAAACTAATCTAAAATTACAATAACCATACACCTCATTTTTCTTGGTGGTTCTAACAATATTTTAGGTTACCAAATGATTCATATGCACAACTACCACACCTATAAAATTCTAGGTAGAAGAAGGCTTGTAGTTTTGGATCTTGATTATGGACTTGGACTCCAATTTGATTGGGTTTGGGTTTAGACTCCCATAATGGATCAAGTTTATGATCCAACAAGAGACCCCTAAATGCAATGGCTTAGATTTGAATTTGAAGACAACCTCCTTGCCACAGAGGAAGATGGTAACTTCTTCAGATCCAAACTTGAGAGTCACCCTCTGCCGTCATAGAAGAAGAATGTCTGACTTAATCTAACAATGAAAAAAATGTTGTTTGGTAAATCTTTCCTGGTATATGTGAAGTGTGTGGGGGTTTATAAATTCAATTTTTCTTTTTTCTTTCTTTGAAAAAGATGGGGTCTCAAGTTTTGATCTGTTGTAGTTTTATCATATAGTATTTGATTGGTGTAGTTTCTTCAGGCTTTATGTGATCTGTAAATTACCCATCTGTTATCACGTATTGGTTTGTTTTAGGTTTGAAGGGTGATGTTAAGAATTCATTAACATGATTTTTGTAACCCTCATGATGCTTGTAACATTGTTTAGAATTTGTAATCATATATGAAAAAGTTTTGATTCCAATATTTTTTTATCAGTTTACTATACTACTCTTTAAATTTATAAGTTCAATATGTTAATTTATATTTTTAATATGCCTAAAATTTATTTTAATCAAAACTAGGTTGAGAAATCAATAAAATAAACAAATAACAAAACTAGATCATGCATGTCCTTTTGGATTATTTTAACAACTTTTAAATTGATTTAAGTAGGGATAACCACGAGCATAGTAATTGGAAACTTGAGCTTGGTTTGTGAATCTTAATGGATAGTCGAGTCGAGCTTTAAAATCTAAAGAGGGCATTGAGTGGGTTAAAGATCAGATCCGAGCGAATGGTCTGCATATGCAAGACAATGTCCTCCGTAAGGGCATCAACCCCCGCACTAGAGCTCATCAACTTCAAGATCAAAACCAGTAATCACTCTCACTCTCTCTATATGTATATGTGTGTCAATGTGCAATGAATAAGATGATTAATGTGTATTATTTTTGTGTGATTGCTTTGGGATTTGGGTTTTTTTGCGTGTCGTGTGAAAAAATTTGTGAGAGTTCGAAATGGTGTGATTCGTTTGCTGTTAATTGAATGATGATGAGGTTTAGTATCATATTGATGATGGATGATATCCTCCGTTTTGATATCCTATTATGTATCTTCATGTGTCTTCGTTCATGTACGTCATTGATCGGTTTCCAACAGAAAGATGGAGGTGTGAGATTCAGCCATGGCTTTCTGTGACAAAGCATGGCTTTGGACCAGAATTTCAATTTAGGATCATGATTCTTGTAAAAGTATGTTTCAAACTTGCCCGGTTTCTGTTGTCTTGAATATGGATTTATTCTAGGTGAGGATGTGGACTGAACTAGAATAGAATTACTCCAATGTGATTCCAAGGTGAATTTCTTGTTAATCAAACAACAGGTGATTTATTATTAATTCATTGTAGTTAACAGAAAAGTCTGCATTTTGCCTCCATGAGATGTTTTCTTGCAACTTTACCATTTTTTTTCCTCCCTATGCAGCTATCTCTCTGAGTATATGACGTAAAACGCAAGCGGAAGAAAAAACTAGGAAAAGAGAACTGTGTCTCAATCCTCAATAAACTCTCACGAAGAGAAAAAGAAACCCTAATTTTATTCAGAAAGATAATAATACCTAATATTACATGGCCTCTTTATTTATAAGGTTAAAGTAAAAAGAAAAGGAAAATCGAAATTAGGCAAGTACAAAATAGGAAATTTCCTAAAAACTGAAAACTGCTAAATTGGAGGCCTAAACGTCGTTTTTTTGGCTAAAATCATGCCATGCTGATTTAATAATTAGTTTTGCTCAATGGCCCGTTTCCAATCAGACTAGGGTCTCCGGGGCCCGATTCAGCCCGATCCGGGCGGGCAAGTAAAACAATGTAAACCGTACCCTTAGATTTGAAGCGATCCAACCGTTCTAAGTAGTCCAGGGCCATTTGTTCTGCTCTGTCTATCTGTTCTGCATCAGTATATTTGTTTGAAGTTTGTGTCTTTGTGCAGAATTTTCAAAACGGATCACTTGCATTTTACTTTTCTGTAAATATGATATGATTTATTTTTTGGGAAAAAAAATCATGATTAATCTTTGTACGATTTCCAGGTTCAAGGGCATATCACACTATGAAGAACCTGAAGCAAACAATGACATGGCGCTACCATGCCCTGGTGAGCTCCGCGTTGAAGAGCACCACAGTAACTATGGTGAGCCCTGGGCAGGTGGCTGGGATGTGTGCGAGTTCCTTGCTGAGGCTGTCCACTTAGCACCCGACTCACGTGTCCTTGAGATTGGGTGTGGCACACTCCGTGTCGGCTTACATTGTCTGGAGAGGGATGAGCTCTCTTTAATGGCAGCACTTAGATATGAGCTTCCTTCCCAAGGTCTCCTACATAAGCTCCCCCTAATAGTCAAAGGTGAGTATATGGATTTCTCCATGTTTGGTTCAGGGGCTGTGTATGATCTGTAATATATGCTAGTGCTGTTTTCCTTGACATGCCCGATAAGCTTGTGTGGGTTGGGCTAGAAAGGTTAGCAAATAAGTTAAAACCTTTTGATGGCCGAATCTTTGTGTCACATAATATAAAGTTCTGTTCGCAAATGGGAGGAGAGGAGTGTACCAAGAGACTCACGAGTTTAAGGCTTGAGTATATTGGAAAGTATATGCATGATTGTTTATTGTTCAATCACTATGAGATCTGGTTTGAATTTAGGCGGTCTAGAGCATAAGGTATGAAAAGCTCAGTCTTTTTCTTGAGTTTACTTCATGGCAGCTATGTTTCTGAGCAAAGCCATTGGTAGCCTCTCTGTGCTTGTTGTGTTGCCTCCAATTACTTCCTCAATATTTTTGGAAGGGTTATTTCTACATTGTCATGCACATGAAACTGAGTTGATAGTTTCACCTCAATGGATCAGTTTGTGTGAAGGGCTTGGACCTTCGTTGTATTTTGTTTAGTAGTAGAGAATCATGTGTAACTATAATTTTTATTACTCAAATCTGAATAGGATGTTGACGGAGGTTGAGATTATTTTTAACTGTCACATTTTTTTGTTACGGCTAGTTTGAATTTGAAATACTAGTTGAAGAACTTTCATTCTTTTGTTGCTGTAATGCGAATTAATTTCTTTTTGGTAGTTGTCAAACTTGAAATTAGTTGTTGAATTCCCCTACCACTGGCATTAATAGAACATTTTGATTGTTTGTTCATGCCTCTGCCAGGGGTGCTGTAGGAGAAACGATCTGGCTTTTTGCCTGAATTCATCTGGCAATCCTTAAATGTGCATTTTTGATATCTTTGCAGGGGAACTAATTATCCATTTGCCATTATTTTTCATTCATTAAAAATTTATTGCTATTTGCGGATCATGTGAAGGCCAAGAACTGACTTATCATAATCTGAAAGAGGCTTTTTTATTTCTTTGCCAAGGTATGAAGTTTCTTATGTCCTAGGATTCCTTCCAAGTTATTGACTTGAATGTCGATGAAATATTCAAATGGTTCTACAGAGAAAGTAGAAATGATTTAGCATATCTTCAATCTCTGTAACTCCAAATACATCCTCTCTTTTTTTACCAAATTTCTTTAGAGCCTCTGATTCTGTGTACAAGAGTGTAATCTACCATGTTTGATGATTGAAAAACATTTGGTTGTTTCTGCTTAAACACTATGGTGAGGCTTCTCACCCAGAAGAAGAAAAGAAATAAAAAATTAGATCAACTAACTTAGTTGAAAGAGTCGTTGTTATTGCATTAGAGATCAAAGATCAAACCTCATTTATAACGGTGACGAGAACGCCAAAAGAAAATTGAGAGTTATCTCCTATTATGTAGCCCAATTTTTTTATTTTTCAATTAGTATGCAAGTTGCTCTATGACAAGAAAATCGAGAGCTTGGGTCCATTGCAACTTTACCCAACTGGAGCAACTGTTCAGAGGAGGCAAGAAATGACATTGCTCAAATCAACCACTTGACCTAGTAGTTATTTTCCTATTCTTTGTGCATCTAAGTATATTTGACTTTAGGAGATGGCTAAGATCTTAAGGCATCCGAGTATATTTGAGTTTAGATAATAATTATTAAGCCAAAAATTGTTTATTATCAATCATATCATTTCCCAATCATGTGCATGTATCAAATAGAACTTGACATTTATGATTTGAGAAAATGATGCAATCTCAATAATTATTACCAATCATATTATTTTCCAATCATGTGAATGTATCAAATAGAATTTGGCTTTTATTATTTGAGAAAATAATGTAATCACAATATTTCATATATTACGTGGAATCCATAAATTTACTCTTATTTATTACATGAGATCTACAAATACATGAATGGTTAAGATTGCATCCTCAATTTTATCATTCTCTTAATCAGGATCCATGTCGACACCAAAAATATTACAAAATGGGAAAAAAATTATAAAAAAATTTCACTTCATATTATCACCTTATTAATCATGTCTAATCCTAATCATCCTCTTTTTCATCATGTGCACATATCATAAATCTCCACTTTTGCTTATAAATCCCTAAATAAAGACATTGTTTGACAACCCAAACAAGGAATTGCTACTTTTTCTAGTAAAAGAAATACAAATATTATCCCATGTAGATACATTCATTATTAAAGGGCAAAATAATTTGATTGATACACTTGACATATATAGTGGGTATCATTTCATTTGACAGTATCATCACCACCCTGTATATATACTACTACTTTTGCTAAATCAAAGAAATAAGCTTCTTCTAACACATATTCAGAAAATGGCAAAGCTTTCTACTATTTGTTTCTTCCTTGTCCTTATGGTCTTCATATCTAGTGAGTACATTAATCTTTGTGTCACATAATTCGATAACTATGCAGACAATGTTCTAATGGTTCTTGTGACCTTACAGAGGAGAAAGTAGTGCCTATGGCAGAAGCAACACAATGTAACGACGCTTGGGACTGCCATGGTGATGATCGTTGCATGGCAGAATGCAAAGCCAAACACAAAGGAGAGGGACTCTGTGGTCTATTTACAGATCCTAATGTTCCAATGCAGTGTTTTTGCAAGTACCAGTGTTAATTAATCTTCCCAAATAAATGTACTAATAATCCAGGTCTTTTGACCTAATGAATAATTTTCGGATCTTTTATATGAGATAATCGGGTTCAATTTGTTTTCATTATTAATGTAGTTAAAAATTTACTGATGGGTTAAAATATTAATAAAGTTTCGTAGATCAAAATTTACTTTTTGATCTCGATGCGCTAGTAGTTCTTCCTTCAACTTTCATAATGGGTTTATTCAATATTTTTTTTAATGAAATTCGCTAAAATGTTAAAAAGAATTGAAGGAGCAATGCATCTAGTGTATTGAAAAATTTATCACAATATATAAATATATCAACAAAATGATTTGAGATTATCTTGAAAAGACTATATATATATATATATATATATATATATATATATATATATTTGGGCTATTAATATTCTTGGGTATTTTCTAGCTCACGAATTGAATTTTTAGACATATCGTTCATAAAGTTAATTTATTAGAATGTTAAAATTTAATCAATAGGGTTCTGCGTTTATTTGGTTAATTTGATCAGTTTGGTTAGGGTTTCAGTTTAACTGAAATTTTGTCAGTCAATCAAAAATCAATAAAATTGTGGGATACATCCAAACATAAGTCATGGACAATAATAATGCTATAACTTTTATGTGAGTATTTATATGTAATATGGTAGTGTTATGGTTGGGTTATGACTTATGAAATGTTGTTACCTTAAATTGTGATCAAACCAATTTCTAAACATATTTGTGTAACATTGCTTTAATAAAAAAAATGTTTATTTGCAGATAAAACAATTTTTAATTAAATAGTAAAATGAGATTAAATGTGTGTTTAGTAGGAGAGAAAAGTGAGGGAAAGAAAAGTAAAAGAAAATAAAGAAAAATAAGTGGAAAGAAAGCTAAGATGATTGATGTCTTACTCTTGGATGTACAAATCATAATCCTCCCAAATATCAAATTTGAAGGGTTGGAGAGTGAAAAATGAAATGAGATTACCAATTTACCAATTAATTCTTATTTAATCTCTCACAGTAATACGTATCTCTATCTTTCGCTCAACTAATGGTGTTTAGTCCTAAAAGCTTCTAATCACAAATTACCTCTCGGTTTCATTATGATTCAATAAATCAAACAATAATTGACCAGAAAGTTGTAAGCAATAAAATCAAGGATAAACACTCAACATAAAAAAAAATTGAAATAAAATAACTTGGAATTTAAATTGTGTGTTCAAAACTAGACTACATCAAAGCCCTAGAAAAATAAAATTAGTTCATAACAAATCTGAAATCAACCATGTTCTTTTTAGAATGCATCAAAAGAAAACTAAATAGAAGAGAATAAAACTCTTTTGCTTAAAATAAGTTGATGAAACATTCAAGATTGTTGAAGGTCTCTCTTCATTGAGACTTGGCAGTCGCCCTCCTTCTCTTCTCTCTTTATTCTTTTGTCTAGGAAAAGTCTGTTGTGTTTACAAGGCAAGGGCAGCCGGCCTTATATAGGCAAGCTCATAGAAAGGAAAAGGAAAATACAATAACACTACTCCTTCTAGGAAAAAGGGAAGACACTGAAATAGGAAATACTTCTACTACTAGGAAAACATGAAATAGGAAAGTAACTAAAAGGAAATATAAGAGCTTTTTATATTGAAAAATATTTGTTTGTTATTTTTTACTAATAAAAAATTGAAAACTACAAAAAAAAAAAAATAGAACAAATGTGAAATTTCTCAAAAATTATTAGATAATCTCCAAATGTTTTATATAATTTATTGGAACCATTATTTAGTGCATTCAATCTTCTCAAAGTGGAAGAAATAAGAATTGTGTTAACATAAAAATTAACATTGCATCTAGTTGAAAGTTTGATGACATTTTGTGCCAAATTCATAATTTAATGATTTAAGTGTTAGAAGATAATAGTTTAAGGACCTCCAGTGTAATTTCCCTTTTAAAATTTTAGTTATGTTATTTTTGGATAATGTAATAAATTATATTGATAATTTTTATTTCAAAAGTTGAACAATGAAATTTTGAAAATTGCGTGTGCAGTGAGTCTTATATGTAACTATCTCTTTCTCTCACCCTATTTTATGTGTACATGTATTCTTGAATAAATTCCCAAAAGAAGGTATCAAATTTTAACAGATACCTAAAAATTTTAAAATAACTGGATTTATCAAACCTTAGAAAAAAATGCATTAAAATGTGGAAATCTCACGTAAGATTGTGTTGCCACAGATGACGACTTTCTTGTATTGAGTGTGAAAGCTGAAATAGTTGAACTAATATATTCAAGTTTTTCCTGATGAAACTTTGGTTCAATAGTAAAAGGATTAAAATTGAGATGCTTAGAACCTTATGATGCAAGGTTCAAGTCCATAATATTTTGATCATTTTGTTTGATTTATATTTTGATAATTTCTTCCACTTTAGCTAAATAATGTGATAATATTAAGTAACTTGATCCTTTGGAGTATTGTATACTTTCTATGCATACACACTTATGACCTGGTTTTACTAGAATGAGAAATTTCAGTTAAATTTTTTATTCATCAACTCAATTTGTTTTCTTCAAATTGTAATTATTAAAAACAACTTTCTCCATGTATTGACAACAATGACAAGATCCTCAATAATCATGTTTTTTGCACCAGCTTCCACCATAGACACTCGCTACATAGTTCTACTGGAACGATAAATTTCAGCTGCTTTTTTATTCATCAACTCGGTATTCATGGAATTACATAATGCAACAAAACATGCAAACGAATATAAAGTAGTTTTTAAAACTAAAACAAAACAAAAAAATAAATAAAATTAAAGAAGAGAAAGAAGTCTGATCTAAAACATGTAGCGCAAAATCTTGGAGCTAAACATGCGCCTACTCACCCTTTCAACACTAGAAATGTTATACATACACCCGGCTTTAGGGGTGTTGGGATACCAAGTTGCTTTAGTGATATTCATTAGAAAGTTTTTGCCCATAATATGTAAAATTTACTGTTTTACTATTAATAAAATCATTATAAAAAGTGAGGTGTGGATGTTAATGTCAACATCAATGGCAATTAACTTTAAAAAAAATCTAAATGGTTGTCTATTAAAGCCCAAAAAAAGGAAAAAAATAATACTAGATATATTGCCACAGCAAATTGATTTGAAATGACAAAATTAGTCTTAGTTGAAAAGGAAAACAAAGGAGTGGTACGAGGGGATTTTTGTCATTTCATTTTATTTCTCCGGCATTAATAGTAATTCTTTGTATATTGCAATATAATTGTCACCAAATAAGATATCTTACTCATTTTGGGGAAGATCTAAAATCCAATTAATGACTAAGGATGCAGATTATATTTAAGTACACAAAAGTTTTCTCCCACCTATCAAAAAACAAGGAAAGGAGCACTTCATCACCAGAAAATGGCTTGCAGCAAAGTTCCATCTATTTCTCAAAATTCTTTCATGGGTTTTTTATTTTTGATCTTTCTTTTAAATTCAGGTAATTAAATTTAAATACATAGATTAACAATGTTTTATTTTATTTCCCTCTTGATGGTAATAATTCAATTCAAGTCTGTGCTTTGAAACTTGCAGGGCCAGCAGCTGCAATTTTCCCAGAAGTCGCATGCGCGGGATCGTGTGCAACAATCTCAGATTGCCACCAAACTTGCGTTTCAGAAGGATATAATAAAGGGGGCGTTTGTATGGGATCGGGAGGTTCAACTGAAAAGAAGGATATGACCTGCTGCTGTAATAAGAGCTAAAACCAAACATGCCCTAAACGTCCATTACCCCTTCATTTACCAGTCCTTCGTATCTCTTGAGTTGTTACTTGTAGCAACCCTCTCCCTCTCGTTGAAATAAATTGTACTTCGACAAAAGTTATCATCAACTAATTAGTGTTTCTTTTCTTCCCTTTTATTTTTATTTTTTGTTGGTACATTTTATGGTACTGCCATAGCTATTTGTCAACAGCTTCTGATTGATGTTGAGCAATATACCTTGGCAAAAACAGAGGATGTGGATTAGCTGTGTAGTGCCTGTTTTGAGCACTCAATAGGAAAAAAGACAAAAAAAGGAATGATATGATTTTCTTTCAATATATCTTACATGTCATTAAAAAAAGATACGAAAACCATCATGTTTTTCTATGTGGGTCGTTTCTCTCCTTACAGCAGAGAGAGGACAAATAATTCAGTCATATTCAGGCAAAACGGTTCCAATCCATTAAGGTCCAGATATCACAATAAACTCGTAATCAGCTCAAATACCCACATTTTCACATGATAATCGGTTTAAATCGGCTCTGATAACATTTATTACACCACATGCCTATCTTCCAAAAGTGCTAGTTCAAATTGTTTTTGAGATCATGTGGGTCCTCTCAACTAATATCAAGAGATTACTAAATATTTTATTTTAGGAAAAAGCCATAGGCCAAGACTAGAGAGAATAAATGCAAAATCATACTGTAAAAGAAACAAACTAAGCCCTTGGGAACACAACTCTCATGGCATCACCAAGTAGCACAGGTCCTAAGCCTGGAGATGGATATTCATAGATGAGAAACTGTTTTAATGCTCAACTCCCAAGGTCTGAGAATTCATCTCCAAAGTTAATCTGTCTAAGAGCTTGAACTAGGCTGCAATTATCAAAGAGATCCATGAGGAGCCTGCAGCCTTCGATTAGGTGTCCAAATGGATGAAAAACAGAATCTGCCCTCTGGTTTAAGTTAACAGCATTTGCTGAATCTGATTCTACAATCCCGATGCTAGATGTTGGAAAGTAGAGATATACTCCAAGGCAGTGATTTCAAATTTTCAATTAAAAATTCCATGTTAGGAATGATGTTCTTTGAAACGATTAAGGCACGTTCAGATTCTTAGATATTAAAATTTTTCCAGTTTTGAGGATTTTTTTTCCTCAAAGGATGCTTTATAAATAAAAATTCTTCCTTAAAAACTGGAAAATTTTGCAATTCATGACGCTCTTTTAAATTTCCTCATATTGAAGCTTTCATGATGGGGAGTAATTTGTGGGATTTTAATTCAAAACATGTAATTTTATGGTTGATTTTTAAGAGTTCAGCTTTCATCTTCCTTTCTTTTCTTTTTTCATTTTTTGAGTAAAATAGGAAAGATATCAGCTTTTCAATTTTCATAGATACGATTTGATGTATTGAGTGTGAAAGCTGAAATAGTTGAACTAATATATTCAAGTTTTTCCTGATGAAACTTTGGTTCAATAGTAAAAGGATTAAAATTGAGATGCTTAGAACCTTATGATGCAAGGTTCAACTCCATAATATTTTGATCATTTTGTTTGATTTATATTTTGATTATTTCTTCCACTTTAGCTATATAATGTGATAAGATAAGTAACTTTATCCTTTGGAGTATTGTATACTTTCTTTGCATACACACTTATGACCTGGTTCAACTAGAATGGTCAACTTAATTTGTATTCTTCGAATTGTAATTATTAAAAATATCGACTTTCTCCATATATTGACAACAATGACAAGATCCTCAATAATCATGTTTTTTGCACCAGCTTCCACCATAGACACACGCTACATAGTTCTAGTGGAACAAGAAATTTCAGCTGCTTTTTTTATTCACAAACTTGGTATTCATGGAATTACATAGTCCAACAAAACATGCAAACGTGTAACCCAAAATCTTAGAGCTAAACATATGCCTACTCACCCTTTCAACACAAGCAATGTTATACATACACCCGACATTAGGGGTGTTGGGATACCAAGTTGCTTCGGTGATATTTGTTAGAAAGTTTTTGCCTGTAATATGTAAAATTTACTGTTTTGCTATTAATGAAATCATTATAACAAGTGGGGTATGGATGTTAATGTCAACATCAATGGCAACTTAAAAAAAAATCTAAATGGTTGTGTATTAATGCCAAAAAAGGGAAAAAATAATACTAGATATATTACCATTGCAAATTAAATTGAAATGACAAAATTAGTCTTAGTTGAAAAGGAAAACAAAGGAGTGGTATGAGGGAATTTTAATTCAAAATTGTTCAATCTCATAGTGAGTTGGACCATCCACCCTAGACTCGGGAGTCGGGGTTATATGTCTAAAATAGACATAGTATTGATCTAGCGTCTCAAAACTGGACACCTTTTCAATATTTACCCACTCTTGCTCGCCAATATGATAAATGACGAAGTACACGACTTTGGGTGCCTCCCATACTGGATGCTTATTAGCTTGATCCTCCAGCACTTCCACACCCCCTGTCTGCCTCCGAAGCCCATGATGCTAGCCTCAAGGACATTATTAATGGCTCTTCTCTGAAGAAGATGGGGTGCAGGATCCGAGATGGCTTGGTTCATTATAAAGCTGAGAAGAATATACGGATCAGTGATGACGATGACAGCGAGGAAGACGACATGCCTGATGATGCAGCTCGTCACACTGCCATGGACACTGACCTTAGTCCACAGCATGGTGGCTCTAGCGTTGGTCAGACTGGACACAACGACAACAGAACCCTCAGGGATGACTTTGAGTTACTCTGAGAGCACTCGGAAGGCTCATTGGTAAAGATCTGTGATCTCCTCCGGGACAGCTCTGACTCCTCCGTTCGTTGAGTCTTTTGCCTATATCATTTCTGTTATTTATGTATAGCTCCATAGATATTTTAGCACGAACATTTCTTTTCTTTATATACATTCATATGCTTGTACTCAATCTACAGACAGCTTCCTTAAGCTTATAATGAATGGATATTTGTATATAGATGCTTAATGCATGGATATTTGTATATAGATGCTTACTTATCAGTTATTTAGCTTTTAGCTCATATATGCTTTACTTTTAAGTTATATGGTTGCTTAGTTTGAACACTTTTTGCTCATCTATATGCTTTAACTGTTCAAGCTTATGTGCGAATTTCTTATTCATTTTGGGAAGTCTTACCAACTCCAAATGATGCCTAGTTTTTGTACACAAGTTTGTTTATACCTTATCTTCATGTCTATGGTGATTAAATTGCTTATTTTTCGAGTTTGTACACCCTTTTCTGCTATTCTCAAAACAGCGGAGAAAAATCTATTATAAAGCCTTTGTAAACTAAGATACCACAAATTAATAGGTAGCATTGCTCTGAACATGTTGTAAAGTGTAAAATAGTCTTGCTTGCTTGGTTGGGATTGAAATTACTATATTACAGCTATATTTGAATGCTTACATGTTGGTTTTTATCAAAAAAACAAAAGAAAATCTGTCTAAATTTTTCAAAAAACCAAAACTTAGTTTTTAAAATTGTTTTTTCTCTCCTTGGTTTTTTCATCATCAAAAAGGGGGAGATTGTTGACTCGTATTTGATTTTAATAATAATAAAACACTACTTAAATTAGACTAACGGTTTTATCTAAGTGTTTAAGTGGTAAAAATATTCAATTCAGAAACAAGATGTAAGAACTCAACATGTTTAGACACCAAAAGAAAACAAAAGATCTATAATAGGCACTAAGGTAATTGAATCACTATGTAAAGCTCTAAATTCAATTACTTAGTTTGATCTATGGCTCAATTTACAAAAGGTTTTGAAAAAACTAAAACACAAAAAGTTTCTAAGTCAAAAAACAGTTTTGAAGCATGAAAACTGGGTTGAAGGATAACCCAGTTGACTGAGTCTATATACTAGTCGACTGGGAAAAGGGACAATTAGTTCCAATCGACTGGTACCAGTCAACTGGTCCTATAACCCAGTCGAATGGTACTCTCCCTAAGCCTAAAAGTAAACATTTTCCACTTGACCCAGTTGACTGATACAAGGACCCAGTTGACTAGTAATTCAAAAATATAACCGTTTGAGATGCGGAACTTGAGCATTTAATTCTCCAAACCTACCAAGTCAGTGTCAAACGGCCATATTAATTCAAGGCTATATAAATCTACTTCGATGAGCATGTAAAAAAAATGAAGAAAGCACATTCAATTCATCATATAGCTCATTAATTCTCAAAAGCTTTGAAAAATTCATTGTTACCCATTCTTCAAGTTTGTTCTTGAAAGAGAGATATTATTCATTTGTAAAAGCATTCATTGTTATCTTTCTACCATTTACTTTACATTTAATACAATTTATGTAAAGGGAAAAGGTTGGTGTAACTCTTAGAGTGTTTAAGATTAAACACTTTGTTTGTAACTTTCGTGAGGAAAAGATTGTTTGTAAGGTTTATGCAACACTCGTGAAGTTGCTCGATCAATGATTAGTGGATTACTTCAAGCAGGTTCCTTGAAGAGAGTGGCCTAGGGTTGGAGAGATTCTGATATTGCCTAACCACTATAAACGGAGTTTGCATATTCTCTTCATTAACTCCTTTATTTACAAGCATATTATTTGATTGTATACATTGCTTATCAAACTGTTTTAAAATACTTGCAAATTAATTAGAAAAAGTTTTTAAAACCCTATTCACCCCCTCTTTTGGGTTTGAACCTCGGTTTACAATTTCTCTATGTATGCAAAACAACTAATGATCATGATAAGCATTCATTGAATAGAGAAAATCTCAAATTAAGCAAAATCAAGTCAGTGATTAACAAATAGACTCAAGCAATTATAATTTTCCCAAAAAATTGTAATCAATATCAACCATGTTCTTATCATAGACCTTTTTGTTCATCAAACCAAAAACAAAGAATTTTTTTTAAATTTTTTTATTTTAAAATTTAAATTTCTTTTTTTAAACATAGAATCTCTTCCCCCAAACTTGAATAACACATTGTCTTCAATGAGAAAGAAGAATAAAAAAGAAAAAGAATGAGAAAAGTTAAGAGGTGCTCTCTCGATTTCCAATTGAATGTTGTCCTTGAAAGTGCAACCGTGTCACACATTGGAAAGCCCCCAAACTTATGCAAACCTACAAGATGAAAACAAAAATAAAAATATTAAACAAAAATTAAAGAGAAAAGTAAAAAACTTGGGTTGCCTCCTAAAAAGTGCTTTTTTTTTAAAGTCTATAGCAAGATATTCTCCAAATTAGTATTTAGGATTGGTGAGATTGATGAAAAACTTTTATGTGCTAAATTATTCATCCACATAACACTTTAACCTCTGTCCATTAACCTTAAATGTCTTTTTTGTCTCATGATGAACTTTATTCGCTCCATATGGAAAAACACGGGTCACAACAAATGGTCCCGACCACCTAGATCGCAACTTTCCCATAAAAAGTTGAAGTTTTGAATTGAATAGTAAAACTTTCTGCCCCACTTCGAACTCCCTTCTCAAAATATGCTTATCATGCCATCTCTTAGTTTTATCCTTGTTTATCCAAGCATTCTCATAAGCATCATTGAGAAACTCCATATGGAAAAACACGAGTCACAACAAATGGTCCCGACCACCTAGATCGCAACTTTCAAGGAAAAAGTTGAAGTTTTGAATTAAATAGTAAAAGTTCCTACCCCACTACAAAGTCCCTTCTTAAAATATGCTTATCATGCCATCTTTTAATTTTATCCTTGTAAATCTGAGCATTCTCATAAGCATCATTGTGAAACTCGTCCATCTCAAATTTGTATGCTCTATGTTCTAGCTCCATTGGTAAATGGCATGCTTTTCCATAAACTAACCGATGACGTGACAATCCAATAGGTGTTTTAAATGCGGTCCAATAAGCCCATAATGCATCATCTAACCTTTGTGCCCAATCCTTTCGTGAGATACTAGCGGTCTTCTCAAGTATGCGCTTTAACTCCCTATTGAACACCTCAACTTGGCCACTTGTTTGAGGATGATATGGTGTTGCCACATGATGAGTAACTCCATACATAGTAAGTAAAGCTTCAAATGGACGGTTACAAAAATGCTTCCCACCATCACTAATTATCGCCCTTGGAGTGCCAAATCGAGAAATGATATTTTTTCGAAGAAAATTCACCACAACCCCGGCATCATTGGTCGACAAAGCAAAAGTTCCACCCACTTGGTGACATAATCTATAGCCACCGAAATAAATTTGTTAGAATACGAAGATGGAAAAAGACCCATGAAATCTATCCCCCAAACATCAAACAATTCAATCACTAAAATATTATTCAAAGCCATCTCATGTTTCCTATAAATGTTTCTAACCCGGTGACATTGATCACATAAATTAACAAAGTTAAAAGAATCTTTAAAAATAAAAGGCCAATAAAACCCAGATTGCAAAATTTTTGCCGTTGTTTTTCCTCCACCAAAGTGGTTGCCTACTTCTAATGAGTGGGAATGTCAAAGTATGCTCTCCATCTCTTCTTCGGGTACACATCTCCTAATTATCTTATCTGCACAATGCCAGAATAGAAAAGGTTCCACCCGAAAATAATACTTCAAGTCGGAGAAGAACTTCTTCTTTTGTTGATATGTCATCCTTGGAGGTAGAATTTGCGACACCAAGTAGTTGACTGTGTCGGCATACCATGGAAAAACCTGTACAACCATCAAATGCTCATTGAAAAATGTTTTATTAATTGAGAACTGCTGCTCATCATCCGCACCCTTAGGCTCAATCCGGGACAAGTGATCTGCCACCAAATTTTTGGTACCCTTATTGTCCTTGATCTCCAAATCAAATTCTTGTAGAAGCAAAATCCATCGACGTAATCTTGGTTTAGCTTCCTTTTTCGTAAGCAAGTACTTAAGAGCGAAGTGATCGGTATAGACAACCACCTTCAAACCTATCAAGTAAGAACAAAATTTTTCAAATGCAAAAACAACCACTAATAATTCTTTTTCAGTAGTAGCATAATTAAGTTGAGCTTCCGTTATAGTCTTACTTGCATAATTAATAACATGAAAATTTTATCTTTTCTCTGCCCTAAAACAGCCCCTATAGCAAAATCACTAGCATCATGAGAAAAATCATGCAAGTATTCATGAGAAAAATTAAACACTGTATCTTTAATTAAAAGATTGCAAAGAGGTTTAGTAATTTGAGAAAAATCCTTAATAAACCGTCGATAAAACCTAGTGTGACCCAAGAAACTTATCACACCCTTCATATTGGCCGGTGGTGGGAGTTTGTCAATAACATCTAATTTGGCTCTATCGACTTCAATTCCCTTGAAAGAAATTCGATGGCCAAGCACTATCCCTTCCTTTACCATAGAGTGGCATTTTTTCTAATTTAAAACTAAATTAGTCTTCTCACATCGCTGCAAAACCAAAGACAAGTTAGATAAAAAATTATCAAAAGAATAACCAAAACCCGAGAAGTCATATGTGAATACTTCTATAAATTTTTCCACCATATTGGAGAAAATGGACATCATACATCTCTAGAACGTGGCTAGAGCATTGCAAAGACCAAAAGACATCCTCTTATATGCAAAAGTTCTGTAAGGACACGTGAAACTAGTTTTCTCTTGATCTTTGGGAGCAATTACGATTTGATTGTATCTGGAATACCCATCTAGAAAAAAAATAGTAAGCATGGCCAGTGAGTCTTTCTAACATTTGGTCGATAAAAGGCAATAGAAAATGATCTTTTCGAGTTGCATCATTAATTCTTCAATAATCTATGCATACTCATCATCCCATGATTTTCCTTGTTAGTATAAGTTCACTGTTGTCATTTTTTACCACGGTTATTTCTTCTTTCTTTGGGACCACTTGAACCGGACTCACCTATGCACTATCTGAGATTGGATAGATATTTCCAGCATCTAAGAGCTTCAATACTTCTTTATGCACTACTTCTTTCATTGATGGATTCAATCTCCGTTACGGTTGAACTATCGGCTTGAAACTATCATCTATTAAAATCTTATGCATACAAATCGAAGGATTAATTCCCTTGATATCCGAGATTGTCCATCCCAAAGCCATATTATGCTCCCTTAAAACTCTTAGAAACTTTTCTTCCTCTACAAAACTTAAAGAACCATTAATAATTATCGAAAAAGTAGAGTCTTGGCGTAAGAAAGCATACCTCAAATTTGATGGAAGCGGTTTGAGCTCAAGTTTGGGCGGTTCCTGACTTGAAGATGTCAGCATGGATGAACCTATCTCTTCCAATTTCGGCTTTATGAAAGGATGAAATAATGATATAGCTTCCAAATACCTTACACACTCCCTAACCTCTTCATTCTCATATTCAAGAGTTGTAGAATGAGTAAGGCACACTTCAAGTGGCAGCTTTAAAAATCCATCCCTATAGGTCTCGGCCACCACTAAATCTATGTCACTAATTTAATATAAAAAAAAAGTACATCGGAAGGAAAATCCATAGCCTTAAATACATCAAAAGTAACCTGCTTATCATCAACCCTTAAAAAAAGTTTCCCTTGTTGGACCTCGATTAAAGTTCTCCTTGTAGCAAGAAAAGGTCGCCACAAAATCAAAAGGTATTTCTTCATCCTCCTCCATATCTAGCACAATAAAATCCGCCAGAAAAATAAACTTGTCCACCTTCACCAAAACGTCTTCAATGAGTCCTCACCGGTGCTTGATAGACCTGTCTGCCAATTATAAAGACACTGTAGTAGGCTTTACTTCTCCAAGACCTAACTTTTTGAAAAGCAAAAAAGCCATAAGATTAATACTTGCTCCTAAATCACCTAAAGCTTTATCAAAATAATAATTTTCTATATTGCAAGGAATCGTAAAACTCCTTGGATTTTTCAATTTAGAAAGCAATTTCTTTTGTAAAATTGCGCTACTCTCTTGGTTAGCATCACTGTCTCATGCTCTTCCAACTTCCGCTTGTTTGATAAAATATACTTTAAAAACTTAGTATATTTAGGCATTTACTCAAAACCTTCAATAAGAGGAATATTAATATGCAACTGCTTAAAAATACTAAGAAATTTAGAGAATTGATTATCTAACTTATTATTATTATTATTATTATTATTATTATTAAGTCTTTGAGGAAAAGGAATTGGTGGATCATAAATTGAAGGAGAATTTGTTTCAGCTATAAACTCACGGAATTCATAGGTTTTGAAGCTTCTTTA
Source organism: Bretschneidera sinensis (assembly GCA_023935145.1). Taxonomy (NCBI): domain Eukaryota; kingdom Viridiplantae; phylum Streptophyta; class Magnoliopsida; order Brassicales; family Akaniaceae; genus Bretschneidera; species Bretschneidera sinensis. The sequence continues at coordinate 106,065,957 of CM043703.1, read as the reverse complement.
TTCACTTTAGAATCTCCAGCTTGCTGGTCGACCATTTGCTGCTCTAATTCCTCCATCTTTGGCTTGGACTCCACATAATTTCCAGCTTTATCTTGCTTGGTACTTGCTCTTTGTGGCTGCTAAATTGTCCTCCCACTTCTCAATGCTAATACTTTGACATGTTCCTTAGGATTGATAACGGTTTTGCTCGGCAAAGTTTCTATTGTCCTCTTTGTAAGAATGTGTGAAAGCTAACCAATTTGAACCTCAAGGTCACAAATTGAATCCGAATTATTTTGGATCGCAAAATCTATCTTTTGCATGTATTGCATGAATATCTTCTCGAGTGTCGGCTTCATTTCTTGCTGTGGAAAATTTTGAGGTGGTTTAGCTACCCATTGATTGTTGCTCCATGAAAAATTGGGGTGATTTCTCCATCCGAAATTGAACGTGTTTAAATAAGGATTGTTTTGACGTTGGAAATTGGAAACATAATTAGCTTGTTCAGAATTTGGCTGAGCAAACGGATTACCCACTTGGCAATCGATACTTGAGTGATTTCCTGCACAATAATCACATACAACATTAGTTTGAATAGCATTAACATTCATCTTACCTAGTTGTTTAGATAAAGTTTCCATTTGTGCCACCAATGTGGTAATAGAATCAAGTTCAAAAACTCTAGCCACCTTTCTTGGCATTGCTCTCTCCAAAGGCCATTGATAGTTGTTGGATGTCAATTCCTCCAAAAGTTCATAAGCTGCTTCATAAGTTTTACTCATTAAAGCCCTCCAGCTGTTGCATCAACCATGGACTTGCTTATAGCTCCCAAACCATTGTAGAATGTTTGGACTTGAAGCCTTACCAGAAGATCATGATGAGGACACTTTCGCAATAAATCTTTGTACCTCTCCCATACTTCATATAAAGATTCATTTTTAGATTGAGTGAATGTGGTAATATCATTCCTTAGCTTTACTGTCTTGTCCAGAGGGAAATACTTTGCCATAAAATTTTATGCTAACTCGTCCCAGGTAGTAATGACATCAGGTGGTAGAGAATCCAGCCAGGCTTTTACTTTTGTTTTTTTGTGAAAAAGAGAAAAGTCTCAAACGAATAGCATCATCTGTCACTCCATTGTGCTTGAAAGTGTCACAAATCTCTCGAAAACTTGTGATATGAACATTATGATCCTCCTACGACAACCCCCCAAACTGAACAGTTTGCTATATCATTTGAATTATCATCAGCTTAATCTCGAAATTATTAGCTTGTATAGCCAGCCTCCTTATGCTAGATGTATCCCCATTAACCGAGGGCATAGCATAGTCCCTCAAAGCCCTATTCACCTCTCCATTCCGCTAATCCGTCATAGTGATGGTAGGTGTGGTGACTTCTTGCTTCTTCTTTTTTCTTGATTTGATGCAAAGTTCTCTCAATCTCGAGATCAAAAAGTGTAGACTCTAATGGTTTAGTTGGGGCATACACTTCTAAATCCTGAAATAAAAATAAAATAAAATCAAAACTGAGATCTAATCACCAATCTAAAAAAATCCAAATTAGTATTAATCTAGCTAGTATCAATATCAATTAAAAATAATTAGTCCCCAGCAACGGCGCCAAAAACTTGGTGTGAAAATATTTGCAAGTGAACAAAATCACAACTAGTAAAGTTTTAAAGAAAAAATAGTGTCGAACCCACAAGGACTAATTATGCTAGGACTAATTATGCTATTGAGTATTGAAATTTACCAAATTATTTACTATTTGAAAATAAAACAGAAATGTTATTGACTTTACCACCAAAATTAAACTAAAGTTCTTGACAAAGTTAAATTTAAAAAAAAATAAAACCCAAAGTTGTAGAGATAATAAAAATAATCTAGAGCTTTTGATTTCACCTAGCTAATCCCACACAATTTATTATTCCTTGTTATAAAATTCCGATTTTTCAAGTTGATGAAAAACAAATCTCTTAATTATTCAATGTTTTCTCTCGAATAACATTAGAAATATCAACACTATGAAGAACCTAAAGCAAACAACCACATGGCGCTACCATGCCCTGGTGAGCTCCTCGTTGAAGAGCACCATAGTAACTATTTGTTAGAAATGAAACACTCACACAAACAACTTTTATTCAAACTCAAAGAAATATTATAAGAGGACTCTCACTCAAAAACCAAGATACTAGAACTCACTCTTATAAGACCTTGCTTCTTCACTCACTTAGAAGCTCTTACTTCTTCTTGATGATTAAACCAAAATGAGGAGGGGTATTTATACTACTTAAGAACAATCCTACACCACACAAATAAACTAATCCAAAATTACAAAAACCATACACCTCATTTTTCTTGGTGGTTCTAACAATATTTTAGGTTACCAAATGATTCACATGCATAACTACCACACCTATAAAATTCTAGGTAGAAGGCTTGTAGTTTTGGATCTTTTATTATGAACTTGGACTCCAATTTGATTGGGTTTGGGTTTGGGCTCCCATAATGGATCAAGTTTATGATCCAACAACCCCCCTTAAACTTGATCTTGTGGCCCCTAGTAAGTTCCTTAATCTTATGAAGTCTTCGTTTGTTAGTGGCTTGGTAAAAATATAGGCAACTTGATCTTGTGACCTCACATATTCAACTTGCACATCCTTTCTTGCAACACACTCCCTTATATAGTGGTAGCGAATATCGATGTGCTTACTTCGATCATGGAATACTGGATTCTTTGCTAAGGTAATGGCTGACTTGTTGTTGACACAAACCTTGGTTCACAAGTGGATAATGTGACAATCGGTTGTTTCTTTAACATCCATGTGAAAACAATATCTCCCATGAAAAATAAAAATCCAGTAGTGCTCCTTCGATTATCTATGTCTCCACCCCAATCACTATCGCTATATCCAACAAGCTTGTAATCATTAGAAACTGAATAGAGCAAGCCAAAGTCAATTGTACTTTTTAGATAGCGAAGAATTCTCTTTGCGGCTTTAAAATGGGTGGTTGTTGGAGATTCCATGTAGCGACTAACCAATCCAACTGCGTGAAGAATATCGGGCCTCTTACAAGTTAGGTAGCGTAGACTTCTCACCAAACTTTTGAAAAATGTTAGATCTACACTTTCGCCTTCTTCATGTTTGGACATTTTGACTCCATATTCCATCGGTGTGCTTATTGGCTTACAGTTCTCCATCTTGAACTTCTTCAGGATGTCCTTTGCATAGCTTTCCTGTGAAATGAAAATTCCATCCTTTTGTTGCTTAACTTCAATGCCAAGGTAGTACGCCATGAGCCCCATGTCTGTCATCTCGAATTCCTTCGTCATCACTTCCTTGAATTCATTGAACATGCTTGGGTTGCTTCCGGTGAAGATCAAATCATCCACATAGAGGCACAAGATCAAAATATCTCCATCTTTGATTTTGATATATAGAGTGTGCTCGTAGGGACATTTGTTGAAGCCATTCTCTTGGAAGTACTTGTCGAGTCGGCTATTCCATGCCCTTGGTGCTTGTTTTAACCCGTAAAGAGTCTTCTTCAACTTCAACACCTTGTCTTCATGGCCTTTGACTTCATAGCCTGATGGTTGCTGAATGTAGACTTTCTTGTCAAGAACTCCATTTAGGAAGACAGAATTTACATCCATTTGTTGTATCTTCCACTTGTTTTGAGCTGCCAAGGAAATAATTAGTCTTACAGTCTCCAACCGAGCAACGGGGGCGAATACCTCATCGTAGTCAATTCCAGCTTTTTGACTGTAGCTTTTTGCAACAAGCCTCGCCTTGTGTCTTTCAATCTCTCCCTTAGCATTTCGCTTTGTTTTGTAGACCCATTTGACACCTATCGCCTTGTGCCCTTTGGGAAGTGAAACAAGTTCCCATGTGTCGTTCTTCTCGATAGCCTTGATTTCTTCATTCATCGTGTCTCTCCACTTCCTCTCTTTTGCAGCTTCTTGATAGCTCATTGGTTCACAATCAGAAAATAGACAAAATAATGTAAGATTATCTTGTCGTTTAGTCACTTCATAGAGATCTCGAAGGCTTCTTGTTCGTTGCACATCTCTTTCACTTTGACTCCCACTTGAAGATGATGAAGGTGACTCGTCTCCGTTGGTAGTTGATATTGGTGAAGTAGGTGGAGTTATTGGCTCTTGTTGGACTTCTCCAGGCTGTTCTATTTGTGTCAGCTCATCCTCAAACGGAGGAGAGAAATTGAAGCCACCTATATGAGATCCAAAATCCCATAGTCCTTCTCCATCAAACACCACATCTCGGCTGATCACAACCTTCTTATTGTTCGGATTATACAGCTTGTAGCCTTTTGAATTTGCGTCATAGCCGATGAAGATGAAACTCTCACTCTTATCATCTTTTATAGAAAGATTATAATCCTTCATATGAATATCATAACCTTTCTCTAACAGTTGTCCTAAACTCAAGATGTTACTTTTCATATTGGGCACATAGTAGACATTGGAAATAAACTGATGTCTCCCGTCTTTCAAACAGATAAGGATGTTACCTCTCCCTTTTAATGCTATTGTGGATTCATCTCCAAATGAGAAATTTCCACTTACTGAATCGTCCAGCTCCACAAACATGTCTTTCCTTCCACACATGTGATTGCTTGCACCACTGTCAAGATACCAGGATTTTGCTTGGACACCATCAGGCTCTTTTCTTGCTAGGAGAAGAGTTTCTTTATCATCGGTCTTCTCCTCCACGTAGTTGGCCTTCTCCTCAATTCTGTTGTTAGGAGCTCTACATTCTGAAGGATAATGCCTAAACTTCTGACAATTATAGCATCGAACTTGAAATTTGTCATTCCTTGAGTTCGGATTGCCTCTTCCACGGCCTCGTGTTGAGCTTTCTCCTTTCTAATAGTTATTGTTGGAATTGTTGTTGTTGTAATTCCAACCTCGTCCATGACGGAGACTTCCACCTCGTCCACGGCCTTTACCTCTGCCTCGGCCATGTCCTTTACCTCTGCCTCGGCCACGTTGGTTTCTATCATTTCCTTGGCTTTCATGCATATCCTTGAATTGCAGCTTGAGGAGTTGATCAGTAAACCCTTGCTTTTTCTTATGCTTCTCTTTGTATGTTTGTAATGATCCTTGGAGTTGCTCGATCGTCATTTCTTCCAAGTCTTTAGTTTCTTTAATCATCACAACGATGTGCTCAAATTTGGAATCCAATGAATGGAGTATCTTCTCTATTATCCTCACATTTTCTAACTTTTCACCATTTCTTTTTAATTGATTAGAAACAACTGCTACTCTTGAGAAATAATCTGAAATAGACTCAGATACTTTCATGTGTAAGGATTCGAATTCACCTCTTAATGTTTGTAGACGGACCTTCTTCACTTGCTCAGATCCTTTGTAAGAGGTTTGCAACGGTTAACAACTTTGATAGCTCAGTCAACTCGGCTTGGATGGCTAGGTCAAGCGGCTCGGCCAACAGGCTTACAGTTCGGTCAATTCGACTCCAGCTCGGCTGACTCAGCTCAACTCGGTGAGTCAACTCGGTTTTCTGGCAGCAATCTTCCGGCGGTGCGTGGAGGCGCGTCTGAAATCCAATCGGGGAGATTCTGGCAGCGTCTGATTCCTCTCATTTGATTCTGATTTCCAGTACGAATACGAACCATGAAAGCGTGGCCTATCGATCCTTTAGACCTTCGAAATTTGAAGCTAGAGGTGTCAGAAAAGTTACCACATGGATAACTGGCTTGTGGCAGCCAAGCATTCATAGCGACTAACCAATCTAACTGCGTGAAGAATATCGGGCCTCGTGCAAGTTAGGTAGCGTAGACTTCCCACCAAACTTTTGAAAAATGTTAGATCTACACTTTTGCCTTCTTCATGTTTGGACATCTTGACTCCGTATTCCATCGGTGTACTTATCGGCTTAAAGTTCTCCATCTTGAACTTCTTCAGGATCTCCTTTGTATAGCTTTCATGTGAAATGAAAATTCCATCCTTTTGTTGCTTAACTTCAACTACCCACGGAGACGAGTCACCTTCATCATCTTCAAGTGGGAGTCAAAGTGAAAGAGATGTGCAATGAACAAGAAGCCTTCGAGATCTCTATGAAGTGATTGAACGACAAGATAATCTTACATTATTTTGTCTATTTGCTAATTGTGAACCAATGAGCTATCAAGAAGCTGCAAAAGAGAGGAAGTGGAGAGACGCGATGAACGGAGAATTCTCTTTGCGGCTTTAAAATGGGTGGTTGTTGGAGATTCCATGTAGCAACTAACTAATCAAACTGCATGAAAAATACGAATCCAGTAGTGCTCCTTCGATTATCTATGTCTCCACCCCAATCACAATCGCTATATCCAATAAGCTTGTAATCATTAGAAACTGAATAGAACAAGCCAAAGTCAATTGTACCTTTTAGATAGCGAAGAAGGCTCTTTACGGGTTGGCTCAACTCGGTGAGTCAACTCGGTTTTCTAGCAGCAATCTTTCGGCGGCGTGTGGAGGCGCGTCTGAAATCTGATCGGGGAGATTCTGGCAGTGTCAGATTCCTCTCGTCGATACCTTCTATTTGATATACAATAGTGTATACTTTCTAACTTTGCTCTGATACCACTTTGTTGGAAATGAAACACTCACACAAACAACTTTTATTCAAACTCAAAGAAATATTACAAGAGGACTCTCACTCAAAAACCAAGATACTAGAACTCACTCTTATAAGACTTTGCTTCTTCACTCACTTAGAAGCTCTTACTTCTTCTTTATGATTGAACCAAAATGAGGAGGGGTATTATACTACTTAAGAACAATCCTACACCACACAAATAAACTAATCCAAAATTACAATAACCATACACCTCATTTTTCTTGGTGGTTCTAACAATATTTTAGGTTACCAAATGATTCACATGCACAACTACCACACCTATAAAATTCTAGGTAGAAGGCTTGTAGTTTTGGATCTTTGATTATGAACTTGGACTCCAATTTGATTGGGTTTGGGTTTGGGCTCCCATAATGGATCAAGTTTATGATCCAACACTATGGTGAGCCCTGGGCAGGTGGCTGGGATGTGTGCGAGTTCCTTGCTAAGGCTGTCCACTTAGCACGACTCACGTGTCCTTGAGATTGGGTGCGGCACACTCCATGTCGGCTTACATTTTATTCGCTACCTTAATCCTGAACACTTCCATTGTCTGGAGAGGGATGAGCTCTCTTTAATGGCAGCACTTAGATATGAGCTTCCTTCCCAAGGTCTCCTACATAAGCTCCCTCTAATAGTCAAAGGTGAGTATATGAATTTCTCCAAGTTTGGTTCAGGGGCTGTGTATGATCTGTAATATATGCTAGTGCTGTTTTCCTTGACATGCCCGATAAGCTTGTGTGGGTTGGGCTAGAAAGGTTAGCAAATAAGTTAAAACCTTTTGATGGCCAAATCTTTGTGTCACATAATATAAAGTTCTGTTCACAAATGGGAGGAGAGGAGTGTACCAAGAGACTCACGAGTTTAAGGCTTGAGTATATTGGAAAGTATACACATGATTGTTTATTGTTCAATCACTATGAGATCTGGTTTGAATTTAGGCGGTCTAGAGCATAAGGTATGAAAAGCTCAGTCTTTTTCTTGAGTTTACTTCATGGCAGCTATGTTTCTGAGCAAAGCCATTGGTAGCCTCTCTGTGCTTGTTGTGTTGCCTCCAACTACTTCCTCAATATTTTTGGAAGGGTTATTTCTACATTGTTATGCACATGAAACTGAGTTGATAGTTTCACCTCAATGGATCAGTTTGTGTGAAGGGCTTGGACCTTCGTTGTATTTTGTTTAGAAGTAGAGAATCATGTGTAACTATAATTTTTATTACTCAAATCTGAATAGGATGTTGACAGAGGTTGAGATTATTTTTAACTGTCACATTTTTTTGTCACGGCTAGTTTGAATTTGAAATAACTTTCATTCTTTTGTTGCTGTAATGCAAATTAATTTCTTTTTGGTAGTTGTCAAACTTGAAATTAGTTGTTGAATTCCCCTACCACTGGCATTAATAGAACATTTTGATTGTTTGTTCATGCCTCTGCCAGGGGTGCTGTAGGAGAAACGATCTGGCTTTTTGCCTGAATTCATCTGGCAATCCTTAAATGTGCATTTTTGATATCTTTGCAGGGGAACTAATTATCCATTTGCCATTATTTTTCATTCATTATACATTTATTGCTATTTGCGGATCATATGAAGGCCAAGAACTGACTTATCATAATCTGTAAGAGGCTTTTTTATTTCTTTGCCAAGGTATGAAGTTTCTTATGTCCTAGGATCCCTTCCAAGTTATTGACTTGAATGTCGATGAAATATTCAAATGGTTCTACAGAGAAAGTAGAAATGATTTGGCATATCTTCAATCTCTGTAACTCCAAATACATCCTCTCTTTTTTTACCAAATTTCTTTAGAGCCTCTGATTCTGTGTACAAGAGTGTAATCTACCATGTTTGGTGATTGAAAAACATTTGGTTGTTTCTGCTTAAACACTATGGTGAGGCTTCTCACCCAGAAGAAGAAAAGAAATGAAAAAATTAGATCAACTAACTTAGTTGAAAGAGTCGTTGTTATTGCATTAGAGATCAAAGATTAAACCTCATTTATAACGGTGACGAGAACGCCAAAAGAAAATTGAGAGTTATCTCCTATTATGTAGCCCAATTTTTTTATTTTTCAGTTAGTATGCAAGTTCCTCTATGACAAGAAAATCGAGAGCTTTGGTCCATTGCAACTTCACCCAACTGGAGCAACTGTTCAGAGGAGACAAGAAATGACATTGCTCAAATCAACCACTTGACCTAGTAGTTATTTTCCTATTCTTTGTGCATCTAAGTATATTTGACTTTAGGAGATGGCTAAGATCTTAAGGCATCCGAGTATATTTGAGTTTAGATAATAATTATTAAGCCAAAAATTGTTTATTATCAATCATATCATTTCCCAATCATGTGCATGTATCAAATAGAACTTGACATTTATGATTTGAGAAAATGATGCAATCTCAATAATTATTACCAATCATATTATTTTCCAATCATGTGAATGTATCAAATAGAATTTGGCTTTTATTATTTGAGAAAATGATGTAATCACAATATTTCATATATTACGTGGGATCCATAAATTTACTCTTATTTATTACGTGAGATCTACAAATACATGAATGGTTAAGATTGCATCCTCAATTTTATCATTCTCTTAATCAGGATCCATGTCGACACCAAAAATATTACAAAATGGGAAAAAAATTATAAAAAAATTTCACTTCATATTATCACCTTATTAATCATGTCTAATCCTAATCATCCTCTTTTTCATCATGTGCACATATCATAAATCTCCACTTTTGCTTATAAATCCCTAAATAAAGACATTGTTTGACAACCCAAACAAGGAATTGCTACTTTTTCTAGTAAAAGAAATACAAATATTATCCCATGTAGATACATTCATTATTAAAGGGCAAAATAATTTGATTGATACACTTGACATATATAGTGGGTATCATTTCATTTGACAGTATCATCACCACCCTGTATATATGCTACTACTTTTGCTAAATCAAAGAAATAAGCTTCTTCTAACACATATTCAGAAAATGGCAAAGCTTTCTACTATTTGTTTCTTCCTTGTCCTTATGGTCTTCATATCTAGTGAGTACATTAATCTTTGTGTCACATAATTCGATAACTATGCAGACAATGTTCTAATGGTTCTTGTGACCTTACAGAGGAGAAAGTAGTGCCTATGGCAGAAGCAACACAATGTAACGACGCTTGGGACTGCCATGGTGATGATCGTTGCATGGCAGAATGCAAAGCCAAACACAAAGGAGAGGGACTCTGTGGTCTATTTACAGATCCTAATGTTCCAATGCAGTGTTTTTGCAAGTACCAGTGTTAATTAATCTTCCCAAATAAATGTACTAATAATCCAGGTCTTTTGACCTAATGAATAATTTTCGGATCTTTTATATGAGATAATCGGGTTCAATTTGTTTTCATTATTAATGTAGTTAAAAATTTACTGATGGGTTAAAATATTAATAAAGTTTCGTAGATCAAAATTTACTTTTTGATCTCGATGCGCTAGTAGTTCTTCCTTCAACTTTCATAATGGGTTTATTCAATATTTTTTTTAATGAAATTCGCTAAAATGTTAAAAAGAATTGAAGGAGCAATGCATCTAGTGTATTGAAAAATTTATCACAATATATAAATATATCAACAAAATGATTTGAGATTATCTTGAAAAGACTATATATATATATATATATATATATATATATATATATATATATATATATATATATATATTGGGCTATTAATATTCTTGGGTATTTTCTAGCTCACGAATTGAATTTTTAGACATATGGTTCATAAAGTTAATTTATTAGAATGTTAAAATTTAATCAATAGGGTTCTGCGTTTATTTGGTTAATTTGATCAGTTTGGTTAGGGTTTCAGTTTAACTGAAATTTTGTCAGTCAATCAAAAATCAATAAAATTGTGGGATACATCCAAACATAAGTCATGGACAATAATAATGCTATAACTTTTATGTGAGTATTTATATGTAATATGGTAGTGTTATGGTTGGGTTATGACTTATGAAATGTTGTTACCTTAAATTGTGATCAAACCAATTTCTAAACATATTTGTGTAACATTGCTTTAATAAAAAAAATGTTTATTTGCAGATAAAACAATTTTTAATTAAATAGTAAAATGAGATTAAATGTGTGTTTAGTAGGAGAGAAAAGTGGGGGAAAGAAAAGTAAAAGAAAATAAAGAAAAATAAGTGGAAAGAAAGCTAAGACGATTGATGTCTTACTCTTGGATGTACAAATCATAATCCTCCCAAATATCAAATTTGAAGGGTTGGAGAGTGAAAAATGAAATGAGATTACCAATTTACCAATTAATTCTTATTTAATCTCTCACAGTAATACGTATCTCTGTCTTTCGCTCAACTAATGGTGTTTAATTCTAAAAGCTTCTAATCACAAATTACCTCTCGGTTTCATTATGATTCAATAAATCAAACAATAATTGACCAGAAAGTTGTAAGCAATAAAATCAAGGATAAACACTCAACATAAAAAAAAATTGAAATAAAATAACTTGGAATTTAAATTGTGTGTTCAAAACTAGACTACATCAAAGCCCTAGAAAAATAAAATTAGTTCATAACAAATGTGAAATCAACCATGTTCTTTTTAGAATGCATCAAAAGAAAACTAAATAGAAGAGAATAAAACTCTTTTGCTTAAAATAAGTTGATGAAACATTCAAGATTGTTGAAGGTCTCTCTTCATTGAGACTTGGCAGTCGCCCTCCTTCTCTTCTCTCTTTATTCTTTTGTCTAGGAAAAGTCTGTTGTGTTTACAAGGCAAGGGCAGCCGGCCTTATATAGGCAAGCTCATAGAAAGGAAAAGGAAAATACAATAACACTACTCCTTCTAGGAAAAAGGGAAGACACTGAAATAGGAAATACTTCTACTACTAGAAAAACATGAAATAGGAAAGTAACTAAAAGGAAATATAAGAGCTTTTTATATTGAAAAATATTTGTTTGTTATTTTTTACTAATAAAAAATTGAAAACTACAAAAAAAAAAAATAGAACAAATGTGAAATTTCTCAAAAATTATTAGATAATCTCCAAATGTTTTATATAATTTATTGGAACCATTATTTAGTGCATTCAATCATCTCAAAGTGGAAGAAATAAGAATTATGTTAACATAAAAATTAACATTGCATCTAGTTGAAAGTTTGATGACATTTTGTGCCAAATTCATAATTTAATGATTTAAGTGTTAGAAGATAATAGTTTAAGGACCTCCAGTGTAATTTCCCTTTTAAAATTTTAGTTATGTTATTTTTGGATAATGTAATAAATTATATAGATAATTTTTATTTCAAAAGTTGAACAATGAAATTTTGAAAATTGCGTGTGCAGTGAGTCTTATATGTAACTATCTCTTTCTCTCACCCTATTTTATGTGTACATGTATTCTTGAATAAATTCCCAAAAGAAGGTATCAAATTTTAACAGATACCTAAAAATTTTAAAATAACTGGATTTATCAAACCTTAGAAAAAAATGCATTAAAATGTGGAAATCTCACGTAAGATTGTGTTGCCACAGATGACGACTTTCTTGTATTGAGTGTGAAAGCTGAAATAGTTGAACTAATATATTCAAGTTTTTCCTGATGAAACTTTGGTTCAATAGTAAAAGGATTAAAATTGAGATGCTTAGAACCTTATGATGCAAGGTTCAAGTCCATAATATTTTGATCATTTTGTTTGATTTATATTTTGATAATTTCTTCCACTTTAGCTAAATAATGTGATAATATTAAGTAACTTGATCCTTTGGAGTATTGTATACTTTCTTTGCATACACACTTATGACCTGGTTTTACTAGAATGAGAAATTTCAGTTAAATTTTTTATTCATCAACTCAATTTGTTTTCTTCAATTGTAATTATTAAAAACAACTTTCTCCATGTATTGACAACAATGACAAGATCCTCAATAATCATGTTTTTTGCACCAGCTTCCACCATAGACACTCGCTACATAGTTCTACTGGAACGATAAATTTCAGTTGCTTTTTTATTCATCAACTTGGTATTCATGGAATTACATAATGCAACAAAACATGCAAACAAATATAAAGTAGTTTTTAAAACTAAAACAAAACAAAAAAATAAATAAAATTAAAGAAGAGAAAGAAGTCTGATCTAAAACATGTAGTGCAAAATCTTGGAGCTAAACATGCGCCTACTCACCCTTTCAAAACTAGAAATGTTATACATACACCCGGCTTTAGGGGTGTTGGGATACCAAGTTGCTTTGGTGATATTCGTTAGAAAGTTTTTGCCCATAATATGTAAAATTTACTGTTTTACTATTAATAAAATCATTATAAAAAGTGAGGTGTGGATGTTAATGTCAACATCAATGGCAATTAACTTTAAAAAAAATCTAAATGGTTGTGTATTAAAGCCCAAAAAAAGGAAAAAATAATACTAGATATATTGCCACAGCAAATTGATTTGAAATGACAAAATTAGTCTTAGTTGAAAAGGAAAACAAAGGAGTGGTACGAGGGGATTTTTGTCATTTCATTTTATTTCTCCGGCATTAATAGTAATTCTTTGTATATTGCAATATAATTGTCACCAAATAAGATATCTTACTCATTTTGGGGAAGATCTAAAATCCAATTAATGACTAAGGATGCAGATTATATTTAAGTACACAAAAGTTTTCTCCCACCTATCAAAAAATAAGGAAAGGAGCACTTCATCACCAGAAAATGGCTTGCAGCAAAGTTCCGTCTATTTCTCAAAATTCTTTCATGGGTTTTTTATTTTTGATCTTTCTTTTAAATTCAGGTAATTAAATTTAAATACATAGATTAACAATGTTTTATTTTATTTCCCTCTTGATGGTAATAATTCAATTCAAGTCTGTGCTTTGAAACTTGCAGGGCCAGCAGCTGCAATTTTCCCAGAAGTCGCATGCGTGGGATCGTGTGCAACAATCTCAGATTGCCACCAAACTTGCGTTTCAGAAGGATATAATAAAGGGGGCGTTTGTATGGGATCGGGGGGTTCAACTGAAAAGAAGGATATGACCTGCTGCTGTAATAAGAGCTAAAACCAAACATGCCCTAAACGTCCATTACCCCTTCATTTACCAGTCCTTCGTATCTCTTGAGTTGTTACTTGTAGCAACCCTCTCCCTCTCGTTGAAATAAATTGTACTTCGACAAAAGTTATCATCAACTAATTAGTGTTTCTTTTCTTCCCTTTTATTTTTATTTTTTGTTGGTACATTTTATGGTACTGCCATAGCTATTTGTCAACAGCTTCTGATTGATGTTGAGCAATATACCTTGGCAAAAACAGAAGGATGTGGATTAGCTGTGTAGTGCCTGTTTTGAGCACTCAATAGGAAAAAAGACAAAAAAAGGAATGATATGATTTTCTTTCAATATATCTTACATGTCATTAAAAAAAGATACGAAAACCATCATGTTTTTCTATGTGGGTCGTTTCTCTCCTTACAGCAGAGAGAGGACAAATAATTCAGTCATATTCAGGCAAAACGGTTCCAATCCATTAAGGTCCAGATATCACAATAAACTCGTAATCAGCTCAAATACCCACATTTTCACATGATAGTCGGTTTAAATCGGCTCTGATAACATTTATTACACCACATGCCTATCTTCCAAAAGTGCTAGTTCAAATTGTTTTTGAGATCATGTGGGTCCTCTCAACTAATATCAAGAGATTACTAAATATTTTATTTTAGGAAAAAGCCAAAGGCCAAGACTAGAGAGAATAAATGCAAAATCATACTGTAAAAGAAACAAACTAAGCCCTTGGGAACACAACTCTCATGGCATCACCAAGTAGCACAGGTCCTAAGCCTGGAGATGGATATTCATAGATGAGAAACTGTTTTAATGCTCAACTCCCAAGGTCTGAGAATTCATCTCCAAAGTTAATCTGTCTAAGAGCTTGAACTAGGCTGCAATTATCAAAGAGATCCATGAGGAGCCTGCAGCCTTCGATTAGGTGTCCAAATGGATGAAAAACAGAATCTGCCCTCTGGTTTAAGTTAACAGCATTTGCTGAATCTGATTCTACAATCCCGATGCTAGATGTTGGAAAGTAGAGATATACTCCAAGGCAGTGATTTCAAATTTTCAATTAAAAATTCCATGTTAGGAATGATGTTCTTTGAAACGATTAAGGCACGTTCAGATTCTTAGATATTAAAATTTTTCCAGTTTTGAGGATTTTTTTTCCTCAAAGGATGCTTTATAAATAAAAATTCTTCCTTAAAAACTGGAAAATTTTGCAATTCATGACGCTCTTTTAAATTTCCTCATATTGAAGCTTTCATGATGGGGAGTAATTTGTGGGATTTTAATTCAAAACATGTAATTTTATGGTTGATTTTTAAGAGTTCAGCTTTCATCTTCCTTTCTTTTCTTTTTTCATTTTTTGAGTAAAATAGGAAAGATATCAGCTTTTCAATTTTCATAGATACGATTTGATGTATTGAGTGTGAAAGCTGAAATAGTTGAACTAATATATTCAAGTTTTTCCTGATGAAACTTTGGTTCAATAGTAAAAGGATTAAAATTGAGATGCTTAGAACCTTATGATGCAAGGTTCAACTCCATAATATTTTGATCATTTTGTTTGATTTATATTTTGATTATTTCTTCCACTTTAGCTAAATAATGTGATAAGATAAGTAACTTTATCCTTTGGAGTATTGTATACTTTCTTTGCATACACACTTATGACCTGGTTCAACTAGAATGGTCAACTTAATTTGTATTCTTCGAATTGTAATTATTAAAAATATCGACTTTCTCCATATATTGACAACAATGACATGATCCTCAATAATCATGTTTTTTGCACCAGCTTCCACCAAAGACACACGCTACATAGTTCTAGTGGAACAAGAAATTTCAGCTGCTTTTTTTATTCACAAACTTGGTATTCATAGAATTACATAGTCCAACAAAACATGCAAACGTGTAACCCAAAATCTTAGAGCTAAACATATGCCTACTCACCCTTTCAACACAAGCAATGTTATACATACACCCGACTTTAGGGGTGTTGGGATACCAAGTTGCTTCGGTGATATTTGTTAGAAAGTTTTTGCCCGTAATATGTAAAATTTACTGTTTTGCTATTAATGAAATCATTATAACAAGTGGGGTATGGATGTTAATGTCAACATCAATGGCAACTTAAAAAAAAATCTAAATGGTTGTGTATTAATGCCAAAAAAGGGAAAAAATAATACTAGATATATTACCATTGCAAATTAAATTGAAATGACAAAATTAGTCTTAGTTGAAAAGGAAAACAAAGGAGCGGTAAGAAGGAATTTTAATTCAAAATTGTTCAATCTCATAGTGAGTTGGACCATCCACCCTAGACTCGGGAGTCGGGGTTATATGTCTAAAATAGACATAGTATTGATCTAGCGTCTCAAAACTGGACACCTTTTCAATATTTACCCACTCTTGCTCGCCAATATGATAAATGACGAAGTACACGACTCTGGGTGCCTCCCATACTGGATGCTTATCAGCTTGATCCTCCAGCACTTCCACACCCCCTGTCTGCCTCCGAAGCCCATGATGCTAGCCTCAAGGACATTATTAATGGCTCTTCTCTGAAGAAGATGGGGTGCAGGATCCGAGATGGCTTGGTCCATTATAAAGCTGGGAAGAATATACGGATCAGTGATGACGATGACAGCGAGGAAGACGACATGCCTGATGATGCAGCTCGTCCCACTGCCATGGACACTGACCTTAGTCCACAGCATGGTGGCTCTAGCGTTGGTCAGACTGGACACAACGACAACAGAACCCTCAGGGATGACTTTGAGTTACTCTGAGAGCACTTGGAAGGCTCATTGGTAAAGATCTGTGATCTCCTCCGGGACAGCTCTGACTCCTCCGTTCGTTGAGTCTTTTGCCTATATCATTTCTGTTATTTATGTATAGCTCCATAGATATTTTAGCACGAACATTTCTTTTCTTTATATACATTCATATGCTTGTACTCAATCTACAGACAGCTTCCTTAAGCTTATAATGCATGGATATTTGTATATAGATGCTTACTTATCAGTTATTTAGCTTTTAGCTCATATATGCTTTACTTTTAAGTTATATGGTTGCTTAGTTTGAACACTTTTTGCTCATCTATATGCTTTAACTGTTCAAGCTTATGTGCAAATTTCTTATTCATTTTAGGAAGTCTTGCCAACTCCAAATGATGCCTAGTTTTTGTACACAAGTTTGTTTATACCTTATCTTCATGTCTATGGTGATTAAATTGCTTATTTTTCGAGTTTGTACACCCTTTTCTGCTATTCTCAAAACAGCGGAGAAAAATCTATTATAAAGCCTTTGTAAACTAAGATACCACAAATTAATGGGTAGCATTGCTCTGAACATGTTGTAAAGTGTAAAATAGTCTTGCTTGCTTGGTTGGGATTGAAATTACTATATTACAGCTATATTTGAATGCTTACATGTTGGTTTTTATCAAAAAAACAAAGGAAAATCTGTCTAAATTTTTCAAAAAACCAAAACTTAGTTTTTAAAATTGTTTTTTCTCTCCTTGGTTTTTTCATCATCAAAAAGGGGGAGATTGTTGACTCGTATTTGATTTTAATAATAATAAAACACTACTTAAATTAGACTAACGGTTTTATCTAACTGTTTAAGTGGTAAAAATATTCAATTCAGAAGCAAGATGTAAGAACTCAACATGTTTAGACACCAAAAGAAAACAAAAGATCTATAATAGGCACTAAGGTAATTGAATCACTATGTAAAGCTCTAAATTCAATTACTTAGTTTGATCTATGGCTCAATTTACAAAAGGTTTTGAAAAAACTAAAACACAAAAAGTTTCTAAGTCAAAAAACAGTTTTGAAGCATGAAAACTGGGTTGAAGGATAACCCAGTTGACTGAGTCTATATACTAGTCGAATGGGAAAAGGGACAATTAGTTCCAATCGACTGGTACCAGTCAACTGGTCCTATAACCCAGTCGACTGGTACTCTCCCTAAGCCTAAAAGTAAACATTTTCCACTTGACCCAGTTGACTGATACAAGGACCCAGTTGACTAGTAATTCAAAAATATGACCGTTTGAGATGCGGAACTTGAGCATTTAATTCTCCAAACCTACCAAGTCAGTGTCAAACGGCCATATTAATTCAAGACTATATAAACCTACTTCGATGAGCATGTAAAAAAAATGAAGAAAGCACATTCAATTCATCATATAGCTCATTAATTCTCAAAAGCTTTGAAAAATTCATTGTTGCCCATTCTTCAAGTTTGTTCTTGAAAGAGAGATATTATTCATTTGTAAAAGCATTCATTGTTATCTTTCTACCATTTACTTTACATTTAATACAATTTATGTAAAGGGAAAAGGTTGGTGTAACTCTTAGAGTGTTTAAGATTAAACACTTTGTTTGTAACTTTCGTGAGGAAAAGATTGTTTGTAAGGTTTATGCAACACTCGTGAAGTTGCTCGACCAATGATTAGTGGATTACTTCAAGCAGGTTCCTTGAAGAGAGTGGCCTAGGGTTGGAGAGATTCTGATATTGCCTAACCACTATAAACGGAGTTCGCATATTCTCTTCATTAACTCCTTTATTTACAAGCATATTATTTGATTGTATACATTGCTTATCAAACTGTTTTAAAATACTTGCAAATTAATTAGAAAAAGTTTTTAAAACCCTATTCACCCCCTCTTTTGGGTTTGAACCTCGGTTTACAATTTCTCTATGTATGCAAAACAACTAATGATCATGATAAGCATTCATTGAATAGAGAAAATCTCAAATTAAGCAAAATCAAGTCAGTGATTAACAAATAGACTCAAGCAATTATAATTTTCCCAAAAAATTATAATCAATTTCAACCATGTTCTTATCATAGACCTTTTTGTTCATCAAACCAAAAACAAAGAATTTTTTTTTAATTTTTTTATTTTAAAATTTAAATTTCTTTTTTTAAACATAGAATCCCTTCCCTCAAACTTGAATAACACATTGTCTTCAATGAGAAAGAAGAATAAAAAAGAAAAAGAATGAGAAAAGTTAAGAGGTGCTCTCTCGATTTCCAATTGAATGTTGTCCTTGAAAGTGCAACCGTGTCACACATTGGAAAGCCCCCAAACTTATGCAAACCTACAAGATGAAAACAAAAATAAAAATATTAAAAAAAAATTAAAGAGAAAAGTAAAAAACTTGGGTTGCCTCCTAAAAAGTGCTTTTTTTTAAAGTCTATAGCAAGATATTCTCCAAATCAGTATTTAGGATTGGTGAGATTGATGAAAAACTTTTATGTGCTAAATTCTTCATCCACATAACACTTTAACCTCTGTCTATTAACCTTAAATGTCTTTTTTGTCTCATGATGAACTTTATTCGCTCCATATGGAAAAACACGGGTCACAACAAATGGTCCCGACCACCTAGATCGCAACTTTCCCATAAAAAGTTGAAGTTTTGAATTGAATAGTAAAACTTTCTGCCCCACTTCGAACTCCCTTCTCAAAATATGCTTATCATGCCATCTCTTAATTTTATCCTTGTTTATCCAAGCATTCTCATAAGCATCATTGAGAAACTCCATATGGAAAAACACGAGTCACAACAAATGGTCCCGACCACCTAGATCGCAACTTTCAAGGAAAAAGTTGAAGTTTTGAATTAAATAGTAAAAGTTCCTACCCCACTTCAAAGTCCCTTCTTAAAATATGCTTATCATGCCATCTTTTAATTTTATCCTTGTAAATCTGAGCATTCTCATAAGCATCATTGTGAAACTCGTCCATCTCAAATTTGTATGCTCTATGTTCTAGCTCCATTGGTAAATGGCATGCTTTTCCACAAACTAACCGATGACGTGACAATCCAATAGGTGTTTTAAATGCGGTCCAATAAGCCCATAATGCATCATCTAACCTTTGTGCCCAATCCTTTCGTGAGATACTAGCGGTCTTCTCAAGTATGCGCTTTAACTCCCTATTGAACACCTCAACTTGGCCACTTGTTTGAGGATGATATGGTGTTGCCACATGATGAGTAACTCCATACATAGTAAGTAAAGCTTCAAATGGACGGTTACAAAAATGCTTCCCACCATCACTAATTATCGCCCTTGGAGTGCCAAATCGAGAAATGATATTTTTTCGAAGAAAATTCACCACAACCCCGGCATCATTGGTCGACAAAGCAAAAGTTCCACCCACTTGGTGACATAATCTATAGCCACCGAAATAAATTTGTTAGAATACGAAGATGGAAAAAGACCCATGAAATCTATCCCCCAAACATCAAACAATTCAATCACTAAAATATTATTCAAAGCCATCTCATGTTTCCTATAAATGTTTCTAACCCGGTGACATTGATCACATAAATTAACAAAGTTAAAAGAATCTTTAAAAATAAAAGGCCAATAAAACCCAGATTGCAAAATTTTTGCCGTTGTTTTTCCTCCACCAAAGTGGTTGCCTACTTCTAATGAGTGGGAATGTCAAAGTATGCTCTCCATCTCTTCTTCGGGTACACATCTCCTAATTATCTTATCTGCACAATGCCAGAATAGAAAAGGTTCCACCCGAAAATAATACTTCAAGTCGGAGAAGAACTTCTTCTTTTGTTGATATGTCATCCTTGGAGGTAGAATTTGCGACACCAAGTAGTTGACTGTGTCGGCATACCATGGAAAAACCTGTAGAACCATCAAATGCTCATTGAAAAATGTTTTATTAATTGAGAACTGCTGCTCATCATCCGCACCCTTAGGCTCAATCCTGGACAAGTGATCTGCCACCAAATTTTTGGTACCCTTATTGTCCTTGATCTCCAAATCAAATTCTTGTAGAAGCAAAATCCATCGACGTAATCTTGGTTTAGCTTCCTTTTTCGTAAGCAAGTACTTAAGAGCGAAGTGATCGGTATAGACAACCACCTTCAAACCTATCAAGTAAGAACAAAATTTTTCAAATGCAAAAACAACCACTAATAATTCTTTTTCAGTAGTAGCATAATTAAGTTGAGCTTCCGTTATAGTCTTACTTGCATAATTAATAACATGAAAATTTTATCTTTTCTCTGCCCTAAAACAGCCCCTATAGCAAAATCACTAGCATCATGAGAAAAATCATGCAAGTATTCATGAGAAAAATTAAACACTGTATCTTTAATTAAAAGATTGCAAAGAGGTTTAGTAATTTGAGAAAAATCCTTAATAAACCGTCGATAAAACCTAGTGTGACCCAAGAAACTTCTCACACCCTTCATATTGGCCGGTGGTGGGAGTTTGTCAATAACATCTATTTTGGCTCTATCGACTTCAATTCCCTTGAAAGAAATTCAATGGCCAAGCACTATCCCTTCCTTTACCATAGAGTGGCATTTTTTCTAATTTAAAACTAAATTAGTCTTCTCACATCGCTGCAAAACCAAAGACAAGTTAGATAAAAAATTATCAAAAGAATAACCAAAACCCGAGAAGTCATATGTGAATACTTCTATAAATTTTTCCACCATATTGGAGAAAATGGACATCATACATCTCTAGAACGTGGCTAGAGCATTGCAAAGACCAAAAGACATCCTCTTATATGCAAAAGTTCTGTAAGGACACGTGAAACTAGTTTTCTCTTGATCTTTGGGAGCAATTACGATTTGATTGTATCTGGAATACCCATCTAGAAAAAAAATAGTAAGCATGGCCAGTGAGTCTTTCTAACATTTGGTCGATAAAAGGCAATGGAAAATGATCTTTTCGAGTTGCATCATTAATTCTTCAATAATCTATGCATACTCATCATCCCATGATTTTTCTTGTTAGTATAAGTTCGCTGTTGTCATTTTTTACCACGGTTATTTCTTCTTTCTTTGGGACCACTTGAACCGGACTCACCTATGCACTATCTGAGATTGGATAGATATTTCCAGCATCTAAGAGCTTCAATACTTCTTTATGCACTACTTCTTTCATTGATGGATTCAATCTCCGTTACGGTTGAACTATCGGCTTGAAACTATCCTCTATTAAAATCTTATGCATACAAATCGAAGGATTAATTCCCTTGATATCCGAGATTGTCCATCCCAAAGCCATATTATGCTCCCTTAAAACTCTTAGAAACTTTTCTTCCTCTACAACACTTAAAGAACCATTAATAATTATCGAAAAAGTAGAGTCTTGGCGTAAGAAAGCATACCTCAAATTTGATGGAAGCGGTTTGAGCTCAAGTTTGGGCGGTTCCTGACTTGAAGATGTCAGCATGGATGAACCTATCTCTTCCAATTTCGGCTTTATGAAAGGATGAAATAATGATATAGCTTCCAAATACCTTACACACTCCCTAACCTCTTCATTCTCATATTCAAGAGTTGTAGAATGAGTAAGGCACACTTCAAGTGGCAGCTTTAAAAATCCATCCCTATAGGTCTCGGCCACCACTAAATCTATGTCACTAATTTAATATAAAAAAATGTACATCGGAAGGAAAATCCATAGCCTTAAATACATCAAAAGTAACCTGCTTATCATCAACCCTTAAAAAAAGTTTCCCTTGTTGGACATCGATTAAAGTTCTCCTTGTAGCAAGAAAAGGTCGCCCCAAAATCAAAAGGTATTTCTTCATCCTCCTCCATATCTAGCACAATAAAATCCGCCAGAAAAATAAACTTGTCCACCTTCACCAAAACGTCTTCAATGAGTCCTCACCGGTGCTTGATAGACTTGTCTGCCAATTATAAAGACACTGTAGTAGGCTTTACTTCTCCAAGACCTAACTTTTTGAAAAGCAAAAAAGCCATAAGATTAATACTTGCTCCTAAATCACCTAAAGCTTTATCAAAATAATAATTTCCTATATTGCAAGGAATCGTAAAACTCCTTGGATTTTTCAATTTAGAAAGCAATTTCTTTTGTAAAATTGCGCTACTCTCTTTGGTTAGCATCACTGTCTCATGCTCTTCCAACTTCCGCTTGTTTGATAAAATATACTTTAAAAACTTAGTATATTTAGGCATTTACTCAAAACCTTCAATAAGAGGAATATTAATATGCAATTGCTTAAAAATACTAAGAAATTTAGAGAATTGATTATCTAACTTATTATTATTATTGTTATTGTTAAATCTTTGAGGAAAAGGAATTGGTGGATCATAAATTGAAGGAGAATTTGTTTCAGCTATAAACTCACGGAATTCATAGGTTTTGAAGCTTCTTTATTCACTTTAGAATCTCCAGCTTGCTGGTCGACCATTTGCTGCTCTAATTCCTCCATCTTTGGCTTGGACTCCACATAATTTCCAGCTTTATCTTGCTTGGTACTTGCTCTTTGTGGCTGCTAAATTGTCCTCCCACTTTTCAATGCTAATACTTTGACATGTTCCTTAGGATTGATAACGGTTTTGCTCGGCAAAGTTTCTATTGTCCTCTTTGTAAGAATGTGTGAAAGCTAACCAATTTGAACCTCAAGGTCACAAATTGAATCCGAATTATTTTGGATCGCAAAATCTATCTTTTGCATGTATTGTATGAATATCTTCTCGAGTGTCGGCTTCATTTCTTGCTGTGGAAAATTTTGAGGTGGTTTAGCTACCCATTGATTGTTGCTCCATGAAAAATTGGGGTGATTTCTCCATCCGAAATTGAACGTGTTTAAATAAGGATTGTTTTGACGTTGGAAATTGGAAACATAATTAGCTTGTTCAGAATTTGGCTGAGCAAACGGATTACCCACTTGGCAATCGATACTTGAGTGATTTCCTGCACAATAATCACACAACATTAGTTTGAATAGCATTAATGTTGGAAATCACCTTGACAAGATGCCCAGGTGGTGATCTTCCAAACACCCAAGTCTTGAATGACTTGTAGAAATAATTTCAGCAATCGAACACAAGAACAGAAAATCAAAGAAAGAAAGAAGACAAGTAATTTGTTGTCGAGGTTCGGCAATGTGCCTACGTCCCCGTGAGTTCCTCCGAACTCTCTGCACTATCTCAATGGTTCTTACAAAGTTACAGCAATCCCCTTCAAGAATCCAAGTTCTTGAAGAAACAAGTAGAGAAGGAAGAAGATGAGAACTCAACAATGTTCTCTAATCTAATCTATACTCTCTCTATCTAATTACAACCAGCCTCACTACAAGAGTCCCTCTTGTGTTTATGTCTCTCTACACAATTCTCTCTTAGTGTTTACAATGATCTCACAATGTCACAAAACTCTCTTGTATGTGTGTTTTTGTATCTTGTATTATCTTATGAAATGAGGCCTTGAGAACCCCTTTTATAGCCTCTTAATTCTTGGACATTCTTGTGAGTCATTATCCTCCCTTTGATCATGTTCTTCCTTTAATCTCAGCCCTACATCACTCTCCAAGTGATGCTGTGTGTTTTGGTGTGGTGCTGTGTGCTGCGGCGTGACCTGATGCTGCAGCCACCTGATGCTGTGCGCACATCTCCTGCTTGTGGGCAGAAACTTACACAGCAGTGTGCCTGACCTTCCTATGCTCAAAATTGAAGCACACACATGTGTGCAACCTTATAACTTGCTGAACTTTGATATCCCATAATTGGTTTGGACATTAACCAAACTTAGACCATGTTTGGACATGTTTGAAACTTAGGCAAATAACAACAATTAACATTCATCTTACCTAGTTGTTTAGATAAAGTTTCCATTTGTGCCACCAATGTGGTAATAGAATCAAGTTCAAAAACTCAAGCCACCTTTCTTGGCATTGCTCTCTCCAAAGGCCATCGATAGTTGTTGGATGTCAATTCCTCCAAAAGTTCATAAGCTGCTTCATAAGTTTTACTCATTAAAGCCCTCCAGCTGTTGCATCAACCATGGACTTGTTTGTAGCTCCCAAACCATTGTAGAATGTTTGGACTTGAAGCCTTACCAGAAGATCATGATGAGGACACTTTCGCAATAAATCTTTGTACCTCTCCCATACTTCATATAAAGATTCATTTTTAGATTGAGTGAATGTGGTAATATCATTCCTTAGCTTTACTATCTTGTCTGGAGGGAAATACTTTGCCATAAAATTTTATGCTAACTCCTCCCAGGTAGTAATGACATCAGGTGGTAGAGAATCCAGCCAGGCTTTTACTTTTGTTTTTTTGTGAAAAAGAGAAAAGTCTTAAACGAATAGCATCATCTGTCACTTCATTGTGCTTGAAAGTGTCACAAATCTCTCGAAAACTTGTGATATGAACATTATGATCCTCCTACGACAACCCCCCAAACTGAACAGTTTGCTATATCATTTGAATTATCATCAGCTTAATCTCGAAATTATTAGCTTGTATAGCCAGCCTCCTTATGCTAGATGTATCCCCATTAACCGAGGGCATAGCATAGTCCCTCAAAGCCCTATTCACCTCTCCATTCCGCTAATCCGCCATAGTGATGGTAGGTGTGGTGACTTCTTGCTTCTTCTTTTTTCTTGATTTGATGCAAAGTTCTCTCAATCTCGAGATCAAAAAGTGTAGACTCTAATGGTTTAGTTGGGGCATACACTTCTAAATCCTGAAATAAAAATAAAATAAAATCAAAACTGAGATCTAATCACCAATCTAAAAAAATCCAAATTAGTATTAATCTAGCTAGTATCAATATCAATTACAAATAATTAGTCCCCAGCAACGGCGCCAAAAACTTGGTGTGAAAATATTTGCAAGTGAACAAAATCACAACTAGTAAAGTTTTAAAGAAAAAATAGTGTCGAACCCACAAGGACTAATTATGCTAGGACTAATTATGCTATTGAGTATTGAAATTTACCAAATTATTTACTATTTGAAAATAAAACCGAAATGTTATTGACTTTACCACCAAAATTAAACTAAAGTTCTTGACAAAGTTAAATTTAAAAAAAAATAAAACCCAAAGTTGTAGAGATAATAAAAATAATCTAGAGCTTTTGATTTCACCTAGCTAATCCCACACAATTTATTATTCCTTGTTATAAAACTCCAATTTTTCAAGTTGATGAAAAACAAATCTCTTAAATATTCAATGTTTTCTCTCGAATAACATTAGAAATATCAACACTATGAAGAACCTGAAGCAAACAACCACATGGCGCTACCATGCCCTGGTGAGCTCCTCGTTGAAGAGCACCATAGTAACTATTTGTTAGAAATGAAACACTCACACAAACAACTTTTATTCAAACTCAAAGAAATATTATAAGAGGACTCTCACTCAAAAACCAAGATACTAGAACTCACTCTTATAAGACTTTGCTTCTTCACTCACTTAGAAGCTCTTACTTCTTCTTGATGATTAAACCAAAATGAGGAGGGGTATTTATACTACTTAAGAACAATCCTACACCACACAAATAAACTAATCCAAAATTACAAAAACCATACACCTCATTTTTCTTGGTGGTTCTAACAATATTTTAGGTTACCAAATGATTCACATGCACAACTACCACACCTATAAAATTCTAGGTAGAAGGCTTGTAGTTTTGGATCTTTTATTATGAACTTGGACTCCAATTTGATTGGGTTTGGGTTTGGGCTCCCATAATGGATCAAGTTTATGATCCAACAACCCCCCTTAAACTTGATCTTGTGGCCCCTAGTAAGTTCCTTAATCTTATGAAGTCTTCGTTTGTTAGTGGCTTGGTAAAAATATAGGCAACTTGATCTTGTGACCTCACATATTCAACTTGCACATCCTTTCTTGCAACACACTCCCTTATATAGTGGTAGCGAATATCGATGTGCTTACTTCGATCATGGAATACTGGATTCTTTGCTAAGGCAATGGCTGACTTGTTGTCGACACAAACCTTGGTTCACAAGTGGACAATGTGACAATCGGTTGTTTCTTTAACATCCATGTGAAAACAATATCTCCCATGAAAAATAAAAATCCAGTAGTGCTCCTTCGATTATCTATGTCTCCACCCCAATCACTATCGCTATATCCAACAAGCTTGTAATCATTAGAAACTGAATAGAGCAAGCCAAAGAAAATTGTACTTTTTAGATAGCGAAGAATTCTCTTTGCGGCTTTAAAATGGGTGGTTGTTGGAGATTCCATGTAGCGACTAACCAATCCAACTGCGTGAAGAATATCGGGCCTCTTGCAAGTTAGGTAGCGTAGACTTCTCACCAAACTTTTGAAAAATGTTAGATCTACACTTTCGCCTTCTTCATGTTTGGACATCTTGACTCCATATTCCATCGGTGTGCTTATCGGCTTACAGTTCTCCATCTTGAACTTCTTCAGGATGTCCTTTGCATTGCTTTCCTGTGAAATGAAAATTCCATCCTTTTGTTGCTTAACTTCAATGCCAAGGTAGTACGCCATGAGCCCCATGTCTGTCATCTCGAATTCCTTCGTCATCACTTCCTTGAATTCATTGAACATGCTTGGGTTGCTTCCGGTGAAGATCAAATCATCCACATAGAGGCACAAGATCAAAATATCTCCATCTTTGATTTTGATATATAGAGTGTGCTCGTAGGGACATTTGTTGAAGCCATTCTCTTGGAAGTACTTGTCGAGTCGGCTATTCCATGCCCTTGGTGCTTGTTTTAACCCGTAAAGAGTCTTCTTCAACTTCAACACCTTGTCTTCATGGCCTTTGACTTCATAGCCTGATGGTTGCTGAATGTAGACTTTCTTTTCAAGAACTCCATTTAGGAAGACAGAATTTACATCCATTTGTTGTATCTTCCACTTGTTTTGAGCTACCAAGGAAATAATTAGTCTTACAGTCTCCAACCGAGCAACGGGGGCGAATACCTCATCGTAGTCAATTCCAACTTTTTGACTGTAGCTTTTTGCAACAAGCCTCGCCTTGTGTCTTTCAATCTCTCCCTTAGCATTTCGCTTTGTTTTGTAGACCCATTTGACACCTATCGCCTTGTGCCCTTTGGGAAGTGAAACAAGTTCCCATGTGTCGTTCTTCTCGATAGCCTTGATTTCTTCATTCATCGTGTCTCTCCACTTCCTCTCTTTTGCAGCTTCTTGATAGCTCATTGGTTCACAATCAGAAAATAGACAAAATAATGTAAGATTATCTTGTCGTTTAGTCACTTCATAGAGATCTCGAAGGCTTCTTGTTCGTTGCACATCTCTTTCACTTTGACTCCCACTTGAAGATGATGAAGGTGACTCGTCTCCGTTGGTAGTTGATATTGGTGAAGTAGGTGGAGTTATTGGCTCTTGTTGGACTTCTCCAGGCTGTTCTATTTGTGTCAGCTCATCCTCAAACGGAGGAGAGAAATTGAAGCCACCTATATGAGATCCAAAATCCCATAGTCCTTCTCCGTCAAACACTACATCTCGGCTGATCACAACCTTCTTATTGTTCGGATTATACAGCTTGTAGCCTTTTGAATTTGCGTCATAGCCGATGAAGATGAAACTCTCGCTTTTATCATCAAGCTTTGTTCTTTTCTCATCTGGAGCATGAACATGGGCTATGCTTCCAAAAACTCTTAAGTGGGAGATGCCGGGCTTTCTTCCACTCCATGCTTCTTGTGGTGTCTTTCCCCAAACACTTCTTATTGGAGATTTGTTGGATAAGTAGACCGCACACGCCACTGCTTCGGCCCAAAACTCCTTGGGTAGTTTCTTGCTTTTGAGCTTACTCCGAGCTATGTTGAGGATAGTTCGGTTCTTTCTTTCCGCTACGCCATTTTGTTGAGGGGATCTAGGAACTATTATTGGTCGACGAATTCCATTTGCTTCGCAGAACTCTTGAAACTCCCTAGAAGTAAATTCTCCTCCTCGGTCGGATCTCATAGCTTTGATCTTTCTACCGCTTTCTCTCTCCACTGCAGCTTTGAACTTCTTGAAGACTTCGAAAACTTCTTACTTCTGTTTCAAGAAATATACCCACGTTTTTCCTGAAAAATCATCAGTGAAGAGAAAAAAATAGTTATTGTTACCGAGAGAAATTGGTTTGATCGGACTGCACACATTGGTATGGATGAGCTCGAGTGGCTTCTTGGATCTTGAGTCTGACTCCTTTGGAAAGCTTTTTCTGAATTGCTTCCCGACTAGACACCCTTCACAAAGCTGGTCAGGATGGTTGATGCGAGGTAGTCCCTTCACCATCTCCTTCTTGGATAGCAGCTCTAGACCTCCAAAATTGAGATGCCCAAAACGAAGATGCCATAGCCATGATGCATCTCTGTAGCAAGCTTTCAGGCACTTTGCAACATCGTTTTGTATGTTGATCAGGAACATTCTATTCTTTGACATCGGTACTTTAGCAATGAAGTTATTCTTATCATCTTTTATAGAAAGATTATAATCCTTCATATGAATATCATAACCTTTCTCTAACAGTTGTCCTAAACTCAAGATGTTACTTTTCATATTGGGCACATAGTAGACATTGGAAATAAACTGATGTCTCCCGTCTTTCAAACGAATAAGGATGTTACCTCTCCCTTTTAATGCTATTGTGGATTCATCTCCAAATGAGACATTTCCACTTACTGACTCGTCCAGCTCCACAAACATGTCTTTCCTTCCACACATGTGATTGCTTGCACCACTGTCAAGATACCAGGATTTTGCTTGGACACCATCAGGCTCTTTTCTTGCTAGGAGAAGAGTTTCTTTATCATCGATCTTCTCCTCCACGTAGTTGGCCTTCTCCTCAATTCTGTTGTTAGGAGCTCTACATTCTGAAGGATAATGCCTAAACTTCTGACAATTATAGCATCGAACTTGAAATTTGTCATTCCTTGAGTTCGGATTGCCTCTTCCACGGCCTCGTGTTGAGCTTTCTCCTTTCTAGTAGTTATTGTTGGAATTGTTGTTGTTGTAATTCCAACCTCGTCCACGACGGAGACTTCCACCTCGTCCATGGCCTTTACCTCTGCCTCGGCCATGTCCTTTACCTCTGCCTCGGCCACGTTGGTTTTTATCATTTCCTTGGCTTTCATGCATATCCTTGAATTGCAGCTTGAGGAGTTGATCAGTAAACCCTTGCTTTTTCTTATGCTTCTATTTGTATGTTTGTAATGATCCTTGGAGTTGCTCGATCGTCATTTCTTCCAAGTCTTTAGTTTCTTTAATCATCACAACGATGTGCTCAAATTTGGAATCCAATGAATGGAGTATCTTCTCTATTATCCTCACATTTTCTAACTTTTCACCATTTCTTTTTAATTGATTAGAAACAACTGCTACTCTTGAGAAATAATCTGAAATAGACTCAGATACTTTCATGTGTAAGGATTCGAATTCACCTCTTAATGTTTGTAGACGGACCTTCTTCACTTGCTCGGATCCTTTGTAAGAGGTTTGCAACGGTTAACAACTTTGATAGCTCAGTCAACTCGGCTTGGATGGCTAGGTCAAGCGGCTCGGTCAACAGGCTTACAGTTCGGTCAATTCGACTCCAGCTCGGCTGACTCAGCTCAACTCGGTGAGTCAACTCGGTTTTCTGGCAGCAATCTTCCGGCGGCGCGTGGAGGCGCGTCTGAAATCCAATCGGGGAGATTCTGGCAGCGTCGGATTCCTCTCATTTGATTCTGATTTCCAGTACGAATACGAACCATGAAAGCGTGGCCTATCGATCCTTTAGACCTTCGAAATTTGAAGCTAGAGGTGTCAGAAAAGTTACCACATGGATAACTGGCTTGTGGCAGCCAAGCATTCATAGCGACTAACCAATCTAACTGCGTGAAGAATATCGGGCCTCGTGCAAGTTAGGTAGCGTAGACTTCCCACCAAACTTTTGAAAAATGTTAGATCTACACTTTTGCCTTCTTCATGTTTGGACATCTTGACTCCGTATTCCATCGGTGTACTTATCGGCTTACAGTTCTCCATCTTGAACTTCTTCAGGATCTCCTTTGTATAGCTTTCATGTGAAATGAAAATTCCATCCTTTTGTTGCTTAACTTCAACTACCCACGGAGACGAGTCACCTTCATCATCTTCAAGTGGGAGTCAAAGTGAAAGAGATGTGCAACGAACAAGAAGCCTTCGAGATCTCTATGAAGTGATTGAACGATAAGATAATCTTACATTATTTTGTCTATTTGCTGATTGTGAACCAATGAGCTATCAAGAAGCTGCAAAAGAGAGGAAGTGGAGAGACGCGATGAACGAAGAATTCTCTTTGCGGTTTTAAAATGGGTGGTTGTTGGAGATTCCATGTAGCAACTAACTAATCAAACTGCATGAAAAATACGAATCCAGTAGTGCTCCTTCGATTATCTATGTCTCCACCCCAATCACAATCTCTATATCCAATAAGCTTGTAATCATTAGAAACTGAATAGAACAAGCCAAAGTCAATTGTACCTTTTAGATAGCGAAGAAGGCTCTTTACGGGTTGGCTCAACTCGGTGAGTCAACTCGGTTTTCTAGCAGCAATCTTTCGGCGGCGTGTGGAGGCGCGTCTGAAATCTGATCGGGGAGATTCTGGCAGTGTCAGATTCCTCTCGTCGATACCTTCTATTTGATATACAATAGTGTATACTTTCTAACTTTGCTCTGATACCACTTTGTTGGAAATGAAACACTCACACAAACAACTTTTATTCAAACTCAAAGAAATATTACAAGAGGACTCTCACTCAAAAACCAAGATACTAGAACTCACTCTTATAAGACTTTGCTTCTTCACTCACTTAGAAGCTCTTACTTCTTCTTTATGATTGAACCAAAATGAGGAGGGGTATTTATACTACTTAAGAACAATCCTACACCACACAAATAAACTAATCAAAAATTACAATAACCATACACCTCATTTTCCTTGGTGGTTCTAACAATATTTTAGGTTACCAAATGATTCACATGCACAACTACCACACCTATAAAATTCTAGGTAGAAGGCTTGTAGTTTTGGATCTTTGATTATGAACTTGGACTCCAATTTGATTGGGTTTGGGTTTGGGCTCCCATAATGGATCAAGTTTATGATCCAACACTATGGTGAGCCCTGGGCAGGTGGCTGGGATGTGTGCGAGTTCCTTGCTAAGGCTGTCCACTTAGCACGACTCACGTGTCCTTGAGATTGGGTGCGGCACACTCCGTGTCGGCTTACATTTTATTCGCTACCTTAATCCTGAACACTTCCATTGTTTGGAGAGGGATGAGCTCTCTTTAATGGCAGCACTTAGATATGAGCTTCCTTCCCAAGGTCTCCTACATAAGCTCCCTCTAATAGTCAAAGCTGGGTATATGAATTTCTCCAAGTTTGGTTCAGGGGCTGTGTATGATCTGTAATATATGCTAGTGCTGTTTTCCTTGACATGCCCGATAAGCTTGTGTGGGTTGGGCTAGAAAGGTTAGCAAATAAGTTAAAACCTTTTGATGGCCGAATCTTTGTGTCACATAATATAAAGTTCTGTTCGCAAATGGGAGGAGAGGAGTGTACCAAGAGACTCACGAGTTTAAGGCTTGAGTATATTGGAAAGTATACACATGATTGTTTATTGTTCAATCACTATGAGATCTGGTTTGAATTTAGGTGGTCTAGAGCATAAGGTATGAAAAGCTCAGTCTTTTTCTTGAGTTTACTTCATGGCAGCTATGTTTCTGAGCAAAGCCATTGGTAGCCTCTCTGTGCTTGTTGTGTTGCCTCCAACTACTTCCTCAATATTTTTGGAAGGGTTATTTCTACATTGTTATGCACATGAAACTGAGTTGATAGTTTCACCTCAATGGATCAGTTTGTGTGAAGGGCTTGGACCTTCGTTGTATTTTGTTTAGAAGTAGAGAATCATGTGTAACTATAATTTTTATTACTCAAATCTGAATAGGTTGTTGACAGAGGTTGAGATTATTTTTAACTGTCACATTTTTTTGTCACGGCTAGTTTGAATTTGAAATAACTTTCATTCTTTTGTTGCTGTAATGCAAATTAATTTCTTTTTGGTAGTTGTCAAACTTGAAATTAGTTGTTGAATTCCCCTACCACTGGCATTAATAGAACATTTTGATTGTTTGTTCATGCCTCTGCCAGGGGTGCTGTAGGAGAAACGATCTGGCTTTTTGCCTGAATTCATCTGGCAATCCTTAAATGTGCATTTTTGATATCTTTGCAGGGGAACTAATTATCCATTTGCCATTATTTTTCATTCATTATACATTTATTGCTATTTGCGAATCATATGAAGGCCAAGAACTGACTTATCATAATCTGTAAGAGGCTTTTTTATTTCTTTGCCAAGGTATGAAGTTTCTTATGTCCTAGGATCCCTTCCAAGTTATTGACTTGAATGTCGATGAAATATTCAAATGGTTCTACAGAGAAAGTAGAAATGATTTAGCATATCTTCAATCTCTGTAACTCCAAATACATCCTCTCTTTTTTTACCAAATTTCTTTAGAGCCTCTGATTCTGTGTACAAGAGTGTAATCTACCATGTTTGGTGATTGAAAAACATTTGGTTGTTTCTGCTTAAACACTATGGTGAGGCTTCTCACCCAGAAGAAGAAAAGAAATGAAAAAATCAGATCAACTAACTTAGTTGAAAGAGTCGTTGTTATTGCATTAGAGATCAAAGATTAAACCTCATTTATAACGGTGACGAGAACGCCAAAAGAAAATTGAGAGTTATCTCCTATTATGTAGCCCAATTTTTTTATTTTTCAGTTAGTATGCAAGTTGCTCTATGACAAGAAAATCGAGAGCTTTGGTCCATTGCAACTTCACCCAACTGGAGCAACTGTTCAGAGGAGACAAGAAATGACATTGCTCAAATCAACCACTTGACCTAGTAGTTATTTTCCTATTCTTTGTGCATCTAAGTATATTTGACTTTAGGAGATGGCTAAGATCTTAAGGCATCCGAGTATATTTGAGTTTAGATAATAATTATTAAGCCAAAAATTGTTTATTATCAATCATATCATTTCCCAATCATGTGCATGTATCAAATAGAACTTGACATTTATGATTTGAGAAAATGATGCAATCTCAATAATTATTACCAATCATCTTATTTTCCAATCATGTGAATGTATCAAATAGAATTTGGCTTTTATTATTTGAGAAAATGATGTAATCACAATATTTCATATATTACGTGGGATCCATAAATTTACTCTTATTTATTACGTGAGATCTACAAATACATGAATGGTTAAGATTGCATCCTCAATTTTATCATTCTCTTAATCAGGATCCATGTCGACACCAAAAATATTACAAAATGGGAAAAAAATTATAAAAAAATTTCACTTCATATTATCACCTTATTAATCATGTCTAATCCTAATCATCCTCTTTTTCATCATGTGCACATATCATAAATCTCCACTTTTGCTTATAAATCCCTAAATAAAGACATTGTTTGACAACCCAAACAAGGAATTGCTACTTTTTCTAGTAAAAGAAATACAAATATTATCCCATGTAGATACATTCATTATTAAAGGGCAAAATAATTTGATTGATACACTTGACATATATAGTGGGTATCATTTCATTTGACAGTATCATCACCACCCTGTATATATGCTACTACTTTTGCTAAATCAAAGAAATAAGCTTCTTCTAACACATATTCAGAAAATGGCAAAGCTTTCTACTATTTGTTTCTTCCTTGTCCTTATGGTCTTCATATCTAGTGAGTACATTAATCTTTGTGTCACATAATTCGATAACTATGCAGACAATGTTCTAATGGTTCTTGTGACCTTACAGAGGAGAAAGTAGTGCCTATGGCAGAAGCAACACAATGTAACGACGCTTGGGACTGCCATGGTGATGATCGTTGCATGGCAGAATGCAAAGCCAAACACAAAGGAGAGGGACTCTGTGGTCTATTTACAGATCCTAATGTTCCAATGCAGTGTTTTTGCAAGTACCAGTGTTAATTAATCTTCCCAAATAAATGTACTAATAATCCAGGTCTTTTGACCTAATGAATAATTTTCGGATCTTTTATATGAGATAATCGGGTTCAATTTGTTTTCATTATTAATGTAGTTAAAAATTTACTGATGGGTTAAAATATTAATAAAGTTTCGTAGATCAAAATTTACTTTTTGATCTCGATGCGCTAGTAGTTCTTCCTTCAACTTTCATAATGGGTTTATTCAATATTTTTTTTAATGAAATTCGCAAAAATGTTAAAAAGAATTGAAGGAGCAATGCATCTAGTGTATTGAAAAATTTATCGCAATATATAAATATATCAACAAAATGATTTGAGATTATCTTGAAAAGACTATATATATATATATATATATATATATATATATATATATATATTTGGGCTATTAATATTCTTGGGTATTTTCTAGCTCACGAATTGAATTTTTAGACATATGGTTCATAAAGTTAATTTATTAGAATGTTAAAATTTAATCAATAGGGTTCTGCGTTTATTTGGTTAATTTGATCAGTTTGGTTAGGGTTTCAGTTTAACTGAAATTTTGTCAGTCAATCAAAAATCAATAAAATTGTGGGATACATCCAAACATAAGTCATGGACAATAATAATGCTATAACTTTTATGTGAGTATTTATATGTAATATGGTAGTGTTATGGTTGGGTTATGACTTATGAAATGTTGTTACCTTAAATTGTGATCAAACCAATTTCTAAACATATTTGTGTAACATTGCTTTAATAAAAAAAATGTTTATTTGCAGATAAAACAATTTTTAATTAAATAGTAAAATGAGATTAAATGTGTGTTTAGTAGGAGAGAAAAGTGGGGGAAAGAAAAGTAAAAGAAAATAAAGAAAAATAGGTGGAAAGAAAGCTAAGACGATTGATGTCTTACTCTTGGATGTACAAATCATAATCCTCCCAAATATCAAATTTGAAGGGTTGGAGAGTGAAAAATGAAATGAGATTACCAATTTACCAATTAATTCTTATTTAATCTCTCACAGTAATACGTATCTCTATCTTTCGCTCAACTAATGGTGTTTAATTCTAAAAGCTTCTAATCACAAATTACCTCTCGGTTTCATTATGATTCAATAAATCAAACAATAATTGACCAGAAAGTTGTAAGCAATAAAATCAAGGATAAACACTCAACATAAAAAAAAATTGAAATAAAATAACTTGGAATTTAAATTGTGTGTTCAAAACTAGACTACATCAAAGCCCTAGAAAAATAAAATTAGTTCATAACAAATCTGAAATCAACCATGTTCTTTTTAGAATGCATCAAAAGAAAACTAAATAGAAGAGAATAAAACTCTTTTGCTTA
Organism: Bretschneidera sinensis; assembly: GCA_023935145.1. Taxonomy (NCBI): domain Eukaryota; kingdom Viridiplantae; phylum Streptophyta; class Magnoliopsida; order Brassicales; family Akaniaceae; genus Bretschneidera; species Bretschneidera sinensis. The sequence continues at coordinate 106,030,134 of CM043703.1, read as the reverse complement.
AAATAAGTTAATGAAACATTCAAGATTGTTGAAGGTCTCTCTTCATTGAGACTTGGCAGTCGCCCTCCTTCTCTTCTCTCTTTATTCTTTTGTCTAGGAAAAGTCTGTTGTGTTTACAAGGCAAGGGCAGCCGGCCTTATATAGGCAAGCTCATAGAAAGGAAAAGGAAAATATAATAAAACTACTCCTTCTAGGAAAAAGGGAAGACACTGAAATAGGAAATACTTCTACTACTAGGAAAACATGAAATAGGAAAGTAACTAAAAGGAAATATAAGAGCTTTTTATATTGAAAAATATTTGTTTGTTATTTTTTACTAATAAAAAATTGAAAACTACAAAAAAAAAAAAAATAGAACAAATGTGAAATTTCTCAAAAATTATTAGATAATCTCCAAATGTTTTATATAATTTATTGGAACCATTATTTAGTGCATTCAATCATCTCAAAGTGGAAGAAATAAGAATTATGTTAACATAAAAATTAACATTGCATCTAGTTGAAAGTTTGATGACATTTTGTGCCAAATTCATAATTTAATGATTTAAGTGTTAGAAGATAATAGTTTAAGGACCTCCAGTGTAATTTCCCTTTTAAAATTTTAGTTATGTTATTTTTGGATAATGTAATAAATTATATAGATAATTTTTATTTCAAAAGTTGAACAATGAAATTTTGAAAATTGCGTGTGCAGTGAGTCTTATATGTAACTATCTCTTTCTCTCACCCTATTTTATGTGTACATGTATTCTTGAATAAATTCCCAAAAGAAGGTATCAAATTTTAACAGATACCTAAAAATTTTAAAATAACTGGATTTATCAAACCTTAGAAAAAAATGCATTAAAATGTGGAAATCTCACGTAAGATTGTGTTGCCACAGATGACGACTTTCTTGTATTGAGTGTGAAAGCTGAAATAGTTGAACTAATATATTCAAGTTTTTCCTGATGAAACTTTGGTTCAATAGTAAAAGGATTAAAATTGAGATGCTTAGAACCTTATGATGCAAGGTTCAAGTCCATAATATTTTGATCATTTTGTTTGATTTATATTTTGATAATTTCTTCCACTTTAGCTAAATAATGTGATAATATTAAGTAACTTGATCCTTTGGAGTATTGTATACTTTCTTTGCATACACACTTATGACCTGGTTTTACTAGAATGAGAAATTTCAGTTAAATTTTTTATTCATCAACTCAATTTGTTTTCTTCAATTGTAATTATTAAAAACAACTTTCTCCATGTATTGACAACAATGACAAGATCCTCAATAATCATGTTTTTTGCACCAGCTTCCACCATAGACACTCGCTACATAGTTCTACTGGAACGATAAATTTCAGTTGCTTTTTTATTCATCAACTTGGTATTCATGGAATTACATAATGCAACAAAACATGAAAACGAATATAAAGTAGTTTTTAAAACTAAAACAAAACAAAAAAATAAATAAAATTAAAGAAGAGAAAGAAGTCTGATCTAAAACATGTAGCGCAAAATCTTGGAGCTAAACATACGCCTACTCACCCTTTCAACACTAGAAATGTTATACATACACCCGGCTTTAGGGGTGTTGGGATACCAAGTTGCTTTGGTGATATTCGTTAGAAAGTTTTTGCCCGTAATATGTAAAATTTACTGTTTTGCTATTAATGAAATCATTATAACAAGTGGGGTATGGATGTTAATGTCAACATCAATGGCAACTTAAAAAAAAATCTAAATGGTTGTGTATTAATGCCAAAAAAGGGAAAAAATAATACTAGATATATTACCGTTGCAAATTAAATTGAAATGACAAAATTAGTCTTAGTTGAAAAGGAAAACAAAGGAGTGGTACGAGGGAATTTTAATTCAAAATTGTTCAATCTCATAGTGAGTTGGACCATCCACCCTAGACTCGGGAGTCGGGGTTATATGTCTAAAATAGACATAGTATTGATCTAGCGTCTCAAAACTGGATACCTTTTCAATATTTACCCACTCTTGCTCGCCAATATGATAAATGACGAAGTACACGACTCTGGGTGCCTCCCATACTGGATGCTTATCAGCTTGATCCTCTAGCACTTCCACACCCCCTGTCTGCCTCCGAAGCCCATGATGCTAGCCTCAAGGACATTATTAATGGCTCTTCTCTGAAGAAGATGGGGTGCAGGATCCAAGATGGCTTGGTCCATTATAAAGCTGGGAAGAATATACGGATCAGTGATGACGATGACAGCGAGGAAGACGACATGTCTGATGATGCAGCTCGTCACACTGCCATGGACACTGACCTTAGTCCACAGCATGGTGGCTCTAGCGTTGGTCAGACTGGACACAACGACAACAGAACCCTCAGGGATGACTTTGAGTTACTCTGAGAGCACTCGGAAGGCTCATTGGTAAAGATCTGTGTTCTCCTCCGGGACAGCTCTGACTCCTCTGTTCGTTGAGTCTTTTGCCTATATCATTTCTGTTATTTATGTATAGCTCCATAGATATTTTAGCACGAACATTTCTTTTCTTTATATACATTCATATGCTTGTACTCAATCTACAGACAGCTTCCTTAAGCTTATAATGCATGGATATTTGTATATAGATGCTTAATGCATGGATATTTGTATATAGATGCTTACTTATCAGTTATTTAGCTTTTAGCTCATATATGCTTTACTTTTAAGTTATATGGTTGCTTAGTTTGAACACTTTTTGCTCATCTATATGCTTTAACTGTTCAAGCTTATGTGCAAATTTCTTATTCATTTTGGGAAGTCTTGCCAACTCCAAATGATGCCTAGTTTTTGTACACAAGTTTGTTTATACCTTATCTTCATGTCTATGGTGATTAAATTGCTTATTTTTCGAGTTTGTACACCCTTTTCTGCTATTCTCAAAACAGCGGAGAAAAATCTATTATAAAGCCTTTGTAAACTAAGATACCACAAATTAATGGATAGCATTGCTCTGAACATGTTGTAAAGTGTAAAATAGTCTTGCTTGCTTGGTTGGGATTGAAATTACTATATTACAGCTATATTTGAATGCTTACATGTTGGTTTTTATCAAAAAAACAAAAGAAAATCTGTCTAAATTTTTCAAAAAACCAAAACTTAGTTTTTAAAATTGTTTTTTCTCTCCTTGGTTTTTTCATCATCAAAAAGGGGGAGATTGTTGACTCGTATTTGATTTTAATAATAATAAAACACTACTTAAATTAGACTAACGGTTTTATCTAAGTGTTTAAGTGGTAAAAATATTCAATTCAGAAACAAGATGTAAGAACTCAACATGTTTAGACACCAAAAGAAAACAAAAGATCTATAATAGGCACTAAGGTAATTGAATCACTATGTAAAGCTCTAAATTCAATTACTTAGTTTGATCTATGGCTCAATTTACAAAAGGTTTTGAAAAAACTAAAACACAAAAAGTTTCTAAGTCAAAAAACAGTTTTGAAGCATGAAAACTGGGTTGAAGGATAACCCAGTTGACTGAGTCTATATACTAGTCGACTGGGAAAAGGGACAATTAGTTCCAATCGACTGGCACTAGTCAACTGGTTCTATAACCCAGTCGACTGGTACTCTCCCTAAGCCTAAAAGTAAACATTTTCCACTTGACCCAGTTGACTGATACAAGGACCCAGTTGACTAGTAATTCAAAAATATGACCGTTTGAGATGCGGAACTTGAGCATTTAATTCTCCAAACCTACAAAGTCAGTGTCAAACGGCCATATTAATTCAAGGCTATATAAACCTACTTCGATGAGCATGTAAAAAAAATGAAGAAAGCACATTCAATTCATCATATAGCTCATTAATTCTCAAAAGCTTTGAAAAATTCATTGTTACCCATTCTTCAAGTTTGTTCTTGAAAGAGAGATATTATTCATTTGTAAAAGCATTCATTGTTATCTTTCTACCATTTACTTTACATTTAATACAATTTATGTAAAGGGAAAAGGTTGGTGTAACTCTTAGAGTGTTTAAGATTAAACACTTTGTTTGTAACTTTCGTGAGGAAAAGATTGTTTGTAAGGTTTATGCAACACTCGTGAAGTTGCTCGACCAATGATTAGTGGATTACTTCAAGCAGGTTCCTTGAAGAGAGTGGCCTAGGGTTGGAGAGATTCTGATATTGCCTAACCACTATAAACGGAGTTCGCATATTCTCTTCATTAACTCCTTTATTTACAAGCATATTATTTGATTGTATACATTGCTTATCAAACTGTTTTAAAATACTTGCAAATTAATTAGAAAAAGTTTTTAAAACCCTATTCACCCCCTCTTTTGGGTTTGAACCTCGGTTTACAATTTCTCTATGTATGCAAAACAACTAATGATCATGATAAGCATTCATTGAATAGAGAAAATCTCAAATTAAGCAAAATCAAGTCAGTGATTAACAAATAGACTCAAGCAATTATAATTTTCCCAAAAAATTGTAATCAATTTCAACCATGTTCTTATCATAGACCTTTTTGTTCATCAAACCAAAAACAAAGAATTTTTTTTTAATTTTTTTATTTTAAAATTTAAATTTCTTTTTTTAAACATAGAATCCCTTCCCCCAAACTTGAATAACACATTGTCTTCAATGAGAAAGAAGAATAAAAAAGAAAAAGAATGAGAAAAGTTAAGAGGTGCTCTCTCGATTTCCAATTGAATGTTGTCCTTGAAAGTGCAACCGTGTCACACATTGGAAAGCCCCCAAACTTATTCAAACCTACAAGATGAAAACAAAAATAAAAATATTAAACAAAAATTAAAGAGAAAAGTAAAAAACTTGGGTTGCCTCCTAAAAAGTGCTTTTTTTAAAAGTCTATAGCAAGATATTCTCCAAATCAGTATTTAGGATTGGTGAGATTGATGAAAAACTTTTATGTGCTAAATTCTTCATCCACATAACACTTTAACCTCTGTCCATTAACCTTAAATGTCTTTTTTGTCTCATGATGAACTTTATTCGCTCCATATGGAAAAACACGGGTCACAACAAATGGTCCCGACCACCTAGATCGCAACTTTCCCATAAAAAGTTGAAGTTTTGAATTGAATAGTAAAAATTTCTGCCCCACTTCGAACTCCCTTCTCAAAATATGCTTATCATGCCATCTCTTAGTTTTATCCTTGTTTATCCAAGCATTCTCATAAGCATCATTGAGAAACTCCATATGGAAAAACACGAGTCACAACATATGGTCCCGACCACCTAGATCGCAACTTTCAAGGAAAAAGTTGAAGTTTTGAATTAAATAGTAAAACTTCCTACCCCACTTCAAAGTCCCTTCTTAAAATATGCTTATCATGCCATCTTTTAATTTTATCCTTGTAAATCTGAGCATTCTCATAAGCATCATTGTGAAACTCGTCCATCTCAAATTTGTATGCTCTATGTTCTAGATCCATTGGTAAATGGCATGCTTTTCCATAAACTAACCGATGACGTGACAATCCAATAGGTGTTTTAAATGCGGTCCAATAAGCCCATAATGCATCATCTAACCTTTGTGCCCAATCCTTTCGTGAGATACTAGCGGTCTTCTCAAGTATGCGCTTTAACTCCCTATTGAACACCTCAACTTGGCCACTTGTTTGAGGATGATATGGTGTTGCCACATGATGAGTAACTCCATACATAGTAAGTAAAGCTTCAAATTGACGGTTACAAAAATGCTTCCCACCATCACTAATTATCGCCCTTGGAGTGCCAAATCGAGAAATGATATTTTTTCGAAGAAAATTCACCACAACCCCGGCATCATTGGTCGACAAAGCAAAAGTTCCACCCACTTGGTGACATAATCTATAGCCACCGAAATAAATTTGTTAGAATACGAAGATGGAAAAAGACCCATGAAATCTATCCCCCAAACATCAAACAATTCAATCACTAAAATATTATTCAAAGCCATCTCATGTTTCTTATAAATGTTTCTAACCCGGTGACATTGATCACATAAATTAACAAAGTTAAAAGAATCTTTAAAAATAAAAGGCCAATAAAACCCAGATTGCAAAATTTTTGCCGTTGTTTTTCCTCCACCAAAGTGGTTGCCTACTTCTAATGAGTGGGAATGTCAAAGTATGCTCTCCATCTCTTCTTCGGGTACACATCTCCTAATTATCTTATCTGCACAATGCCAGAATAGAAAAGGTTCCACCCGAAAATAATACTTCAAGTCGGAGAAGAACTTCTTCTTTTGTTGATATGTCATCCTTGGAGGTAGAATTTGCGACACCAAGTAGTTGACTGTGTCGGCATACCATGGAAAAACCTGTAGAACCATCAAATGCTCATTGAAAAATGTTTTATTAATTGAGAACTGCTGCTCATCATCCGCACCCTTAGGCTCAATCCGGGACAAGTGATCTGCCACCAAATTTTTGGTACCCTTATTGTCCTTGATCTCCAAATCAAATTCTTGTAGAAGCAAAATCCATCGACGTAATCTTGGTTTAGCTTCCTTTTTCGCAAGCAAGTACTTAAGAGCGAAGTGATCGGTATAGACAACCACCTTCAAACCTATCAAGTAAGAACAAAATTTTTCAAATGCAAAAACAACCACTAATAATTCTTTTTCAGTAGTAGCATAATTAAGTTGAGCTTCCGTTATAGTCTTACTTGCATAATTAATAACATGAAAATTTTATCTTTTCTCTGCCCTAAAACAGCCCCTATAGCAAAATCACTAGCATCATGAGAAAAATCATGCAAGTATTCATGAGAAAAATTAAACACTGTATCTTTAATTAAAAGATTGCAAAGAGGTTTAGTAATTTGAGAAAAATCCTTAATAAACCGTCGATAAAACCTAGTGTGACCCAAGAAACTTCTCACACCCTTCATATTGGCCGGTGGTGGGAGTTTGTCAATAACATCTATTTTGGCTCTATCGACTTCAATTCCCTTGAAAGAAATTCGATGGCCAAGCACTATCCCTTCCTTTACCATAGAGTGGCATTTTTTCTAATTTAAAACTAAATTAGTCTTCTCACATCGCTGCAAAACCAAAGACAAGTTAGATAAAAAATTATCAAAAGAATAACCAAAACCCGAGAAGTCATATGTGAATACTTCTATAAATTTTTCCACCATATTGGAGAAAATGGACATCATACATCTCTAGAACGTGGCTAGAGCATTGCAAAGACCAAAAGACATCCTCTTATATGCAAAAGTTCTGTAAGGACACGTGAAACTAGTTTTCTCTTGATCTTTGGGAGCAATTACAATTTGATTGTATCTGGAATACCCATCTAGAAAAAAAATAGTAAGCATGGCCAGTGAGTCTTTCTAACATTTGGTCGATAAAAGGCAATGGAAAATGATCTTTTCGAGTTGCATCATTAATTCTTCAATAATCTATGCATACTCATCATCCCATGATTTTCCTTGTTAGTATAAGTTCGCTGTTGTCATTTTTTACCACGGTTATTTCTTCTTTCTTTGGGACCACTGGAACCGGACTCACCTATGCACTATCTGAGATTGGATAGATATTTCTAGCATCTAAGAGCTTCAATACTTCTTTATGCACTACTTCTTTCATTGATGGATTCAATCTCCGTTACGGTTGAACTATCGGCTTGAAACTATCCTCTATTAAAATCTTATGCATACAAATCGAAGGATTAATTCCCTTGATATCCGAGATTGTCCATCCCAAAGCCATATTATGCTCCCTTAAAACTCTTAGAAACTTTTCTTCCTCTACAACACTTAAAGAACCATTAATAATTATCGAAAAAGTAGAGTCTTGGCGTAAGAAAGCATACCTCAAATTTGATGGAAGCGGTTTGAGCTCAAGTTTGGGCGGTTCCTGACTTGAAGATGTCAGCATGGATGAACCTATCTCTTCCAATTTCGGCTTTATGAAAGGATGAAATAATGATATAGCTTCCAAATACCTTACACACTCCCTAACCTCTTTATTCTCATATTCAAGAGTTGTAGAATGAGTAAGGCACACTTCAAGTGGCAGCTTTAAAAATCCATCCCTATAGGTCTCGGCCACCACTAAATCTATGTCACTAATTTAATATAAAAAAAAAGTACATCGGAAGGAAAATCCATAGCCTTAAATACATCAAAAGTAACCTGCTTATCATCAACCCTTAAAAAAAGTTTCCCTTGTTGGACATCGATTAAAGTTCTCCTTGTAGCAAGAAAAGGTCGCCCCAAAATCAAAAGGTATTTCTTCATCCTCCTCCATATCTAGCACAATAAAATCCGCCAGAAAAATAAACTTGTCCACCTTCAATAAGAGGAATATTAATATGCAATTGCTTAAAAATACTAAGAAATTTAGAGAATTGATTATCTAACTTATTATTATTATTATTATTATTATTAAGTCTTTGAGGAAAAGGAATTGGTGGATCATAAATTGAAGGAGAATTTGTTTCAGCTATAAACTCACGGAATTCATAGGTTTTGAAGCTTCTTTATTCACTTTAGAATCTCCAGCTTGCTGGTCGACCATTTGCTGCTCTAATTCCTCCATCTTTGGCTTAGACTCCACATAATTTCCAGCTTTATCTTGCTTGGTACTTGCTCTTTGTGGCTGCTAAATTGTCCTCCCACTTCTCAATGCTAATACTTTGACATGTTCCTTAGGATTGATAACGGTTTTGCTCGGCAAAGTTTCTATTGTCCACTTTGTAAGAATGTGTGAAAGCTAACCAATTTGAACCTCAAGGTCACAAATTGAATCCGAATTATTTTGGATCGCAAAATCTATCTTTTGCATGTATTGCATGAATATCTTCTCGAGTGTCGGCTTCATTTCTTGCTGTGGAAAATTTTGAGGTGGTTTAGCTACCCATTGATTGTTGCTCCATGAAAAATTGGGGTGATTTCCCCATCCGAAATTGAACGTGTTTAAATAAGGATTGTTTTGACGTTGGAAATTGGAAACATAATTAGCTTGTTCAGAATTTGGCTGAGCAAACGGATTACCCACTTGGCAATCGATACTTGAGTGATTTCCTGCACAATAATCACACACAACATTAGTTTGAATAGCATTAACATTCATCTTACCTAGTTGTTTAGATAAAGTTTCCATTTGTGCCACCAATGTGGTAATAGAATCAAGTTCAAAAACTCTAGCCACCTTTCTTGGCATTGCTCTCTCCAAAGGCCATTGATAGTTGTTGGATGTCAATTCCTCCAAAAGTTCATAAGCTGCTTCATAAGTTTTACTCATTAAAGCCCTCCAGCTGTTGCATCAACCATGGACTTGTTTGTAGCTCCCAAACCATTGTAGAATGTTTGGACTTGAAGCCTTACCAGAAGATCATGATGAGGACACTTTCGCAATAAATCTTTGTACCTCTCCCATACTTCATATAAAGATTCATTTTTAGATTGAGTGAATGTGGTAATATCATTCCTTAGCTTTACTGTCTTGTCCAGAGGGAAATACTTTGCCATAAAATTTTATGCTAACTCCTCCCAGGTAGTAATGACATCAGGTGGTAGAGAATCCAGCCAGGCTTTTACTTTTGTTTTTTTGTGAAAAAGAGAAAAGTCTCAAACGAATAGCATCATCTGTCACTCCATTGTGCTTGAAAGTGTCACAAATCTCTCGAAAACTTGTGATATGAACATTATGATCCTCCTACGACAACCCCCCAAACTGAACAGTTTGCTATATCTTTTGAATTATCATCAGCTTAATCTCGAAATTATTAGCTTGTATAGCCAGCCTCCTTATGCTAGATGTATCCCCATTAACCGAGGGCATAGCATAGTCCCTCAAAGCCCTATTCACCTCTCCATTCCGCTAATCCGCCATAGTGATGGTAGGTGTGGTGACTTCTTGCTTCTTCTTTTTTCTTGATTTGATGCAAAGTTCTCTCAATCTCGAGATCAAAAAGTGTAGACTCTAATGGTTTAGTTGGGGCATACACTTCTAAATCCTGAAATAAAAATAAAATAAAATCAAAACTGAGATCTAATCACCAATCTAAAAAAATCCAAATTAGTATTAATCTAGCTAGTATCAATAACAATTACAAATAATTAGTCCCCAGCAACGGCACCAAAAACTTGGTGTGAAAATATTTGCAAGTGAACAAAATCACAACTAGTAAAGTTTTAAAGAAAAAATAGTGTCGAACCCACAAGGACTAATTATGCTAGGACTAATTATGCTATTGAGTATTGAAATTTACCAAATTATTTACTATTTGAAAATAAAACCGAAATGTTATTGACTTTACCACCAAAATTAAACTAAAGTTCTTGACAAAGTTAAATTTAAAAAAAAATAAAACCCAAAGTTGTAGAGATAATAAAAATAATCTAGAGCTTTTGATTTCACCTAGCTAATCCCACACAATTTATTATTCCTTGTTATAAAATTCCAATTTTTCAAGTTGATGAAAAACAAATCTCTTAATTATTCAATGTTTTCTCTCGAATAACATTAGAAATATCAACACTATGAAGAACCTGAAGCAAACAACCACATGGCGCTACCATGCCCTGGTGAGCTCCTCGTTGAAGAGCACCATAGTAACTATTTGTTAGAAATGAAACACTCACACAAACAACTTTTATTCAAACTCAAAGAAATATTATAAGAGGACTCTCACTCAAAAACCAAGATACTAGAACTCACTCTTATAAGACTTTGCTTCTTCACTCACTTAGAAGCTCTTACTTCTTCTTGATGATTAAACCAAAATGAGGAGGGGTATTTATACTACTTAAGAACAATCCTACACCACACAAATAAACTAATCCAAAATTACAAAAACCATACACCTCATTTTTCTTGGTGGTTCTAACAATATTTTAGGTTACCAAATGATTCACATGCACAACTACCACACCTATAAAATTCTAGGTAGAAGGCTTGTAGTTTTGGATCTTTTATTATGAACTTGGACTCCAATTTGATTGGGTTTGGGTTTGGGCTCCCATAATGGATCAAGTTTATGATCCAACAACCCCCCTTAAACTTGATCTTGTGGCCCCTAGTAAGTTCCTTAATCTTATGAAGTCTTCGTTTGTTAGTGGCTTGGTAAAAATATAGGCAACTTGATCTTGTGACCTCACATATTCAACTTGCACATCCTTTCTTGCAACACACTCCCTTATATAGTGGTAGCGAATATCGATGTGCTTACTTCGATCATGGAATACTGGATTCTTTGCTAAGGCAATGGCTGACTTGTTGTCGACACAAACCTTGGTTCACAAGTGGACAATGTGACAATCGGTTGTTTCTTTAACATCCATGTGAAAACAATATCTCCCATGAAAAATAAAAATCCAGTAGTGCTCCTTCGATTATCTATGTCTCCACCCCAATCACTATCGCTATATCCAACAAGCTTGTAATCATTAGAAACTGAATAGAGCAAGCCAAAGTCAATTGTACTTTTTAGATAGCGAAGAATTCTCTTTGCGGCTTTAAAATGGGTGGTTGTTAGAGATTCCATGTAGCGACTAACCAATCCAACTGCGTGAAGAATATCGGGCCTCTTGCAAGTTAGGTAGCGTAGACTTCTCACCAAACTTTTGAAAAATGTTAGATCTACACTTTCGCCTTCTTCATGTTTGGACATCTTGACTCCATATTCCATCGGTGTGCTTATCGGCTTACAGTTCTCCATCTTGAACTTCTTCAGGATGTCCTTTGCATAGCTTTCCTGTGAAATGAAAATTCCATCCTTTTGTTGCTTAACTTCAATGCCAAGGTAGTACGCCATGAGCCCCATGTCGGTCATCTTGAATTCCTTCGTCATCACTTCCTTGAATTCATTGAACATGCTTGGGTTGCTTCCGGTGAAGATCAAATCATCCACATAGAGGCACAAGATCAAAATATCTCCATCTTTGATTTTGATATATAGAGTGTGCTCGTAGGGACATTTGTTGAAGCCATTCTCTTGGAAGTACTTGTCGAGTCGGCTATTCCATGCCCTTGGTGCTTGTTTTAACCCGTAAAGAGTCTTCTTCAACTTCAACACCTTGTCTTCATGGCCTTTGACTTCATAGCCTGATGGTTGCTGAATGTAGACTTTCTTGTCAAGAACTCCATTTAGGAAGACAGAATTTACATCCATTTGTTGTATCTTCCACTTGTTTTGAGCTGCCAAGGAAATAATTAGTCTTACAGTCTTCAACCGAGCAACGGGGGCGAATACCTCATCGTAGTCAATTCCAGCTTTTTGACTGTAGCTTTTTGCAACAAGCCTCGCCTTGTGTCTTTCAATCTCTCCCTTAGCATTTCGCTTTGTTTTGTAGACCCATTTGACACCTATCGCCTTGTGCCCTTTGGGAAGTGAAACAAGTTCCCATGTGTCGTTCTTCTCGATAGCCTTGATTTCTTCATTCATCGTGTCTCTCCACTTCCTCTCTTTTGCAGCTTCTTGATAGCTCATTGGTTCACAATCAGAAAATAAACAAAATAATGTAAGATTATCTTGTCGTTTAGTCACTTCATAGAGATCTCGAAGGCTTCTTGTTCGTTGCACATCTCTTTCACTTTGACTCCCACTTGAAGATGATGAAGGTGACTCGTCTCCATTGGTAGTTGATATTGGTGAAGTAGGTGGATTTATTGGCTCTTGTTGGACTTCTCCAGGCTGTTCTATTTGTGTCAGCTCATCCTCAAATGGAGGAGAGAAATTGAAGCCACCTATATGAGATCCAAAATCCCATAGTCCTTCTCCGTCAAACACCACATCTCGGCTGATCACAACCTTCTTATTGTTCGGATTATACAGCTTGTAGCCTTTTGAATTTGCGTCATAGCCGATGAAGATGAAACTCTCGCTTTTATCATCAAGCTTTGTTCTTTTCTCATCTGGAACATGAACATGGGCTATGCTTCCAAAAACTCTTAAGTGGGAGATGCCGGGCTTTCTTCCACTCCATGCTTCTTGTGGTGTCTTTCCCCAAACACTTCTTATTGGAGATCTGTTGGATAAGTAGACCGCACACGCCACTGCTTCGGCCCAAAACTCTTTGGGTAGTTTCTTGGTTTTGAGCTTACTCCGAGCTATGTTGAGGATAGTTCGGTTCTTTCTTTCCGCTACGCCATTTTGTTGAGGGGATCTAGGAACTATTATTGGTCGACGAATTCCATTTGCTTCGCAGAACTCTTGAAACTCCCTAGAAGTAAATTCTCCTCCTCGGTCGGATCTCATAGCTTTGATCTTTCTACCGCTTTCTCTCTCCACTGCAGCTTTGAACTTCTTGAAGACTTCGAAAACTTCTTACTTCTGTTTCAAGAAATATACCCACGTTTTTCCTGAAAAATCATCAGTGAAGAGAAAAAAATAGTTATTGTTACCGAGAGAAATTGGTTTGATCGGACCGCACACATTGGTATGGATGAGCTCGAGTGGCTTCTTGGATCTTGAGTCTGACTCCTTTGGAAAGCTTTTTCTGAATTGCTTCCCGACTAGACACCCTTCACAAAGCTGGTCAGGATGGTTGATGCGAGGTAGTCCCTTCACCATCTCCTTCTTGGATAGCAGCTCTAGACCTCCAAAATTGAGATGCCCAAAACGAAGATGCCATAGCCATGATGCATCTCTGTAGCAAGGTTTCAGGCACTTTGCAACATCGTTTTGTATGTTGATCAGGAACATTCTATTCTTTGACATCGGTACTTTAGCAATGAAGTTATTCTTATCATCTTTTATAGAAAGATTATAATCCTTCATATGAATATCACAACCTTTCTCTAACAGTTGTCCTAAACTCAAGATGTTACTTTTCATATTGGGCACATAGTAGACATTGGAAATAAACTGATGTCTCCCGTCTTTCAAACGGATAAGTATGTTACCTCTCCCTTTTAATGCTATTGTGGATTCATCTCCAAATGAGACATTTCCACTTACTGACTCGTCCAGCTCCACAAACATGTCTTTCCTTCCACACATGTGATTGCTTGCACCACTGTCAAGATACCAGGATTTTGCTTGGACACCATCAGGCTCTTTTCTTGCTAGGAGAAGAGTTTCTTTATCATCGGTCTTCTCCTCCACGTAGTTGGCCTTCTCCTCAATTCTGTTGTTAGGAGCTCTACATTCTGAAGGATAATGCCTAAACTTCTGACAATTATAGCATCGAACTTGAAATTTGTCATTCCTTGAGTTCGGATTGCCTCTTCCACGGCCTCATGTTGAGCTTTCTCCTTTCTAGTAGTTATTGTTGGAATTGTTGTTGTTGTAATTCCAACCTCGTCCACGACGGAGACTTCCACCTCGTCCACGGCCTTTACCTCTGCCTCGGCCATGTCCTTTACCTCTGCCTCGGCCACGTTGGTTTCTATCATTTCCTTGGCTTTCATGCATATCCTTGAATTGCAGCTTGAGGAGTTGATCAGTAAACCCTTGCTTTTTCTTATGCTTCTCTTTGTGTGTTTGTAATGATCCTTGGAGTTGCTCGATCGTCATTTCTTCCAAGTCTTTAGTTTCTTTAATCATCACAACGATGTGCTCAAATTTGGAATCCAATGAATGAAGTATCTTCTCTATTATCCTCACATTTTCTAACTTTTCACCATTTCTTTTTAATTGATTAGAAACAACTACTACTCTTGAGAAATAATCTGAAATAGACTCAGATACTTTCATGTGTAAGGATTCGAATTCACCTCTTAATGTTTGTAGACGGACCTTCTTCACTTGCTCGGATCCTTTGTAAGAGGTTTGCAACGGTTAACAACTTTGATAGCTCAGTCAACTCGGCTTGGATGGCTAGGTCAAGCGGCTCGGTCAACAGGCTTACAGTTCGGTCAATTCGACTCCAGCTCGGCTGACTCAGCTCAACTCGGTGAGTCAACTTGGTTTTCTTGCAGCAATCTTCCGGCGGCGCGTGGAGGCGCGTCTGAAATCCAATCGGGGAGATTCTGGCAGCGTCGGATTCCTCTTATTTGATTTTGATTTCCAGTACGAATACGAACCATGAAAGTGTGGCCTATCGATCCTTTAGACCTTCGAAATTTGAAGCTAGAGGTGTCAGAAAAGTTACCACATGGAGAACTGGCTTGTGGCAGCCAAGCATTCGTAGCGACTAACCAATCTAACTGCGTGAAGAATATCGGGCCTCGTGCAAGTTAGGTAGCGTAGACTTCCCACCAAACTTTTGAAAAATGTTAGATCTACACTTTTGCCTTCTTCATGTTTGGACATCTTGACTCCGTATTCCATCGGTGTACTTATCGGCTTACAGTTCTCCATCTTGAACTTCTTCAGGATCTCCTTTGTATAGCTTTCATGTGAAATGAAAATTCCATCCTTTTGTTGCTTAACTTCAACTACCCACGGAGACGAGTCACCTTCATCATCTTCAAGTGGGAGTCAAAGTGAAAGAGATGTGCAACGAACAAGAAGCCTTCGAGATCTCTATGAAGTGATTGAACGACAAGATAATCTTACATTATTTTGTCTATTTGCTGATTGTGAACCAATGAGCTATCAAGAAGCTGCAAAAGAGAGGAAGTGGAGAGACGCGATGAACGAAGAATTCTCTTTGCGGCTTTAAAATGGGTGGTTGTTGGAGATTCCATGTAGCAACTAACTAATCAAACTGCATGAAAAATACGAATCCAGTAGTGCTCCTTCGATTATCTATGTCTCCACCCCAATCACAATCGCTATATCCAATAAGCTTGTAATCATTAGAAACTGAATAGAACAACCCAAAGTCAATTGTACCTTTTAGATAGTGAAGAAGGCTCTTTACGGGTTGGCTCAACTCGGTGAGTCAACTCGGTTTTCTAGCAGCAATCTTTCGGCGGCGTGTGGAGGTGCGTCTGAAATCTGATCGGGGAGATTCTGGCAGCGTCAGATTCCTCTCATCGATGCCTTCTATTTGATATACAATAGTGTATACTTTCTAACTTTGCTCTGATACCACTTTGTTGGAAATGAAACACTCACACAAACAACTTTTATTCAAACTCAAAGAAATATTACAAGAGGACTCTCACTCAAAAACCAAGATACTAGAACTCACTCTTATAAGACTTTGCTTCTTCACTCACTTAGAAGCTCTTACTTCTTCTTTATGATTAAACCAAAATGAGGAGGGGTATTTATACTACTTAAGAACAATCCTACACCACACAAATAAACTAATCCAAAATTACAATAACCATACACCTCATTTTTCTTGGTGGTTCTAACAATATTTTAGGTTACCAAATGATTCACATGCACAACTACCACACCTATAAAATTCTAGGTAGAAGGCTTGTAGTTTTGGATATTTGATTATGAACTTGGAGTCCAATTTGATTGGGTTTGGGTTTGGGCTCCCATAATGGATCAAGTTTATGATCCAACACTATGGTGAGCCCTGGGCAGGTGGCTGGGATGTGTGTGAGTTCCTTGCTAAGGCTGTCCACTTAGCACGACTCACGTGTCCTTGAGATTGGGTGCGGCACACTCCGTGTCGGCTTACATTTTATTCGCTACCTTAATCCTGAACACTTCCATTGTCTGGAGAGGGATGAGCTCTCTTTAATGGCAGCACTTAGATATGAGCTTCCTTCCCAAGGTCTCCTACATAAGCTCCCTCTAATAGTCAAAGGTGAGTATATGAATTTCTCCAAGTTTGGTTCAGGGGCTGTGTATGATCTGTAATATATGCTAGTGCTGTTTTCCTTGACATGCCCGATAAGCTTGTGTGGGTTGGGCTAGAAAGGTTAGCAAATAAGTTAAAACTTTTTGATGGCCGAATCTTTGTGTCACATAATATAAAGTTCTGTTCGCAAATGGGAGGAGAGGAGTGTACCAAGAGACTCACGAGTTTAAGGCTTGAGTATATTGGAAAGTATACACATGATTGTTTATTGTTCAATCACTATGAGATCTGGTTTGAATTTAGGCGGTCTAGAGCATAAGGTATGAAAAGCTCAGTCTTTTTCTTGAGTTTACTTCATGGCAGCTATGTTTCTGAGCAAAGCCATTGGTAGCCTCTCTGTGCTTGTTGTGTTGCCTCCAACTACTTCCTCAATATTTTTGGAAGGGTTATTTCTACATTGTTATGCACATGAAACTGAGTTGATAGTTTCACCTCAATGGATCAGTTTGTGTGAAGGGCTTGGACCTTCGTTGTATTTTGTTTAGAAGTAGAGAATCATGTGTAACTATAATTTTTATTACTCAAATCTGAATAGGATGTTGACAGAGGTTGAGATTATTTTTAACTGTCACATTTTTTTGTCACGGCTAGTTTGAATTTGAAATAACTTTCATTCTTTTGTTGCTGTAATGCAAATTAATTTCTTTTTGGTAGTTGTCAAACTTGAAATTAGTTGTTGAATTCCCCTACCACTGGCATTAATAGAACATTTTGATTGTTTGTTCATGCCTCTGCCAGGGGTGCTGTAGGAGAAACGATCTGGCTTTTTGCCTGAATTCATCTGGCAATCCTTAAATGTGCATTTTTGATATCTTTGCAGGGGAACTAATTATCCATTTGCCATTATTTTTCATTCATTATACAGTTATTGCTATTTGCGGATCATATGAAGGCCAAGAACTGACTTATCATAATCTGTAAGAGGCTTTTTTATTTCTTTGCCAAGGTATGAAGTTTCTTATGTCCTAGGATCCCTTCCAAGTTATTGACTTGAATGTCGATGAAATATTCAAATGGTTCTACAGAGAAAGTAGAAATGATTTAGCATATCTTCAATCTCTGTAACTCCAAATACATCCTCTCTTTTTTTATCAAATTTCTTTAGAGCCTCTGATTCTGTGTACAAGAGTGTAATCTACCATGTTTGGTGATTGAAAAACATTTGGTTGTTTCTGCTTAAACACTATGGTGAGGCTTCTCACCCAGAAGAAGAAAAGAAATGAAAAAATTAGATCAACTAACTTAGTTGAAAGAGTCGTTGTTATTGCATTAGAGATCAAAGATTAAACCTCATTTATAACGGTGACGAGAACGCCAAAAGAAAATTGAGAGTTATCTCCTATTATGTAGCCCAATTTTTTTATTTTTCAGTTAGTATGCAAGTTGCTCTATGACAAGAAAATCGAGAGCTTTGGTCCATTGCAACTTCACCCAACTGGAGCAACTGTTCAGAGGAGATAAGAAATGACATTGCTCAAATCAACCACTTGACCTAGTAGTTATTTTCCTATTCTTTGTGCATCTAAGTATATTTGACTTTAGGAGATGGCTAAGATCTTAAGGCATCCGAGTATATTTGAGTTTAGATAATAATTATTAAGCCAAAAATTGTTTATTATCAATCATATCATTTCCCAATCATGTGCATGTATCAAATAGAACTTGACATTTATGATTTGAGAAAATGATGCAATCTCAATAATTATTACCAATCATATTATTTTCCAATCATGTGAATGTATCAAATAGAATTTGGCATTTATTATTTGAGAAAATGATGTAATCACAATATTTCATATATTACGTGGGATCCATAAATTTACTCTTATTTATTACGTGAGATCTACAAATACATGAATGGTTAAGATTGCATCCTCAATTTTATCATTCTCTTAATCAGGATCCATGTCGACACCAAAAATATTACAAAATGGGAAAAAAATTATAAAAAAATTTCACTTCATATTATCACCTTATTAATCATGTCTAATCCTAATCATCCTCTTTTTCATCATGTGCACATATCATAAATCTCCACTTTTGCTTATAAATCCCTAAATAAAGACATTGTTTGACAACCCAAACAAGGAATTGCTACTTTTTCTAGTAAAAGAAATACAAATATTATCCCATGTAGATACATTCATTATTAAAGGGCAAAATAATTTGATTGATACACTTGACATATATAGTGGGTATCATTTCATTTGACAGTATCATCACCACCCTGTATATATGCTACTACTTTTGCTAAATCAAAGAAATAAGCTTCTTCTAACACATATTCAGAAAATGGCAAAGCTTTCTACTATTTGTTTCTTCCTTGTCCTTATGGTCTTCATATCTAGTGAGTACATTAATCTTTGTGTCACATAATTCGATAACTATGCAGACAATGTTCTAATGGTTCTTGTGACCTTACAGAGGAGAAAGTAGTGCCTATGGCAGAAGCAACACAATGTAACGACGCTTGGGACTGCCATGGTGATGATCGTTGCATGGCAGAATGCAAAGCCAAACACAAAGGAGAGGGACTCTGTGGTCTATTTACAGATCCTAATGTTCCAATGCAGTGTTTTTGCAAGTACCAGTGTTAATTAATCTTCCCAAATAAATGTACTAATAATCCAGGTCTTTTGACCTAATGAATAATTTTCGGATCTTTTATATGAGATAATCGGGTTCAATTTGTTTTCATTATTAATGTAGTTAAAAATTTACTGATGGGTTAAAATATTAATAAAGTTTCGTAGATCAAAATTTACTTTTTGATCTCGATGCGCTAGTAGTTCTTCCTTCAACTTTCATAATGGGTTTATTCAATATTTTTTTTAATGAAATTCGCAAAAATGTTAAAAAGAATTGAAGGAGCAATGCATCTAGTGTATTGAAAAATTTATCGCAATATATAAATATATCAACAAAATGATTTGAGATTATCTTGAAAAGACTATATATATATATATATATTTGGGCTATTAATATTCTTGGGTATTTTCTAGCTCACGAATTGAATTTTTAGACATATGGTTCATAAAGTTAATTTATTAGAATGTTAAAATTTAATCAATAGGGTTCTGCGTTTATTTGGTTAATTTGATCAGTTTGGTTAGGGTTTCAGTTTAACTGAAATTTTGTCAGTCAATCAAAAATCAATAAAATTGTGGGATACATCCAAACATAAGTCATGGACAATAATAATGCTATAACTTTTATGTGAGTATTTATATGTAATATGGTAGTGTTATGGTTGGGTTATGACTTATGAAATGTTGTTACCTTAAATTGTGATCAAACCAATTTCTAAACATATTTGTGTAACATTGCTTTAATAAAAAAAATGTTTATTTGCAGATAAAACAATTTTTAATTAAATAGTAAAATGAGATTAAATGTGTGTTTAGTAGGAGAGAAAAGTGGGGGAAAGAAAAGTAAAAGAAAATAAAGAAAAATAAGTGGAAAGAAAGCTAAGACGATTGATGTCTTACTCTTGGATGTACAAATCATAATCCTCCCAAATATCAAATTTGAAGGGTTGGAGAGTGAAAAATGAAATGAGATTACCAATTTACCAATTAATTCTTATTTAATCTCTCACAGTAATACGTATCTCTATCTTTCGCTCAACTAATGGTGTTTAATTCTAAAAGCTTCTAATCACAAATTACCTCTCGGTTTCATTATGATTCAATAAATCAAACAATAATTGACCAGAAAGTTGTAAGCAATAAAATCAAGGATAAACACTCAACATAAAAAAAATTGAAATAAAATAACTTGGAATTTAAATTGTGTGTTCAAAACTAGACTACATCAAAGCCCTAGAAAAATAAAATTAGTTCATAACAAATCTGAAATCAACCATGTTCTTTTTAGAATGCATCAAAAGAAAACTAAATAGAAGAGAATAAAACTCTTTTGCTTAAAATAAGTTGATGAAACATTCAAGATTGTTGAAGGTCTCTCTTCATTGAGACTTGGCAGTCGCCCTCCTTCTCTTCTCTCTTTATTCTTTTGTCTAGGAAAAGTCTGTTGTGTTTACAAGGCAAGGGCAGCCGGCCTTATATAGGCAAGCTCATAGAAAGGAAAAGGAAAATATAATAACACTACTCCTTCTAGGAAAAAGGGAAGACACTGAAATAGGAAATACTTCTACTACTAGGAAAACATGAAATAGGAAAGTAACTAAAAGGAAATATAAGAGCTTTTTATATTGAAAAATATTTGTTTGTTATTTTTTACTAATAAAAAATTGAAAACTACAAAAAAAAAAAAAATAGAACAAATGTGAAATTTCTCAAAAATTATTAGATAATCTCCAAATGTTTTATATAATTTATTGGAACCATTATTTAGTGCATTCAATCATCTCAAAGTGGAAGAAATAAGAATTATGTTAACATAAAAATTAACATTGCATCTAGTTGAAAGTTTGATGACATTTTGTGCCAAATTCATAATTTAATGATTTAAGTGTTAGAAGATAATAGTTTAAGGACCTCCAGTGTAATTTCCCTTTTAAAATTTTAGTTATGTTATTTTTGGATAATGTAATAAATTATATAGATAATTTTTATTTCAAAAGTTGAACAATGAAATTTTGAAAATTGCGTGTGCAGTGAGTCTTATATGTAACTATCTCTTTCTCTCACCCTATTTTATGTGTACATGTATTCTTGAATAAATTCCCAAAAGAAGGTATCAAATTTTAACAGATACCTAAAAATTTTAAAATAACTGGATTTATCAAACCTTAGAAAAAAATGCATTAAAATGTGGAAATCTCACGTAAGATTGTGTTGCCACAGATGACGACTTTCTTGTATTGAGTGTGAAAGCTGAAATAGTTGAACTAATATATTCAAGTTTTTCCTGATGAAACTTTGGTTCAATAGTAAAAGGATTAAAATTGAGATGCTTAGAACCTTATGATGCAAGGTTCAAGTCCATAATATTTTGATCATTTTGTTTGATTTATATTTTGATAATTTCTTCCACTTTAGCTAAATAATGTGATAATATTAAGTAACTTGATCCTTTGGAGTATTGTATACTTTCTTTGCATACACACTTATGACCTGGTTTTACTAGAATGAGAAATTTCAGTTAAATTTTTTATTCATCAACTCAATTTGTTTTCTTCAATTGTAATTATTAAAAACAACTTTCTCCATGTATTGACAACAATGACAAGATCCTCAATAATCATGTTTTTTGCACCAGCTTCCACCATAGACACTCGCTACATAGTTCTACTGGAACGATAAATTTCAGTTGCTTTTTTATTCATCAACTTGGTATTCATGGAATTACATAATGCAACAAAACATGCAAACAAATATAAAGTAGTTTTTAAAACTAAAACAAAACAAAAAAATAAATAAAATTAAAGAAGAGAAAGAAGTCTGATCTAAAACATGTAGTGCAAAATCTTGGAGCTAAACATGCGCCTACTCACCCTTTCAAAACTAGAAATGTTATACATACACCCGGCTTTAGGGGTGTTGGGATACCAAGTTGCTTTGGTGATATTTGTTAGAAAGTTTTTGCCCATAATATGTAAAATTTACTGTTTTACTATTAATAAAATCATTATAAAAAGTGAGGTGTGGATGTTAATGTCAACATCAATGGCAATTAACTTTAAAAAAAATCTAAATGGTTGTCTATTAAAGCCCAAAAAAAGGAAAAAAATAATACTAGATATATTGCCACAGCAAATTGATTTGAAATGACAAAATTAGTCTTAGTTGAAAAGGAAAACAAAGGAGTGGTACGAGGGGATTTTTGTCATTTCATTTTATTTCTCCGGCATTAATAGTAATTCTTTGTATATTGCAATATAATTGTCACCAAATAAGATATCTTACTCATTTTGGGGAAGATCTAAAATCCAATTAATGACTAAGGATGCAGATTATATTTAAGTACACAAAAGTTTTCTCCCACCTATCAAAAAACAAGGAAAGGAGCACTTCATCACCAGAAAATGGCTTGCAGCAAAGTTCCATCTATTTCTCAAAATTCTTTCATGGGTTTTTTATTTTTGATCTTTCTTTTAAATTCAGGTAATTAAATTTAAATACATAGATTAACAATGTTTTATTTTATTTCCCTCTTGATGGTAATAATTCAATTCAAGTCTGTGCTTTGAAACTTGCAGGGCCAGCAGCTGCAATTTTCCCAGAAGTCGCATGCATGGGATCGTGTGCAACAATCTCAGATTGCCACCAAACTTGCGTTTCAGAAGGATATAATAAAGGGGGCGTTTGTATGGGATCGGGGGGTTCAACTGAAAAGAAGGATATGACCTGCTGCTGTAATAAGAGCTAAAACCAAACATGCCCTAAACGTCCATTACCCCTTCATTTACCAGTCCTTCGTATCTCTTGAGTTGTTACTTGTAGCAACCCTCTCCCTCTCGTTGAAATAAATTGTACTTCGACAAAAGTTATCATCAACTAATTAGTGTTTCTTTTCTTCCCTTTTATTTTTATTTTTTGTTGGTACATTTTATGGTACTGCCATAGCTATTTGTCAACAGCTTCTGATTGATGTTGAGCAATATACCTTGGCAAAAACAGAGGATGTGGATTAGCTGTGTAGTGCCTGTTTTGAGCACTCAATAGGAAAAAAGACAAAAAAAGGAATGATATGATTTTCTTTCAATATATCTTACATGTCATTAAAAAAAGATACGAAAACCATCATGTTTTTCTATGTGGGTCGTTTCTCTCCTTACAGCAGAGAGAGGACAAATAATTCAGTCATATTCAGGCAAAACGGTTCCAATCCATTAAGGTCCAGATATCACAATAAACTCGTAATCAGCTCAAATACCCACATTTTCACATGATAGTCGGTTTAAATCGGCTCTGATAACATTTATTACACCACATGCCTATCTTCCAAAAGTGCTAGTTCAAATTGTTTTTGAGATCATGTGGGTCCTCTCAACTAATATCAAGAGATTACTAAATATTTTATTTTAGGAAAAAGCCAAAGGCCAAGACTAGAGAGAATAAATGCAAAATCATACTGTAAAAGAAACAAACTAAGCCCTTGGGAACACAACTCTCATGGCATCACCAAGTAGCACAGGTCCTAAGCCTGGAGATGGATATTCATAGATGAGAAACTGTTTTAATGCTCAACTCCCAAGGTCTGAGAATTCATCTCCAAAGTTAATCCGTCTAAGAGCTTGAACTAGGCTGCAATTATCAAAGAGATCCATGAGGAGCCTGCAGCCTTCGATTAGGTGTCCAAATGGATGAAAAACAGAATCTGCCCTCTGGTTTAAGTTAACAGCATTTGCTGAATCTGATTCTACAATCCCGATGCTAGATGTTGGAAAGTAGAGATATACTCCAAGGCAGTGATTTCAAATTTTCAATTAAAAATTCCATGTTAGGAATGATGTTCTTTGAAACGATTAAGGCATGTTCAGATTCTTAGATATTAAAATTTTTCCAGTTTTGAGGATTTTTTTTCCTCAAAGGATGCTTTATAAATAAAAATTCTTCCTTAAAAACTGGAAAATTTTGCAATTCATGACGCTCTTTTAAATTTCCTCATATTGAAGCTTTCATGATGGGGAGTAATTTGTGGGATTTTAATTCAAAACATGTAATTTTATGGTTGATTTTTAAGAGTTCAGCTTTCATCTTCCTTTCTTTTCTTTTTTCATTTTTTGAGTAAAATAGGAAAGATATCAGCTTTTCAATTTTCATAGATACGATTTGATGTATTGAGTGTGAAAGCTGAAATAGTTGAACTAATATATTCAAGTTTTTCCTGATGAAACTTTGGTTCAATAGTAAAAGGATTAAAATTGAGATGCTTAGAACCTTATGATGCAAGGTTCAACTCCATAATATTTTGATCATTTTGTTTGATTTATATTTTGATTATTTCTTCCACTTTAGCTAAATAATGTGATAAGATAAGTAACTTTATCCTTTGGAGTATTGTATACTTTCTTTGCATACACACTTATGACCTGGTTCAACTAGAATGGTCAACTTAATTTGTATTCTTCGAATTGTAATTATTAAAAATATCGACTTTCTCCATATATTGACAACAATGACAAGATCCTCAATAATCATGTTTTTTGCACCAGCTTCCACCATAGACACACGCTACATAGTTCTAGTGGAACAAGAAATTTCAGCTGCTTTTTTTATTCACAAACTTGGTATTCATGGAATTACATAGTCCAACAAAACATGCAAACGTGTAACCCAAAATCTTAGAGCTAAACATATGCCTACTCACCCTTTCAACACAAGCAATGTTATACATACACCCGACTTTAGGGGTGTTGGGATACCAAGTTGCTTCGGTGATATTCGTTAGAAAGTTTTTGCCCGTAATATGTAAAATTTACTGTTTTGCTATTAATGAAATCATTATAACAAGTGGGGTATGGATGTTAATGTCAACATCAATGGCAACTTAAAAAAAATCTAAATGGTTGTGTATTAATGCCAAAAAAGGGAAAAAATAATACTAGATATATTACCATTGCAAATTAAATTGAAATGACAAAATTAGTCTTAGTTGAAAAGGAAAACAAAGGAGTGGTACGAGGGAATTTTAATTCAAAATTGTTCAATCTCATAGTGAGTTGGACCATCCACCCTAGACTCGGGAGTCGGGGTTATATGTCTAAAATAGACATAGTATTGATCTAGCGTCTCAAAACTGGACACCTTTCCAATATTTACCCACTCTTGCTCGCCAATATGATAAATGACGAAGTACACGACTCTGGGTGCCTCCCATACTGGATGCTTATCAGCTTGATCCTCCAGCACTTCCACACCCCCTGTCTGCCTCCGAAGCCCATGATGCTAGCCTCAAGGACATTATTAATGGCTCTTCTCTGAAGAAGATGGGGTGCAGGATCCGAGATGGCTTGGTCCATTATAAAGCTGGGAAGAATATACGGATCAGTGATGACGATGACAGCGAGGAAGACGACATGCCTGATGATGCAGCTCGTCCCACTGCCATGGACACTGACCTTAGTCCACAGCATGGTGGCTCTAGCGTTGGTCAGACTGGACACAACGACAACAGAACCCTCAGGGATGACTTTGAGTTACTCTGAGAGCACTCGGAAGGCTCATTGGTAAAGATCTGTGATCTCCTCCAGGACAGCTCTGACTCCTCCGTTCGTTGAGTCTTTTGCCTATATCATTTCTATTTATGTATAGCTCCATAGATATTTTAGCACGAACATTTCTTTTCTTTATATACATTCATATGCTTGTACTCAATCTACAGACAGCTTCCTTAAGCTTATAATGCATGGATATTTGTATATAGATGCTTAATGCATGGATATTTGTATATAGATGCTTACTTATCAGTTATTTAGCTTTTAGCTCATATATGCTTTACTTTTAAGTTATATGGTTGCTTAGTTTGAACACTTTTTGCTCATCTATATGCTTTAACTGTTCAAGCTTATGTGCAAATTTCTTATTCATTTTGGGAAGTCTTGCCAACTCCAAATGATGCCTAGTTTTTGTACACAAGTTTGTTTATACCTTATCTTCATGTCTATGGTGATTAAATTGCTTATTTTTCGAGTTTGTACACCCTTTTCTGCTATTCTCAAAACAGCGGAGAAAAATCTATTATAAAGCCTTTGTAAACTAAGATACCATAAATTAATGGGTAGCATTGCTCTGAACATGTTGTAAAGTGTAAAATAGTCTTGCTTGCTTGGTTGGGATTGAAATTACTATATTACAGCTATATTTGAATGCTTACATGTTGGTTTTTATAAAAAAAACAAAGGAAAATCTGTCTAAATTTTTCAAAAAACCAAAACTTAGTTTTTAAAATTGTTTTTTCTCTCCTTGGTTTTTTCATCATCAAAAAGGGGGAGATTGTTGACTCGTATTTGATTTTAATAATAATAAAACACTACTTAAATTAGACTAACGGTTTTATCTAAGTGTTTAAGTGGTAAAAATATTCAATTCAGAAACAAGATGTAAGAACTCAACATGTTTAGACACCAAAAGAAAACAAAAGATCTATAATAGGCACTAAGGTAATTGAATCACTATGTAAAGCTCTAAATTCAATTACTTAGTTTGATCTATGGCTCAATTTACAAAAGGTTTTGAAAAAACTAAAACACAAAAAGTTTCTAAGTCAAAAAACAGTTTTGAAGCATGAAAACTGGGTTGAAGGATAACCCAGTTGACTGAGTCTATATACTAGTCGACTGGGAAAAAGGGACAATTAGTTCCAATCGACTGGTACCAGTCAACTAGTCCTATAACCCAGTCGACTGGTACTCTCCCTAAGCCTAAAAGTAAACATTTTCCACTTGACCCAGTTGACTGATACAAGGACCCAGTTGACTAGTAATTCAAAAATATGATCGTTTGAGATGCGGAACTTGAGCATTTAATTCTCCAAACCTACCAAGTCAGTGTCAAACGGCCATATTAATTCAAGGCTATATAAACCTACTTCGATGAGCATGTAAAAAAAATGAAGAAAGCACATTCAATTCATCATATAGCTCATTAATTCTCAAAAGCTTTGAAAAATTCATTGTTACCCATTCTTCAAGTTTGTTCTTGAAAGAGAGATATTATTCATTTGTAAAAGCATTCATTGTTATCTTTCTACCATTTACTTTACATTTAATACAATTTATGTAAAGGGAAAAGGTTGGTGTAACTCTTAGAGTGTTTAAGATTAAACACTTTGTTTGTAACTTTCGTGAGGAAAAGATTGTTTGTAAGGTTTATGCAACACTCGTGAAGTTGCTCGACCAATGATTAGTGGATTACTTCAAGCAGGTTCCTTGAAGAGAGTGGCCTAGGGTTGGAGAGATTCTGATATTGCCTAACCACTATAAACAGAGTTCGCATATTCTCTTCATTAACTCCTTTATTTACAAGCATATTATTTGATTGTATACATTGCTTATCAAATTGTTTTAAAATACTTGCAAATTAATTAGAAAAAGTTTTTAAAACCCTATTCACCCCCTCTTTTGGGTTTGAACCTCGGTTTACAATTTCTCTATGTATGCAAAACAACTAATGATCATGATAAGCATTCATTGAATAGAGAAAATCTCAAATTAAGCAAAATCAAGTCAGTGATTAACAAATAGACTCAAGCAATTATAATTTTCCCAAAAAATTATAATCAATTTCAACCATGTTCTTATCATAGACCTTTTTGTTCATCAAACCAAAAACAAAGAATTTTTTTTTAATTTTTTAATTTTAAAATTTAAATTTCTTTTTTTAAACATAGAATCCCTTCCCCCAAACTTGAATAACACATTGTCTTCAATGAGAAAGAAGAATAAAAAAGAAAAAGAATGAGAAAAGTTAAGAGGTGCTCTCTCGATTTCCAATTGAATGTTGTCCTTGAAAGTGCAACCGTGTCACACATTGGAAAGCCCCCAAACTTATGCAAACCTACAAGATGAAAACAAAAATAAAAATATTAAACAAAAATTAAAGAGAAAAGTAAAAAACTTGGGTTGCCTCCTAAAAAGTGCTTTTTTTTAAAGTCTATAGCAAGATATTCTCCAAATCAGTATTTAGGATTGGTGAGATTGATGAAAAACTTTTATGTGCTAAATTCTTCATCCACATAACACTTTAACCTCTGTCCATTAACCTTAAATGTCTTTTTTGTCTCATGATGAACTTTATTCGCTCCATATGGAAAAACACGGGTCACAACAAATGGTCCCGACCACCTAGATCGCAACTTTCCCATAAAAAGTTGAAGTTTTGAATTGAATAGTAAAACTTTCTGCCCCACTTCGAACTCCCTTCTCAAAATATGCTTATCATGCCATCTCTTAGTTTTATCCTTGTTTATCCAAGCATTCTCATAAGCATCATTGAGAAACTCCATATGGAAAAACACGAGTCACAACAAATGGTCCCGACCACCTAGATCGCAACTTTCAAGGAAAAAGTTGAAGTTTTGAATTAAATAGTAAAACTTCCTACCCCACTTCAAAGTCCCTTCTTAAAATATGCTTATCATGCCATCTTTTAATTTTATCCTTGTAAATCTGAGCATTCTCATAAGCATCATTGTGAAACTCGTCCATCTCAAATTTGTATGCTCTATGTTCTAGCTCCATTGGTAAATGGCATGCTTTTCCATAAACTAACCGATGACGTGACAATCCAATAGGTGTTTTAAATGCGGTCCAATAAGCCCATAATGCATCATCTAACCTTTGTGCCCAATCCTTTCGTGAGATACTAGCGGTCTTCTCAAGTATGCGCTTTAACTCCCTATTGAACACCTCAACTTGGCCACTTGTTTGAGGATGATATGGTGTTGCCACATGATGAGTAACTCCATACATAGTAAGTAAAGCTTCAAATGGACGGTTACAAAAATGCTTCCCACCATCACTAATTATCGCCCTTGGAGTGCCAAATCGAGAAATGATATTTTTTCGAAGAAAATTCACCACAACCGCGGCATCATTGGTCGACAAAGCAAAAGTTCCACCTACTTGGTG
Source organism: Bretschneidera sinensis (assembly GCA_023935145.1). Classification (NCBI taxonomy): domain Eukaryota; kingdom Viridiplantae; phylum Streptophyta; class Magnoliopsida; order Brassicales; family Akaniaceae; genus Bretschneidera; species Bretschneidera sinensis. The sequence continues at coordinate 106,000,974 of CM043703.1, read as the reverse complement.
ACATAATCTATAGCCACCGAAATAAATTTGTTAGAATACGAAGATGGAAAAAGACCCATGAAATCTATCCCCCAAACATCAAACAATTCAATCACTAAAATATTATTCAAAGCCATCTCATGTGTCCTATAAATGTTTCTAACCCGGTGACATTGATCACATAAATTAACAAAGTTAAAAGAATCTTTAAAAATAAAAGGCCAATAAAATCCAGATTGCAAAATTTTTGCCGTTGTTTTTCCTCCACCAAAGTGGTTGCCTACTTCTAATGAGTGGGAATGTCAAAGTATGCTCTCCATCTCTTCTTCGGGTACACATCTCCTAATTATCTTATCTGCACAATGCCAGAATAGAAAAGGTTCCACCCGAAAATAATACTTCAAGTCGGAGAAGAACTTCTTCTTTTGTTGATATGTCATCCTTGGAGGTAGAATTTGCGACACCAAGTAGTTGACTGTGTCGGCATACCATGGAAAAACCTGTACAACCATCAAATGCTCATTGAAAAATGTTTTATTAATTGAGAACTGCTGCTCATCATCCGCACCCTTAGGCTCAATCCGGGACAAGTGATCTGCCACCAAATTTTTGGTACCCTTATTGTCCTTGATCTCCAAATCAAATTCTTGTAGAAGCAAAATCCATCGACGTAATCTTGGTTTAGCTTCCTTTTTCGTAAGCAAGTACTTAAGAGCGAAGTGATCGGTATAGATAACCACCTTCAAACCTATCAAGTAAGAACAAAATTTTTCAAATGCAAAAACAACCACTAATAATTCTTTTTCAGTAGTAGCATAATTAAGTTGAGCTTCCGTTATAGTCTTACTTGCATAATTAATAACATGAAAATTTTATCTTTTCTCTGCCCTAAAACAGCCCCTATAGCAAAATCACTAGCATCATGAGAAAAATCATGCAAGTATTCATGAGAAAAATTAAACACTGTATCTTTAATTAAGAGATTGCAAAGAGGTTTAGTAATTTGAGAAAAATCCTTAATAAACCGTCGATAAAACCTAGTGTGACCCAAGAAACTTCTCACACCCTTCATATTGGCCGGTGGTGGGAGTTTGTCAATAACATCTATTTTAGCTCTATCGACTTCAATTCCCTTAAAAGAAATTCGATGGCCAAGCACTATCCCTTCCTTTACCATAGAGTGGCATTTTTTCTAATTTAAAACTAAATTAGTCTTCTCACATCGCTGCAAAACCAAAGACAAGTTAGATAAAAAATTATCAAAAGAATAACCAAAACCCGAGAAGTCATATGTGAATACTTCTATAAATTTTTCCACCATATTGGAGAAAATGGACATCATACATCTCTAGAACGTGGCTAGAGCATTGCAAAGACCAAAAGACATCCTCTTATATGCAAAAGTTCTGTAAGGACACGTGAAACTAGTTTTCTCTTGATCTTTGGGAGCAATTACGATTTGGTTGTATCTGGAATACCCATCTAGAAAAAAAAATAGTAAGCATGGCCAGTGAGTCTTTCTAACATTTGGTCGATAAAAGGCAATGGAAAATGATCTTTTCGAGTTGCATCATTAATTCTTCAATAATCTATGCATACTCATCATCCCATGATTTTTCTTGTTAGTATAAGTTCGCTGTTGTCATTTTTTACCACGGTTATTTCTTCTTTCTTTGGGACCACTTGAACCGGACTCACCTATGCACTATCTGAGATTGGATAGATATTTCCAGCATCTAAGAGCTTCAATACTTCTTTATGCACTACTTCTTTCATTGATGGATTCAATCTCCGTTACGGTTGAACTATCGGCTTGAAACTATCCTCTATTAAAATCTTATGCATACAAATCGAAGGATTAATTCCCTTGATATCCGAGATTGTCCATCCCAAAGCCATATTATGCTCCCTTAAAACTCTTAGAAACTTTTCTTCCTCTACAACACTTAAAGAACCATTAATAATTATCGAAAAAGTAGAGTCTTGGCGTAAGAAAGCATACCTCAAATTTGATGGAAGCGGTTTAAGCTCAAGTTTGGGCGGTTCCTGACTTGAAGATGTCAGCATGGATGAACCTATCTCTTCCAATTTCGGCTTTATGAAAGGATGAAATAATGATATAGCTTCCAAATACCTTACACACTCCCTAACCTCTTCATTCTCATATTCAAGAGTTGTAGAATGAGTAAGGCACACTTCAAGTGGCAGCTTTAAAAATCCATCCCTATAGGTCTCGGCCACCACTAAATCTATGTCACTAATTTAATATAAAAAAAAGTACATCGGAAGGAAAATCCATAGCCTTAAATACATCAAAAGTAACCTGCTTATCATCAACCCTTAAAAAAAGTTTCCCTTGTTGGACATCGATTAAAGTTCTCCTTGTAGCAAGAAAAGGTCGCCCCAAAATCAAAAGGTATTTCTTCATCCTCCTCCATATCTAGCACAATAAAATCCGCCAGAAAAATAAACTTGTCCACCTTCACCAAAACGTCTTCAATGAGTCCTCACCGGTGCTTGATAGACCTGTCTGCCAATTATAAAGACACTGTAGTAGGCTTTACTTCTCCAAGACCTAACTTTTTGAAAAGCAAAAAAGCCATAAGATTAACACTTGCTCCTAAATCACCTAAAGCTTTATCAAAATAATAATTTCCTATATTGCAAGGAATCGTAAAACTCCTTGGATTTTTCAATTTAGAAAGCAATTTCTTTTATAAAATTGCGCTACTCTCTTTGGTTAGCATCACTGTCTCATGCTCTTCCAACTTCCGCTTGTTTGATAAAATATACTTTAAAAACTTAGTATATTTAGGCATTTACTCAAAACCTTCAATAAGAGGAATATTAATATGCAATTGCTTAAAAATACTAAGAAATTTAGAGAATTGATTATCTAACTTATTATTATTATTATTATTATTAAATCTTTGAGGAAAAGGAATTGGTGGATCATAAATTGAAGGAGAATTTGTTTCAGCTATAAACTCACGGAATTCATAGGTTTTGAAGCTTCTTTATTCACTTTAGAATCTCCAGCTTGCTGGTCGACCATTTGCTGCTCTAATTCCTCCATCTTTGGCTTGGACTCCACATAATTTCCAGCTTTATCTTGCTTGGTACTTGCTCTTTGTGGCTGCTAAATTGTCCTCCCACTTCTCAATGCTAATACTTTGACATGTTCCTTAGGATTGATAACGGTTTTGCTCGGCAAAGTTTCTATTGTCCTCTTTGTAAGAATGTGTGAAAGCTAACCAATTTGAACCTCAAGGTCACAAATTGAATCCGAATTATTTTGGATCGCAAAATCTATCTTTTGCATGTATTGCATGAATATCTTCTCGAGTGTCGGCTTCATTTCTTGCTGTGGAAAATTTTGAGGTGGTTTAGCTACCCATTGATTGTTGCTCCATGAAAAATTGGGGTGATTTCTCCATCCGAAATTGAACGTGTTTAAATAAGGATTGTTTTGACGTTGGAAATTGGAAACATAATTAGCTTGTTCAGAATTTGGCTGAGCAAACGGATTACCCACTTGGCAATCGATACTTGAGTGATTTCCTGCACAATAATCACACACAACATTAGTTTGAATAGCATTAATGCTGGAAATCACCTTGACAAGATGCCCAGGTGGTGATCTTCCAAACACCCAAGTCTTGAATGACTTGTAGAAATAATTTCAGCAATCGAACACAAGAACAGAAAATCAAAGAAAGAAAGAAGACAAGTAATTTGTTGTCGAGGTTCGGCAATGTGCCTACATCCCCGTGAGTTCCTCCGAACTCTCTGCACTATCTCAATGGTTCTTACAAAGTTACAGCAATCCCCTTCAAGAATCCAAGTTCTTGAAGAAACAAGTAGAGAAGGAAGAAGATGAGAACTCAACAATGTTCTCTAATCTAATCTATACTCTCTCTATCTAATTACAACCAGCCTCACTACAAGAGTCCCTCTTGTGTTTATGTCTCTCTACACAATTCTCTCTTAGTGTTTACAATGATCTCACAATGTCACAAAACTCTCTTGTATGTGTGTTTTTGTCTCTTGTATTATCTTATGAAATGAGGCCTTGAGAACCCCTTTTATAGCCTCTTAATTCTTGGACATTCTTGTGAGTCATTATCCTCCCTTTGATCATGTTCTTCCTTTAATCTCAGCCCTACATCACTCTCCAAGTGATGCTGTGTGTTTTGGTGTGGTGCTGTGTGCTGCGGCGTGACCTGATGCTGCAGCCACCTGATGTTGTGCGCACACCTCCTGCCTGTGGGCAGAAACTTACACAGCAGTGTGCCTGATCTTCCTATGCTCAAAATTGAAGCACACACATGTGTGCAACCTTATAACTTGCTGAAATTTGATATCCCACAATTGGTTTGGACAGTAACCAAGCTTAGACCATGTTTGGACATGTTTGAAACTTAGGCAAATAACAACAATCTCTACCTTTGTCTAAGTGTTCAAAAAACCTGAACCATTGTGCAGAAAGCTTCGGGATCCAAACTCATCTGGAGTTACCAATTAACCAACTCCATTCCTAAGAAGTCCAAAGCAATGATTGGACCTTCTTAGAGGTAGAACCTTGGTGCCTAAATCTGCAGGACTTTTCTCCGTGGTTTTCTTGTCAACATGAATGCTTCCTTCTGTACCATTTTCCAGAATGTAATGATACTGAACATCCATATGCTCCGTCCCCTCATGGAACACCAGATACCTCCACAAGTGCCCCGCACTTTGGCTATCCAAAGATACCACCACCTGCTCTTTTAGGACCTCCCACTCGTCCAACAACCCCTTGCACCCCATAGCCTCCTTTATGGCTTCCGTAGCTGCTATGCATACTGCCCTGGTTGTTATGAGTGCTACCACTGGCTGCCACTGAGCCTCTATGTACCTCAGCAACCACTTCATCCCAAGACAATGCTCTTTTCTGGGATTACTCACACATTTGCTGAAAACATCCATTGCCCAAGAAACACTTGACCCGTTTCTCTTCCTTTCCTGGATGATTCTCCTCATCCCAAGGATCTTTTGGGCAAGGCTGAGATCCTTCCTCTCGAACTCCTCACTGAGTTGAGATGTAAACCTTTCCATCCTCTTCCTGCTGTTCCAAACTAACAGCCCATCAATGACATAGGTGAGGATACTCACCATCTTCTCCACCTTGTGTCCAGGTGAGAAAGTTTCTGTGAAACCTATGTCTTCTCTTCTTGTGAACCCATTTGCCACCAGCTTAGCCTTGTTCCGGACTTCATCTCTTGGAGGGCACCCTTCTTTGATCTTGTAAGTGCACTTACATTCCACAACTTTCTGATTTTCTGGAATTTTCACCAATTCCTAGAAGTTGTTATTTCTCAAAGAATCCATTTCTTCCTCCATAGCTAGCTGCTACTTTGACGAATCCTTACACTCCATGGAATCCGTGTAAGTTTCTTGTTCACTCATCTCTCCTTCTGTCCAAGGAGCTGCTGCATCCGCAGCATCCACAAACCCACATCTTGAAGGTGGTCCAACCAGCCTTCTTTCCCGATCTCTTATGAGCTGAAAGTCCTTCTGACTTGCTGCAGCATCCTCTTCTTGAGTTTCTTGAGCTTGGCAATCATCCAAGGGCTCTACCTGGTCCAAACCCTCTTGCCTCCTTTGCTCTACCTGAACAGAATCTCCCTTGATGCTATGCTCAACAATTTCTGAATTGGTTTGCTCACTAGCCCCTGCAGGGTTAGTTTTCTCCAAGTAGGGAAATAACAATTCATTAAAATTAACATCCCTACTTATTATGAGTTTTAATCCTTCTTTTTCTAAGGACCACAACCTATATCCCTTAGCCCCTTCCCCATATCCTAGAAACACACATTTTCTAGATCCTGGGCTAAGTCTATCATCCTTTTGTTGTGCATACGCAGCACACCCAAAAGTCCTAAGGTTGTCCAACTCAGGGGGTTTTCCACTCCACATCTCCATGGGAGTCTTTTGGAACACAATCCTAGAGGGTGATCTATTAACCAAATATGCAGCTGTAGCTACAGCTTCTCCCCAAAAATATTTTGGTAACCTGGATCCTATTAGCGTGCACCTAACTTTTTTCATAAGGGTCTTATTCATCAACTCAGCAACTCCATTTTGCTGAGGAGTTTCCACAACCGTCCTATGTCTTAGAATGCCATTTAACCTACAGAATTGATCAAGTTCTTGGTAAAAATTTCTAAGCCATTATCGGTTCTTATCCCCTTAACTACTCTACCCATTTGAGTCTCAACCAGCCCTTTCCACACCACTAACTTATTCAATACATCTGATTTATTTTTCACCGAATAAACCCACACTTTTCTTGAATAATCATCAATTAAAGACAGAAAGTAAATGTTACCTCCCTGTGTTGGTGTCCTTGCTGGTCCCCAAAGGTCCGCATGAATGTAGTCAAGAATGCCCTTAGACTTGTGCACTCCGGTGTTGAAGCTGACCCGATGTTGCTGCCCAAGAGCGCAACTTTCACAAAAATCCAGTTTTTCTACTTTGTCACCACCAAGTAGACCTTCCTTGCTAAGTACTTGCAGGCCCTTTTCGCTCATGTGTCCCAAGCGAGTTTGCCAAAGGGCTGCCTTGTCCAGCTCAGCCATCAAGCTTGCTGCTTGATCATTGGTTTATGTTTCTCCGATCATCTCATAGAGTCCATCGTTTCTTGCTGCCTTGATCACTACCAAAGATCCCTTGGCCACCTTGATCTTTCCTCCCTCTATCTTGCATGTATAGCCCATGGAATCTAGCTGCCCCAATGAGATCAAGTTCCTCTTCAAATCTAGAACATACCTCATATTTTCCAGCAGCCTTGTGACTCCATCAAACAACATCAATTGGATGTCTCCAATCCCTCTCACTTGGCAAGAATTATCATTCCCCAAGAAGACCCTTCCATCATTGATTTTCTTGAAATTCTTGAACCATTCTTTGTGAGGGCTCATATGATGAGTGCACCCGGAGTCCAGGATCCATTTCCCGCTGCTTTCTTTCCCCTTGCTCACACTTGAGCACACAACAAGAACATCATCATCTTGCTGTTCTGTTTTGGCAACCGAAGCCTCTCCATTATTGGTATGGCTTCCTCCTCTATCCCTTGTCATCTTCTTGCAATCTTTCTTGACATGACCCTCTTTATGGCAGTAGTAGCAGCTCTTCCCTCCAAATCTCAGTTTGGAATGCATTCTCCCATAGCTTTCTCCTCTACCTCTGTCCTGGTAGTAGCCATGCATGCTCTTGTGCACTCTCCTATGGCTCTCTCCTCTACCTCTGTCCCGGTAGTAGCCATACATGCTGCTGTGCACTCTCCCATGGCTCTCTCCTCTACCTCTGTCCTGGTAGTAGCCATGGTTGCTGCCATACCAAGTTGATGGCCTTCTTTTAAAGAACAGCCCTTTACCACTTGATGCACTCCTTATCTTGGCATCAAGATCATCTTGCAACTCTTTCTTAGGATCAAATTTAAAAGCAAAGATTCGTTTCCGAAGATACCTCTTATGTGGGAGAGTCTTGGCAAGAAACAATTCATCTAGTTTCTTCCATAATGCAGCTGGATCTTCCGAGTCTCCGCACTCCCTTGTGACATTGTCCGACATGTGCAAGAAAATGGTGCTGTAAGCCATCTTCTTCGTCTCGGTCCGCTGGTCCTCCATGACACTTGCTGAAAAACATCATCTTCTCCAATAGCCAAGTCCACTTTCTGCTGCATGAGAACCGCCTTGATCTTTCGCTTCCATAGGGAAAAGTCCCCATTTCCATCAAACTTCTCCACACAGAAATTTGAAGCCATCTTTGCGGACAAGATCCCAGATTTGTGCACTAACCACAACTGCTTTCTTCAACCTCAAGAACACAGATCAAAGATGGATTTTAACCTTTCTTGAATCACTCTCAAGAACACGACCAGATCTTGATCTTTTCACCATTCTTAAATCACCCTCAAGAACACGATCAGATATTGATCTTAACACCGCTCTTGATTTACCACAAGAACACGATCAGATATAGATCTTAACTCCGTTCTTGAATCACCCAAGAAGTTGATCTTTGATTCTTGGAGTCTTGGCTCCGTACCTTCTACTTCTTGCTCCGATAACCAGCTGCTTAGCTCTGATACCACTGTTGGAAATCACCTTGACAAGATGCCCAGGTGGTGATCTTCCAAACACCCAAGTCTTGAATGACTTGTAGAAATAATTTCAGCAATCGAACACAAGAATAGAAAATCAAAGAAAGAAAGAAGACAAGTAATTTGTTGTCGAGGTTCGGCAATGTGCCTACGTCCCCGTGAGTTCCTCTGAACTCTCTGCACTATCTCAATGGTTCTTACAAAGTTACAGCAATCCCCTTCAAGAATCCAAGTTCTTGAAGAAACAAGTAGAGAAGGAAGAAGATGAGAACTCAACAATGTTCTCTAATCTAATCTATACTCTCTCTATCTAATTACAACCAACCTCACTACAAGAGTCCCTCTTGTGTTTATGTCTCTCTACACAATTCTCTCTTAGTGTTTACAATGATCTCACAATGTCACAAAACTCTCTTGTATGTGTGTTTTTGTATCTTGTATTATCTTATGAAATGAGGCCTTGAGAACCCCTTTTATAGCCTCTTAATTCTTGGACATTCTTGTGAGTCATTATCCTCCCTTTGATCATGTTCTTCCTTTAATCTCAGCCCTACATCACTCTCCAAGTGATGCTGTGTGTTTTGGTGTGGTGCTGTGTGCTGCGGCGTGACCTGATGCTGCAGCCACCTGATGCTGTGCGCACACCTCCTGCCTGTGGGCAGAAACTTACACAGCAGTGTGCCTGACCTTCCTATGCTCAAAATTGAAGCACACACATGTGTGCAACCTTATAACTTGCTGAACTTTGATATCCCACAATTGGTTTGGACATTAACCAAACTTAGACCATGTTTGGACATGTTTGAAACTTAGGCAAATAACAACAATTAACATTCATCTTACCTAGTTGTTTAGATAAAGTTTCCATTTGTGCCACCAATGTGGTAATAGAATCAAGTTCAAAAACTCTAGCCACCTTTCTTGGCATTTCTCTCTCCAAAGGCCATCGATAGTTGTTGGATGTCAATTCCTCTAAAAGTTCATAAGCTGCATCATAAGTTTTACTCATTAAAGCCCTCCAGCTGTTGCATCAACCATGGACTTGTTTGTAGCTCCCAAACCAATGTAGAATGTTTGGACTTGAAGCCTTACCAGAAGATCATGATGAGGACACTTTCGCAATAAATCTTTGTACCTCTCCCATACTTCATATAAAGATTCATTTTTAGATTGAGTGAATGAGGTAATATCATTCCTTAGCTTTACTGTCTTGTCCGGAGGGAAATACTTTGCCATAAAATTTTATGCTAACTCCTCCCAGGTAGTAATGACATCAGGTGGTAGAGAATCCAGCCAGGCTTTTACTTTTGTTTTTTTGTGAAAAAGAGAAAAGTCTTAAACGAATAGCATCATCTGTCACTTCATTGTGCTTGAAAGTGTCACAAATCTCTCGAAAACTTGTGATATGAACATTATGATCCTCCTACGACAACCCCCCAAACTGAACAGTTTGCTATATCATTTGAATTATCATCAGCTTAATCTCGAAATTATTAGCTTGTATAGCCAGCCTCCTTATGCTAGATGTATCCCCATTAACCGAGGGCATAGCATAGTCCCTCAAAGCCCTATTCACCTCTCCATTCCGCTAATCCACCATAGTGATGGTAGGTGTGGTGACTTCTTGCTTCTTCTTTTTTCTTGATTTGATGCAAAGTTCTCTCAATCTCGAGATCAAAAAGTGTAGACTCTAATGGTTTAGTTGGGGCATACACTTCTAAATCCTGAAATAAAAATAAAATAAAATCAAAATTGAGATCTAATCACCAATCTAAAAAAATCCAAATTAGTATTAATCTAGCTAGTATCAATATCAATTACAAATAATTAGTCCCCAGCAACGGCGCCAAAAACTTGGTGTGAAAATATTTGCAAGTGAACAAAATCACAACTAGTAAAGTTTTAAAGAAAAAATAGTGTCGAACCCACAAGGACTAATTATGCTAGGACTAATTATGCTATTGAGTATTGAAATTTACCAAATTATTTACTATTTGAAAATAAAACCGAAATGTTATTGACTTTACCACCAAAATTAAACTAAAGTTCTTGACAAAGTTAAATTTAAAAAAAATAAAACCCAAAGTTGTAGAGATAATAAAAATAATCTAGAGCTTTTGATTTCACCTAGCTAATCCCACACAATTTATTATTCCTTGTTATAAAACTCCAATTTTTCAAGTTGATGAAAAACAAATCTCTTAATTATTCAATGTTTTCTCTCGAATAACATTAGAAATATCAACACTATGAAGAACCTGAAGCAAACAACCACATGGCGCTACCATGCCCTGGTGAGCTCCTCGTTGAAGAGCACCATAGTAACTATTTGTTAGAAATGAAACACTCACACAAACAACTTTTATTCAAACTCAAAGAAATATTATAAGAGGACTCTCACTCAAAAACCAAGATACTAGAACTCACTCTTATAAGACTTTGCTTCTTCACTCACTTAGAAGCTCTTACTTCTTCTTGATGATTAAACCAAAATGAGGAGGGGTATTTATACTACTTAAGAACAATCCTACACCACACAAATAAAATAATCCAAAATTAAAAAAACCATACACCTCATTTTTCTTGGTGGTTCTAACAATATTTTAGGTTACCAAATGATTCACATGCACAACTACCACACCTATAAAATTCTAGGTAGAAGGCTTGTAGTTTTGGATCTTTTATTATAAACTTGGACTCCAATTTGATTGGGTTTGGGTTTGGGCTCCCATAATGGATCAAGTTTATGATCCAACAACCCCCCTTAAACTTGATCTTGTGGCCCCTAGTAAGTTCCTTAATCTTATGAAGTCTTCGTTTGTTAGTGGCTTGGTAAAAATATAGGCAACTTGATCTTGTGACCTCACATATTCAACTTGCACATCCTTTCTTGCAACACACTCCCTTATATAGTGGTAGCGAATATCGATGTGCTTACTTCGATCATGGAATACTGGATTCTTTGCTAAGGCAATGGCTGACTTGTTGTCGACACAAACCTTGGTTCACAAGTGGACAATGTGACAATCGGTTGTTTCTTTAACATCCATGTGAAAACAATATCTCCCATGAAAAATAAAAATCCAGTAGTGCTCCTTCGATTATCTATGTCTCCACCCCAATCACTATCGCTATATCCAACAAGCTTGTAATCATTAGAAACTGAATAGAGCAAGCCAAAGTCAATTGTACTTTTTAGATAGCGAAGAATTCTCTTTGCGGCTTTAAAATGGGTGGTTGTTGGAGATTCCATGTAGCGACTAACCAATCCAACTGCGTGAAGAATATCGGGCCTCTTGCAAGTTAGGTAGCGTAGACTTCTCACCAAACTTTTGAAAAATGTTAGATCTACACTTTCGCCTTCTTCATGTTTGGACATCTTGACTCCATATTCCATCGGTGTGCTTATCGGCTTACAGTTCTCCATCTTGAACTTCTTCAGGATGTCCTTTGCATTGCTTTCCTGTGAAATGAAAATTCCATCCTTTTGTTGCTTAACTTCAATGCCAAGGTAGTACGCCATGAGCCCCATGTCTGTCATCTCGAATTCCTTCGTCATCACTTCCTTGAATTCATTGAACATGCTTGGGTTGCTTCCGGTGAAAATCAAATCATCCACATAGAGGCACAAGATCAAAATATCTCCATCTTTGATTTTGATATATAGAGTGTGCTCGTAGGGACATTTGTTGAAGTCATTCTCTTGGAAGTACTTGTCGAGTCGGCTATTCCATGCCCTTGGTGCTTGTTTTAACCCGTAAAGAGTCTTCTTCAACTTCAACACCTTGTCTTCATGGCCTTTGACTTCATAGCCTGATGGTTGCTGAATGTAGACTTTCTTTTCAAGAACTCCATTTAGGAAGACAGAATTTACATCCATTTGTTGTATCTTCCACTTGTTTTGAGCTACCAAGGAAATAATTAGTCTTACAGTCTCCAACCGAGCAACGGGGGCGAATACCTCATCTAGTCAATTCCAACTTTTTGACTGTAGCTTTTTGCAACAAGCCTCGCCTTGTGTCTTTCAATCTCTCCCTTAGCATTTCGCTTTGTTTTTTAGACCCCTTTGACACCTATCGCCTTGTGCCCTTTGGGAAGTGAAACAAGTTCCCATGTGTCGTTCTTCTCGATAGCCTTGATTTCTTCATTCATCGTGTCTCTCCACTTCCTCTCTTTTGCAGCTTCTTGATAGCTCATTGGTTCACAATCAGAAAATAGACAAAATAATGTAAGATTATCTTGTCGTTTAGTCACTTCATAGAGATCTCGAAGGCTTCTTGTTCGTTGCACATCTCTTTCACTTTGACTCCCACTTGAAGATGATGAAGGTGACTCGTCTCCGTTGGTAGTTGATATTGGTGAAGTAGGTGGAGTTATTGGCTCTTGTTGGACTTCTCCAGGCTGTTCTATTTGTGTCAGCTCATCCTCAAACGGAGGAGAGAAATTGAAGCCACCTATATGAGATCCAAAATCCCATAGTCCTTCTCCGTCAAACACCACATCTCGGCTGATCACAACCTTCTTATTGTTCGGATTATACAGCTTGTAGCCTTTTGAATTTGCGTCATAGCCGATGAAGATGAAACTCTCGCTTTTATCATCAAGCTTTGTTCTTTTCTCATCTGGAACATGAACATGGGCTATGCTTCCAAAAACTCTTAAGTGGGAGATGCCGGGCTTTCTTCCACTCCATGCTTCTTGTGGTGTCTTTCCCCAAACACTTCTTATTGGAGATCTGTTGGATAAGTAGACCGCACACGCCACTGCTTCGGCCCAAAACTCCTTGGGTAGTTTCTTGCTTTTGAGCTTACTCCGAGCTATGTTGAGGATAGTTCGGTTCTTTCTTTCCGCTACGCCATTTTGTTGAGGGGATCTAGGAACTATTATTGGTCGACGAATTCCATTTGCTTCGCAGAACTCTTGAAACTCCCTAGAAGTAAATTCTCCTCCTCGGTCGGATCTCATAGCTTTGATCTTTCTATCGCTTTCTCTCTCCACTGCAGCTTTGAACTTCTTGAAGACTTCAAAAACTTCTTACTTCTGTTTCAAGAAATATACCCACGTTTTTCTTGAAAAATCATCAGTGAAGAGAAAAAAATAGTTATTGTTACCGAGAGAAATTGGTTTGATCGGACCGCACACATTGGTATGGATGAGCTCGAGTGGCTTCTTGGATCTTGAGTCTGACTCCTTTGGAAAGCCTTTTCTGAATTGCTTCCCGACTAGACACCCTTCACAAAGCTGGTCAGGATGGTTGATGCGAGGTAGTCCCTTCACCATCTCCTTCTTGGATAGCAGCTCTAGACCTCCAAAATTGAGATGCCCAAAACGAAGATGCCATAGCCATTATGCATCTCTGTAGCAAGCTTTCAGGCACTTTGCAACATCGTTTTGTATGTTGATCAGGAACATTCTATTCTTTGACATCGGTACTTTAGCAATGAAGTTATTCTTATCATCTTTTATAGAAAGATTATAATCCTTCATATGAATATCATAACCTTTCTCTAACAGTTGTCCTAAACTCAAGATGTTACTTTTCATATTGGGCACATAGTAGACATTGGAAATAAACTGATGTCTCCCGTCTTTCAAACGGATAAGGATGTTACCTCTCCCTTTTAATGCTATTGTGGATTCATCTCCAAATGAGACATTTCCACTTACTGACTCGTCCAGCTCCATAAACATGTCTTTCCTTCCACACATGTGATTGCTTGCACCACTGTCAAGATACCAGGATTTTGCTTGGACACCATCAGGATCTTTTCTTGCTAGGAGAAGAGTTTCTTTATCATCGATCTTCTCCTCCACGTAGTTGGCCTTCTCCTCAATTCTGTTGTTAGGAGCTCTACATTCTGAAGGATAATGCCTAAACTTCTGACAATTATAGCATCGAACTTGAAATTTGTCATTCCTTGAGTTCGGATTGCCTCTTCCACGGCCTCGTGTTGAGCTTTCTCCTTTCTAGTAGTTATTGTTGGAATTGTTGTTGTTGTAATTCCAACCTCGTCCACGACGGAGACTTCCACCTCGTCCACGGCCTTTACCTCTGCCTCGGCCACGTTGGTTTTTATCATTTCCTTGGCTTTCATGCATATCCTTGAATTGCAGCTTGAGGAGTTGATCAGTAAACCCTTGCTTTTTCTTATGCTTCTCTTTGTATGTTTGTAATGATCCTTGGAGTTGCTCGATCGTCATTTCTTCCAAGTCTTTAGTTTCTTTAATCATCACAACGATGTGCTCAAATTTGGAATCCAATGAATGGAGTATCTTCTCTATTATCGTCACATTTTCTAACTTTTCACCATTTCTTTTTAATTGATTAGAAACAACTGCTACTCTTGAGAAATAATCTGAAATAGACTCGGATACTTTCATGTGTAAGGATTCGAATTCACCTCTTAATGTTTGTAGACGGACCTTCTTCACTTGCTCGGATCCTTTGTAAGAGGTTTGCAACGGTTAACAACTTTGATAGCTCAGTCAACTCGGCTTGGATGGCTAGGTCAAGCGGCTCGGTCAACAGGCTTACAGTTCGGTCAATTCGACTCCAGTTCGGCTGACTCAGCTTAACTCGGTGAGTCAACTCGATTTTCTGGCAGCAATCCTCCGGCGGCGCGTGGAGGCGCGTCTGAAATCCAATCGGGGAGATTCTGGCAGCGTCGGATTCCTCTCATTTGATTCTGATTTCCAGTACGAATACGAACCATGAAAGCGTAGCCTATCGATCCTTTAGACCTTCGAAATTTGAAGCTAGAGGTGTCAGAAAAGTTACCACATGGATAACTGGCTTGTGGCAGCCAAGCATTCATAGCGACTAACCAATCTAACTGCGTGAAGAATATCGGGCCTCGTGCAAGTTAGGTAGCGTAGACTTCCCACCAAACTTTTGAAAAATGTTAGATCTACACTTTTGCCTTCTTCATGTTTGGACATCTTGACTCCGTATTCCATCGGTGTACTTATCGGCATACAGTTCTCCATCTTGAACTTCTTCAGGATCTTCTTTGTATAGCTTTCATGTGAAATGAAAATTCCATCCTTTTGTTGCTTAACTTCAACTACCCACGGAGACGAGTCACCTTCATCATCTTCAAGTGGGAGTCAAAGTGAAAGAGATGTGCAACGAACAAGAAGCCTTCGAGATCTCTATGAAGTGATTGAACGACAAGATAATCTTACATTATTTTGTCTATTTGCTGATTGTGAACCAATGAGCTATCAAGAAGCTGCAAAAGAGAGGAAGTGGAGAGACGAGATGAACGAAGAATTCTCTTTGCGGCTTTAAAATGGGTGGTTGTTGGAGATTCCATGTAGCAACTAACTAATCAAACTGCATGAAAAATACGAATCCAGTAGTGCTCCTTCGATTATCTATGTCTCCACCCCAATCACAATCGCTATATCCAATAAGCTTATAATCATTAGAAACTGAATAGAACAAGCCAAAGTCAATTGTACCTTTTAGATAGCGAAGAAGGCTCTTTACGGGTTGGCTCAACTCGGTGAGTCAACTCGGTTTTCTAGCAGCAATCTTTCGGCGGCGTGTGGAGGCGCGTCTGAAATCTGATCGGGGAGATTCTGGCAGCGTCAGATTCCTGTCGTCGATACCTTCTATTTGATATACAATAGTGTATACTTTCTAACTTTGCTCTGATACCACTTTGTTGGAAATGAAACACTCACACAAACAACTTTTATTCAAACTCATAGAAATATTACAAGAGGACTCTCACTCAAAAACCAAGATACTAGAACTCACTCTTATAAGACTTTGCTTCTTCACTCACTTAGAAGCTCTTACTTCTTCTTTATGATTGAACCAAAATGAGGAGGGGTATTTATACTACTTAAGAACAATCCTACACCACACAAATAAACTAATCCAAAATTACAATAACCATACACCTCATTTTTCTTGGTGGTTCTAACAATATTTTAGGTTACCAAATGATTCACATGCACAACTACCACACCTATAAAATTCTAGGTAGAAGGCTTGTAGTTTTGGATCTTTGATTATGAACTTGGACCCCAATTTGATTGGGTTTGGGTTTGGGCTCCCATAATGGATCAAGTTTATGATCCAACACTATGGTGAGCCCTGGGCAGGTGGCTGGGATGTGTGCGAGTTCCTTGCTAAGGCTGTCCACTTAGCACGACTCACGTGTCCTTGAGATTGGGTGCGGCACACTCCGTGTCGGCTTACATTTTATTCGCTACCTTAATCCTGAACACTTCCATTGTTTGGAGAGGGATGAGCTCTCTTTAATGGCAGCACTTAGATATGAGCTTCCTTCCCAAGGTCTCCTACATAAGCTCCCTCTAATAGTCAAAGCTGGGTATATGAATTTCTCCAAGTTTGGTTCAGGGGCTGTGTATGATCTGTAATATATGCTAGTGCTGTTTTCCTTGACATGCCCGATAAGCTTGTGTGGGTTGGGCTAGAAAGGTTAGCAAATAAGTTAACCTTTTGATGGCCGAATCTTTGTGTCACATAATATAAAGTTCTGTTCGCAAATGGGAGGAGAGGAGTGTACCAAGAGACTCACGAGTTTAAGGCTTGAGTATATTGGAAAGTATACACATGATTGTTTATTGTTCAATCACTATGAGATCTGGTTTGAATTTAGGCGGTCTAGAGCATAAGGTATGAAAAGCTCAGTCTTTTTCTTGAGTTTACTTCATGGCAGCTATGTTTCTGAGCAAAGCCATTGGTAGCCTCTCTGTGCTTGTTGTGTTGCCTCCAACTACTTCCTCAATATTTTTGGAAGGGTTATTTCTACATTGTTATGCACATGAAACTGAGTTGATAGTTTCACCTCAATGGATCAGTTTGTGTGAAGGGCTTGGACCTTCGTTGTATTTTGTTTAGAAGTAGAGAATCATGTGTAACTATAATTTTTATTACTCAAATCTGAATAGGATGTTGACAGAGGTTGAGATTATTTTTAACTGTCACATTTTTTTGTCACGGCTAGTTTGAATTTGAAATAACTTTCATTCTTTTGTTGCTGTAATGCAAATTAATTTCTTTTTGGTAGTTGTCAAACTTGAAATTAGTTGTTGAATTCCCCTACCACTGGCATTAATAGAACATTTTGATTGTTTGTTCATGCCTCTGCCAGGGGTGCTGTAGGAGAAACGATCTGGCTTTTTGCCTGAATTCATCTGGCAATCCTTAAATGTGCATTTTTGATATCTTTGCAGGGGAACTAATTATCCATTTGCCATTATTTTTCATTCATTATACATTTATTGCTATTTGCGAATCATATGAAGGCCAAGAACTGACTTATCATAATCTGTAAGAGGCTTTTTTATTTCTTTGCCAAGGTATGAAGTTTCTTATGTCCTAGGATCCCTTCCAAGTTATTGACTTGAATGTCGATGAAATATTCAAATGGTTCTACAGAGAAAGTAGAAATGATTTAGCATATCTTCAATCTCTGTAACTCCAAATACATCCTCTCTTTTTTTACCAAATTTCTTTAGAGCCTCTGATTCTGTGTACAAGAGTGTAATCTACCATGTTTGGTGATTGAAAAACATTTGGTTGTTTCTGCTTAAACACTATGGTGAGGCTTCTCACCCAGAAGAAGAAAAGAAATGAAAAAATCAGATCAACTAACTTAGTTGAAAGAGTCGTTGTTATTGCATTAGAGATCAAAGATTAAACCTCATTTATAACGGTGACGAGAACGCCAAAAGAAAATTGAGAGTTATCTCCTATTATGTAGCCCAATTTTTTTATTTTTCAGTTAGTATGCAAGTTGCTCTATGACAAGAAAATCGAGAGCTTTGGTCCATTGCAACTTCACCCAACTGGAGAAACTGTTCAGAGGAGACAAGAAATGACATTGCTCAAATCAACCACTTGACCTAGTAGTTATTTTCCTATTCTTTGTGCATCTAAGTATATTTGACTTTAGGAGATGGCTAAGATCTTAAGGCATCCGAGTATATTTGAGTTTAGATAATAATTATTAAGCCAAAAATTGTTTATTATCAATCATATCATTTCCCAATCATGTGCATGTATCAAATAGAACTTGACATTTATGATTTGAGAAAATGATGCAATCTCAATAATTATTACCAATCATATTATTTTCCAATCATGTGAATGTATCAAATAGAATTTGGCTTTTATTATTTGAGAAAATGATGTAATCACAATATTTCATATATTACGTGGGATCCATAAATTTACTCGTATTTATTACGTGAGATCTACAAATACATGAATGGTTAAGATTGCATTCTCAATTTTATCATTCTCTTAATCAGGATCCATGTCGACACCAAAAATATTACAAAATGGGAAAAAAATTATAAAAAAATTTCACTTCATATTATCACCTTATTAATCATGTCTAATCCTAATCATCCTCTTTTTCATCATGTGCACATATCATAAATCTCCACTTTTGCTTATAAATCCCTAAATAAAGACATTGTTTGACAACCCAAACAAGGAATTGCTACTTTTTCTAGTAAAAGAAATACAAATATTATCCCATGTAGATACATTCATTATTAAAGGGCAAAATAATTTGATTGATACACTTGACATATATAGTGGGTATCATTTCATTTGACAGTATCATCACCACCCTGTATATATACTACTACTTTTGCTAAATCAAAGAAATAAGCTTCTTCTAACACATATTCAGAAAATGGCAAAGCTTTCTACTATTTGTTTCTTCCTTGTCCTTATGGTCTTCATATCTAGTGAGTACATTAATCTTTGTGTCACATAATTCGATAACTATGCAGACAATGTTCTAATGGTTCTTGTGACCTTACAGAGGAGAAAGTAGTGCCTATGGCAGAAGCAACACAATGTAACGACGCTTGGGACTGCCATGGTGATGATCGTTGCATGGCAGAATGCAAAGCCAAACACAAAGGAGAGGGACTCTGTGGTCTATTTACAGATCCTAATGTTCCAATGCAGTGTTTTTGCAAGTACCAGTGTTAATTAATCTTCCCAAATAAATGTACTAATAATCCAGGTCTTTTGACCTAATGAATAATTTTCGGATCTTTTATATGAGATAATCGGGTTCAATTTGTTTTCATTATTAATGTAGTTAAAAATTTACTGATGGGTTAAAATATTAATAAAGTTTCGTAGATCAAAATTTACTTTTTGATCTCGATGCGCTAGTAGTTCTTCCTTCAACTTTCATAATGGGTTTATTCAATATTTTTTTTAATGAAATTCGCAAAAATGTTAAAAAGAATTGAAGGAGCAATGCATCTAGTGTATTGAAAAATTTATCGCAATATATAAATATATCAACAAAATGATTTGAGATTATCTTGAAAAGACTATATATATATATATATATATATATATATATATATTTGGGCTATTAATATTCTTGGGTATTTTCTAGCTCACGAATTGAATTTTTAGACATATGGTTCATAAAGTTAATTTATTAGAATGTTAAAATTTAATCAATAGGGTTCTGCGTTTATTTGGTTAATTTGATCAGTTTGGTTAGGGTTTCAGTTTAACTGAAATTTTTTCAGTCAATCAAAAATCAATAAAATTGTGGGATACATCCAAACATAAGTCATGGACAATAATAATGTTATAACTTTTATGTGAGTATTTATATGTAATATGGTAGTGTTATGGTTGGGTTATGACTTATGAAATGTTGTTACCTTAAATTGTGATCAAACCAATTTCTAAACATATTTGTGTAACATTGCTTTAAAAAAAAATGTTCATTTGCAGATAAAACAATTTTTAATTAAATAGTAAAATGAGATTAAATGTGTGTTTAGTAGGAGAGAAAAGTGGGGGAAAGAAAAGTAAAAGAAAATAAAGAAAAATAAGTGGAAAGAAAGCTAAGACGATTGATGTCTTACTCTTGGATGTACAAATCATAATCCTCCCAAATATCAAATTGGAAGGGTTGGAGAGTGAAAAATGAAATGAGATTACCAATTTACCAATTAATTCTTATTTAATCTCTCATAGTAATACGTATCTCTATCTTTCGCTCAACTAATGGTGTTTAATCCTAAAAGCTTCTAATCACAAATTACCTCTCGGTTTCATTATGATTCAATAAATCAAACAATAATTGACCAGAAAGTTGTAAGCAATAAGATCAAGGATAAACACTCAACATAAAAAAAAAATTGAAATAAAATAACTTGGAATTTAAATTGTGTGTTCAAAACTAGACTACATCAAAGCCCTAGAAAAATAAAATTAGTTCATAACAAATCTGAAATCAACTATGTTCTTTTTGGAATGCATCAAAAGAAAACTAAATAGAAGAGAATAAAACTCTTTTGCTTAAAATAAGTTGATGAAACATTTAAGATTGTTGAAGATCTCTCTTCATTGAGACTTGGCAGTCGCCCTCCTTCTCTTCTCTCTTTATTCTTTTGTCTAGGAAAAGTCTGTTGTGTTTACAAGGCAAGGGCAGCCGGCCTTATATAGGCAAACTCGTAGAAAGGAAAAGGAAAATACAATAACACTACTCCTTCTAGGAAAAAGGGAAGACACTGAAATAGGAAATACTTCTACTACTAGGAAAACATGAAATAGAAAAGTAACTAAAAGGAAATATAAGAGCTTTTTATATTGAAAAATATTTGTTTGTTATTTTTTACTAATAAAAAATTGAAAACTACAAAAAAAAATAGAACAAATGTGAAATTTCTCAAAAATTATTAGATAATCTCCAAATGTTTTATATAATTTATTGGAACCATTATTTAGTGCATTCAATCATCTCAAAGTTGAAGAAATAAGAATTGTGTTAACATAAAAATTAACATTGCATCTAGTTGAAAGTTTGATGACATTTTGTGCCAAATTCATAATTTAATGATTTAAGTGTTAGAAGATAATAGTTTAAGGACCTCCAGTGTAATTTCCCTTTTAAAATTTTAGTTATGTTATTTTTGGATAATATAATAAATTATATAGATAATTTTTATTTCAAAAGTTGAACAATGAAATTTTGAAAATTGCGTGTGCAGTGAGTCTTATATGTAACTATCTCTTTCTCTCACCCTATTTTATGTGTACATGTATTCTTGAATAACTTCCCAAAAGAAGGTATCAAATTTTAACAGATACCTAAAAATTTTAAAATAACTAGATTTATCAAACCTTAGAAAAAAATGCATTAAAATGTGGAAATCTCACGTAGGATTGTGTTGCCACAGATGACGACTTTCTTGTATTGAGTGTGAAAGCTGAAATAGTTGAACTAATATATTCAAATTTTTCCCGATGAAACTTTGGTTCAATAGTAAAAGGATTAAAATTTAGATGCTTAGAACCTTATGATGCAAGGTTCAAGTCCATAATATTTTGATCATTTTGTTTGATTTATATTTTGATAATTTCTTCCACTTTAGCTAAATAATGTGATAATATTAAGTAACTTTATCCTTTGGAGTATTGTATACTTTCTTTGCATACACACTTATGACCTGGTTTTACTAGAATGAGAAATTTCAGTTAAATTTTTTATTCATCAACTCAATTTGTTTTCTTCAAATTGTAATTATTAAAAACAACTTTCTCCATGTATTGACAACAATGACAAGATCCTCAATAATCATGTTTTTTGCACCAGCTTCCACCATAGACACTCGCTACATAGTTCTACTGGAACGATAAATTTCAGCTGCTTTTTTATTCATCAACTTGGTATTCATGGAATTACATAATGCAACAAAACATGAAAACGAATATAAAGTAGTTTTTAAAACTAAAACAAAACAAAAAAATAAATAAAATTAAAGAAGAGAAAGAAGTCTGATCTAAAACATGTAGCGCAAAATCTTGGAGCTAAACATACGCCTACTCACCCTTTCAACACTAGAAATGTTATACATACACCCGGCTTTAGGGGTGTTGGGATACCAAGTTGCTTTGGTGATATTCGTTAGAAAGTTTTTGCCCGTAATATGTAAAATTTACTGTTTTACTATTAATAAAATCATTATAAAAAGTGAGGTGTGGATGTTAATGTCAACATCAATGGCAATTAACTTTAAAAAAAATCTAAATGGTTGTGTATTAAAGCCCAAAAAAAGGAAAAAATAATACTAGATATATTGCCACAGCAAATTGATTTGAAATGACAAAATTAGTCTTAGTTGAAAAGGAAAACAAAGGAGTGGTACGAGGGGATTTTTGTCATTTCATTTTATTTCTCCGGCATTAATAGTAATTCTTTGTATATTGCAATATAATTGTCACTAAATAAGATATCTTACTCATTTTGGGGAAGATCTAAAATCCAATTAATGACTAAGGATGCAGATTATATTTAAGTACACAAAAGTTTTCTCCCACCTATCAAAAAAGAAGGAAAAGAGCAGTTCATCACCAGAAAATGGCTTCCAGCAAAGTTCCATCTATTTCTCAAAATTCCTTCATGGGTTTTTTATTTTTGATCTTTCTTTTAAATTCAGGTAATTAAATTTAAATACATAGATTAACAATGTTTTATTTTATTTCCCTCTTGATGGTAATAATTCAATTCAAGTCTGTACTTTGAAACTTGCAGGGCCAGCAGCTGCAATTTTCCCAGAAGTCGCATGCGTGGGATCGTGTGCAACAATCTCAGATTGCCACCAAACTTGCGTTTCAGAAGGATATAATAAAGGGGGCGTTTGTATGGGATCGGGGGGTTCAACTGAAAAGAAGGATATGACCTGCTGCTGTAATAAGAGCTAAAACCAAACATGCCCTAAACGTCCATTGCCCCTTCATTTACCAGTCCTTCGTATCTCTTGAGTTGTTACTTGTAGCAACACTCTCCCTCTCGTTGAAATAAATTGTACTTCAACAAAAGTTATCATCAACTAATTAGTGTTTCTTTTCTTCCCTTCTATTTTTATTTTTTGTTGGTACATTTTATGGTACTGCCATAGCTATATGTCAACAGCTTCTGATTGATGTTGAGCAATATACCTTGGCAAAAACAGAGGATGTGGATTAGCTGTGTAGTGCCTGTTTTGAGCACTCAATAGGAAAAAAGACAAAAAAAGGAATGATATGATTTTCTTTCAATATATCTTACATGTCATTAAAAAAAGATACGAAAACCATCATGTTTTTCTATGTGGGTCGTTTCTCTCCTTACAGCAGAGAGAGGACAAATAATTCAGTCATATTCAGGCAAAACGGTTCCAATCCATTAAGGTCCAGATATCACAATAAACTCGTGATCAGCTCAAATACCCACATTTTCACATGATAGTCGGTTTAAATCGGCTCTGATAACATTTATTACACCACATGCCTATCTTCCAAAAGTGCTAGTTCAATTTGTTTTTGAGATCATGTGGGTCCTCTCAACTAATATCAAGAGATTACTAAATATTTTATTTTAGGAAAAAGCCAAAGGCCAAGACTAGAGAGAATAAATGCAAAATCATACTGTAAAAGAAACAAACTAAGCCCTTGGGAACACAACTCTCATGGCATCACCAAGTAGCACAGGTCCTAAGCCTGGAGATGGATATTCATAGATGAGAAACTGTTTTAATGCTCAACTCCCAAGGTCTGAGAATTCATCTCCAAAGTTAATCTGTCTAAGAGCTTGAACTAGGCTGCAATTATCAAAGAGATCCATGAGGAGCCTGCAGCCTTCGATTAGGTGTCCAAATGGATGAAAAACAGAATCTGCCCTCTGGTTTAAGTTAACAGCATTTGCTGAATCTGATTCTACAATCCCAATGCTAGATGTTGGAAAGTAGAGATATACTCCAAGGCAGTGATTTCAAATTTTCAATTAAAAATTCCATGTTAGGAATGATGTTCTTTGAAACGATTAAGGCACGTTCAGATTCTTAGATATTAAAATTTTTCCAGTTTTGAGGATTTTTTTTCCTCAAAGGATGCTTTATAAATAAAAATTCTTCCTTAAAAACTGGAAAATTTTGCAATTCATGACGCTCTTTTAAATTTCCTCATATTGAAGCTTTCATGATGGGGAGTAATTTGTGGGATTTTAATTCAAAACATGTAATTTTATGGTTGATTTTTAAGAGTTCAGCTTTCATCTTCCTTTCTTTTCTTTTTTCATTTTTTGAGTAAAATAGGAAAGATATCAGCTTTTCAATTTTCATAGATACGATTTGATGTATTGAGTGTGAAAGCTGAAATAGTTGAACTAATATATTCAAGTTTTTCCTGATGAAACTTTGGTTCAATAGTAAAAGGATTAAAATTGAGATGCTTAGAACCTTATGATGCAAGGTTCAACTCCATAATATTTTGATCATTTTGTTTGATTTATATTTTGATTATTTCTTCCACTTTAGCTAAATAATGTGATAAGATAAGTAACTTTATCCTTTGGAGTATTGCATACTTTCTTTGCATACACACTTATGACCTGGTTCAACTAGAATGGTCAACTTAATTTGTATTCTTCGAATTGTAATTATTAAAAATATCGACTTTCTCCATATATTGACAACAATGACAAGATCCTCAATAATCATGTTTTTTGCACCAGCTTCCACCATAGACACACGCTACATAGTTCTAGTGGAACAAGAAATTTCAGCTGCTTTTTTTATTCACAAACTTGGTATTCATGGAATTACATAGTCCAACAAAACATGCAAACGTGTAACCCAAAATCTTAGAGCTAAACATATGCCTACTCACCCTTTCAACACAAGCAATGTTATACATACACCCGACTTTAGGGGTGTTGGGATACCAAGTTGCTTCGGTGATATTCGTTAGAAAGTTTTTGCCTGTAATATGTAAAATTTACTGTTTTGCTATTAATGAAATCATTATAACAAGTGGGGTATGGATGTTAATGTCAACATCAATGGCAACTTAAAAAAAAATCTAAATGGTTGTGTATTAATGCCAAAAAAGGGAAAAAATAATACTAGATATATTACCGTTGCAAATTAAATTGAAATGACAAAATTAGTCTTAGTTGAAAAGGAAAACAAAGGAGTGGTACGAGGGAATTTTAATTCAAAATTGTTCAATCTCATAGTGAGTTGGACCATCCACCCTAGACTCGGGAGTCGGGGTTATATGTCTAAAATAGACATAGTATTGATCTAGCGTCTCAAAATTGGACACCTTTTCAATATTTACCCACTCTTGCTCGCCAATATGATAAGTGACGAAGTACACGACTCTGGGTGCCTCCCATACTGGATGCTTATCAGCTTGATCCTCTAGCACTTCCACACCCCTTGTCTGCCTCCGAAGCCCATGATGCTAGCCTCAAGGACATTATTAATGGCTCTTCTCTGAAGAAGATGGGGTGCAGGATCCAAGATGGCTTGGTCCATTATAAAGCTGGGAAGAATATACGGATCAGTGGTGACGATGACAGCGAGGAAGACGACATGCCTGATGATGCAGCTCATCACACTGCCATGGACACTGACCTTAGTCCACAGCATGGTGGCTCTAGCATTGGTCAGACTGGACACAACGACAACAGAACCCTCAGGGATGACTTTGAGTTACTCTGAGAGCACTCGGAAGGCTCATTGGTAAAGATCTGTGTTCTCCTCCAGGACAGCTCTGACTCCTCCGTTCGTTGAGTCTTTTGCCTATATCATTTCTGTTATTTATGTATAGCTCCATAGATATTTTAGCACGAACATTTCTTTTCTTTATATACATTCATATGCTTGTACTCAATCTACAGACAGCTTCCTTAAGCTTATAATGCATGGATATTTGTATATAGATGCTTAATGCATGGATATTTGTATATAGATGCTTACTTATCAGTTATTTAGCTTTTAGCTCATATATGCTTTACTTTTAAGTTATATGGTTGCTTAGTTTGAACACTTTTTGCTCATCTATATGCTTTAACTGTTCAAGCTTATGTGCAAATTTCTTATTCATTTTGGGAAGTCTTGCCAACTCCAAATGATGCCTAGTTTTTGTACACAAGTTTGTTTATACCTTATCTTCATGTCTATGGTGATTAAATTGCTTATTTTTCGAGTTTGTACACCCTTTTCTGCTATTCTCAAAACAGCGGAGAAAAATCTATTATAAAGCCTTTGTAAACTAAGATACCACAAATTAATGGGTAGCATTACTCTGAACATGTTGTAAAGTGTAAAATAGTCTTGCTTGCTTGGTTGGGATTGAAATTACTATATTACAGCTATATTTGAATGCTTACATGTTGGTTTTTATCAAAAAAACAAAAGAAAATCTGTCTAAATTTTTCAAAAAACCAAAACTTAGTTTTTAAAATTGTTTTTTCTCTCCTTGGTTTTTTCATCATCAAAAAGGGGGAGATTGTTGACTCGTATTTGATTTTAATAATAATAAAACACTACTTAAATTAGACTAACGGTTTTATCTAAGTGTTTAAGTGGTAAAAATATTCAATTCAGAAACAATATGTAAGAACTCAACATGTTTAGACACCAAAAGAAAACAAAAGATCTATAATAGACACTAAGGTAATTGAATCACTATGTAAAGCTCTAAATTCAATTACTTAGTTTGATCTATGGCTCAATTTACAAAAGGTTTTGAAAAAACTAAAACACAAAAAGTTTCTAAGTCAAAAAACAGTTTTGAAGCATGAAAACTGGGTTGAAGGATAACCCAGTTGACTGAGTCTATATACTAGTCGACTGGGAAAAGGGACAATTAGTTCCAATCGACTGGTACCAGTCAACTGGTTCTATAACCCAGTCGACTGGTACTCTCCCTAAGCCTAAAAGTAAACATTTTCCACTTGACCCAGTTGACTGATACAAGGACCCAGTTGACTAGTAATTCAAAAATATGACCGTTTGAGATGTGGAACTTGAGCATTTAATTCTCCAAACCTACAAAGTCAGTGTCAAACGGCCATATTAATTCAAGGCTATATAAACCTACTTCGATGAGCATGTAAAAAAAATGAAGAAAGCACATTCAATTCATCATATAGCTCATTAATTCTCAAAAGCTTTGAAAAATTCATTGTTACCCATTCTTCAAGTTTGTTCTTGAAAGAGAGATATTATTCATTTGTAAAAGCATTCATTGTTATCTTTCTACCATTTACTTTACATTTAATACAATTTATGTAAAGGGAAAAGGTTGGTGTAACTCTTAGAGTGTTTAAGATTAAACACTTTGTTTGTAACTTTCGTGAGGAAAAGATTGTTTGTAAGGTTTATGCAACACTCGTGAAGTTGCTCGACCAATGATTAGTGGATTACTTCAAGCAGGTTCCTTGAAGAGAGTGGCCTAGGGTTGGAGAGATTCTGATATTGCCTAACCACTATAAACGGAGTTCGCATATTCTCTTCATTAACTCCTTTTTTTACAAGCATATTATTTGATTGTATACATTGCTTATCAAACTGTTTTAAAATACTTGCAAATTAATTAGAAAAAGTTTTTAAAACCCTATTCACCCCCTCTTTTGGGTTTGAACCTCGGTTTACAATTTCTCTATGTATGCAAAACAACTAATGATCATGATAAGCATTCATTGAATAGAGAAAATCTCAAATTAAGCAAAATCAAGTCAGTGATTAACAAATAGACTCAAGCAATTATAATTTTCCCAAAAAATTGTAATCAATTTCAACCATGTTCTTATCATAGACCTTTTTGTTCATCAAACCAAAAACAAAGAATTTTTTTTTAATTTTTTTATTTTAAAATTTAAATTTCTTTTTTTAAACATCGAATCCCTTCCCCCAAACTTGAATAACACATTGTCTTCAATGAGAAAGAAGAATAAAAAAGAAAAAGAATGAGAAAAGTTAAGAGGTGCTCTCTCGATTTCCAATTGAATGTTGTCCTTGAAAGTGCAACCGTGTCACACATTGGAAAGCCCCCAAACTTATGCAAACCTACAAGATGAAAACAAAAATAAAAATATTAAACAAAAATTAAAGAGAAAAGTAAAAAACTTGGGTTGCCTCCTAAAAAGTGCTTTTTTTTAAAGTCTATAGCAAGATATTCTCCAAATCAGTATTTAGGATTGGTGAGATTGATGAAAAACTTTTATGTGCTAAATTCTTCATCCACATAACACTTTAACCTCTGTCCATTAACCTTAAATGTCTTTTTTGTCTCATGATGAACTTTATTCGCTCCATATGGAAAAACACGGGTCACAACAAATGGTCCCGA
The DNA here is from genome assembly GCA_023935145.1 of Bretschneidera sinensis. Lineage (NCBI taxonomy): Eukaryota > Viridiplantae > Streptophyta > Magnoliopsida > Brassicales > Akaniaceae > Bretschneidera > Bretschneidera sinensis. The sequence goes on along the minus strand of CM043703.1, from coordinate 105,972,697 downwards.
CCACCTAGATCGCAACTTTCCCATAAAAAGTTGAAGTTTTGAATTAAATAGTAAAACTTTCTGCCCCACTTCGAACTCCCTTCTCAAAATATGCTTATCATGCCATCTCTTAGTTTTATCCTTGTTTATCCAAGCATTCTCATAAGCATCATTGAGAAACTCCATATGGAAAAACACGAGTCACAACAAATGGTCCCGACCACCTAGATCGCAACTTTCAAGGAAAAAGTTGAAGTTTTGAATTAAATAGTAAAACTTCCTACCCCACTTCAAAGTCCCTTCTTAAAATATGCTTATCATGCCATCTTTTAATTTTATCCTTGTAAATCTGAGCATTCTCATAAGCATCATTGTGAAACTCGTCCATCTTAAATTTGTATGCTCTATGTTCTAGCTCCATTGGTAAATGGCATGCTTTTCCATAAACTAACCGATGACGTGACAATCCAATAGGTGTTTTAAATGCGATCCAATAAGCCCATAATGCATCATCTAACCTTTGTGCCCAATCCTTTCGTGAGATACTAGCGGTCTTCTCAAGTATGCGCTTTAACTCCCTATTGAACACCTCAACTTGGCCACTTGTTTGAGGATGATATGGTTTTGCCACATGATGAGTAACTCCATACATAGTAAGTAAAGCTTCAAATGGACGGTTACAAAAATGCTTCCCACCATCACTAATTATCGCCCTTGGAGTGCCAAATCAAGAAATGATATTTTTTCGAAGAAAATTCACCACAACCCCGGCATCATTGGTCGACAAAGCAAAAGTTCCACCCACTTGGTGACATAATCTATAGCCACCGAAATAAATTTGTTAGAATACGAAGATGGAAAAAGACCCATGAAATCTATCCCCCAAACATCAAACAATTCAATCACTAAAATATTATTCAAAGCCATCTCATGTTTCCTATAAATGTTTCTAACCCGGTGACATTGATCACATAAATTAACAAAGTTAAAAGAATCTTTAAAAATAAAAGGCCAATAAAACCCAGATTGCAAAATTTTTGCCGTTGTTTTTCCTCCACCAAAGTGGTTGCCTACTTCTAATGAGTGGGAATGTCAAAGTATGCTCTCCATCTCTTCTTCGGGTACACATCTCCTAATTATCTTATCTGCACAATGCCAGAATAGAAAAGGTTCCACCCGAAAATAATACTTCAAGTCGGAGAAGAACTTCTTCTTTTGTTGATATGTCATCCTTGGAGGTAGAATTTGCGACACCAAGTAGTTGACTGTGTCGGCATACCATGGAAAAACCTGTACAACCATCAAATGCTCATTGAAAAATGTTTTATTAATTGAGAACTGCTGCTCATCATCCGCACCCTTAGGCTCAATCCGGGACAAGTGATCTGCCACCAAATTTTTGGTACCCTTATTGTCCTTGATCTCCAAATCAAATTCTTGTAGAAGCAAAATCCATCGACGTAATCTTGGTTTAGCTTCCTTTTTCGTAAGCAAGTACTTAAGAGCGAAGTGATCGGTATAGACAACCACCTTCAAACCTATCAAGTAAGAACAAAATTTTTCAAATGCAAAAACAACCACTAATAATTCTTTTTCAGTAGTAGCATAATTAAGTTGAGCTTCCGTTATAGTCTTACTTACATAATTAATAACATGAAAATTTTATCTTTTCTCTGCCCTAAAACAGCCCCTATAGCAAAATCACTAGCATCATGAGAAAAATCATGCAAGTATTCATGAGAAAAATTAAACACTGTATCTTTAATTAAAAGATTGCAAAGAGGTTTAGTAATTTGAGAAAAATCCTTAATAAACCGTCGATAAAACCTAGTGTGACCCAAGAAACTTCTCACACCCTTCATATTGGCCGGTGGTGGGAGTTTGTCAATAACATCTATTTTGGCTCTATCGACTTCAATTCCCTTGAAAGAAATTCGATGGCCAAGCACTATCCCTTCCTTTACCATAGAGTGGCATTTTTTCTAATTTAAAACTAAATTAGTCTTCTCACATCGCTGCAAAACCAAAGACAAGTTAGATAAAAAATTATCAAAAGAATAACCAAAACCCGAGAAGTCATATGTGAATACTTCTATAAATTTTTCCACCATATTGGAGAAAATGGACATCATACATCTCTAGAACGTGGCTAGAGCATTGCAAAGACCAAAAGACATCCTCTTATATGCAAAAGTTCTGTAAGGACACGTGAAACTAGTTTTCTCTTGATCTTTGGGAGCAATTACAATTTGATTGTATCTGGAATACCCATCTAGAAAAAAAAATAGTAAGCATGGCCAGTGAGTCTTTCTAACATTTGGTCGATAAAAGGCAATGGAAAATGATCTTTTCGAGTTGCATCATTAATTCTTCAATAATCTATGCATACTCATTATCCCATGATTTTCCTTGTTAGTATAAGTTCGCTGTTGTCATTTTTTACCACGGTTATTTCTTCTTTCTTTGGGACCACTTGAACCGGACTCACCTATGCACTATCTGAGATTGGATAGATATTTCTAGCATCTAAGAGCTTCAATACTTCTTTATGCACTACTTCTTTCATTGATGGATTCAATCTCCGTTACGGTTGAACTATCGGCTTGAAACTATCCTCTATTAAAATCTTATGCATACAAATCGAAGGATTAATTCCCTTGATATCCGAGATTGTCCATCCCAAAGCCATATTATGCTCCCTTAAAACTCTTAGAAACTTTTCTTCCTCTACAACACTTAAAGAACCATTAATAATTATCGAAAAAGTAGAGTCTTGGCGTAAGAAAGCATACCTCAAATTTGATGGAAGCGGTTTGAGCTCAAGTTTGGGCGGTTCCTGACTTGAAGATGTCAGCATGGATGAACCTATCTCTTCCAATTTCGGCTTTATGAAAGGATGAAATAATGATATAGCTTCCAAATACCTTACACACTCCCTAACCTCTTTATTCTCATATTCAAGAGTTGTAGAATGAGTAAGGCACACTTCAAGTGGCAGCTTTAAAAATCCATCCCTATAGGTCTCGGCCACCACTAAATCTATGTCACTAATTTAATATAAAAAAAAAGTACATCGGAAGGAAAATCCATAGCCTTAAATAAATCAAAAGTAACCTGCTTATCATCAACTCTTAAAAAAAGTTTCCCTTGTTGGACATCGATTAAAGTTCTCCTTGTAGCAAGAAAAGGTCGCCCCAAAATCAAAAGGTATTTCTTCATCCTCCTCCATATCTAGCACAATAAAATCCGCCAGAAAAATAAACTTGTCCACCTTCACCAAAACGTCTTCAATGAGTCCTCACCGGTGCTTGATAGACCTGTCTGCCAATTATAAAGACACTGTAGTAGGCTTTACTTCTCTAAGACCTAACTTTTTGAAAAGCAAAAAAGCCATAAGATTAATATTTGCTCCTAAATCACCTAAAGCTTTATCAAAATAATAATTTCCTATATTGCAAGGAATCGTAAAACTCCTTGGATTTTTCAATTTAGAAAGCAATTTATTTTGTAAAATTGCGCTACTCTCTTTGGTTAGCATCACTGTCTCATGCTCTTCCAACTTCCGCTTGTTTGATAAAATATACTTTAAAAACTTAGTATATTTAGGCATTTACTCAAAACCTTCAATAAGAGGAATATTAATATGCAATTGCTTAAAAATACTAAGAAATTTAGAGAATTGATTATCTAACTTATTATTATTATTATTATTATTATTATTAAGTCTTTGAGGAAAAGGAATTGATGGATCATAAATTGAAGGAGAATTTGTTTCAGCTATAAACTCACGGAATTCATAGGTTTTGAAGCTTCTTTATTCACTTTAGAATCTCCAGCTTGCTGGTCGACCATTTGCTGCTCTCATTCCTCCATCTTTGGCTTGGACTCCACATAATTTCCAGCTTTATCTTGCTTGGTACTTGCTCTTTGTGGCTGCTAAATTGTCCTCCCACTTCTCAATGCTAATACTTGGACATGTTCCGTAGGATTGATAACGGTTTTGCTCGGCAAAGTTTCTATTGTCCTCTTTGTAAGAATGTGTGAAAGCTAACCAATTTGAACCTCAAGGTCACAAATTGAATCAGAATTATTTTGGATCGCAAAATCTATCTTTTGCATGTATTGCATGAATATCTTCTCGAGTGTCGGCTTCATTTCTTGCTGTGGAAAATTTTGAGGTGGTTTAGCTACCCATTGATTGTTGCTCCATGAAAAATTGGGGTGATTTCTCCATCCGAAATTGAACGTGTTTAAATAAGGATTGTTTTGACGTTGGAAATTGGAAACATAATTAGCTTGTTCAGAATTTGGCTGAGCAAACGGATTACCCACTTGGCAATCGATACTTGAGTGATTTCCTGCACAATAATCACACACAACATTAGTTTGAATAGCATTAACATTCATCTTACCTAGTTGTTTAGATAAAGTTTCCATTTGTGCCACCAATGTGGTAATAGAATCAAGTTCAAAAACTCTAGCCACCTTTCTTGGCATTGCTCTCTCCAAAGGCCATTGATAGTTGTTGGATGTCAATTCCTCCAAAAGTTCATAAGCTGCTTCATAAGTTTTACTCATTAAAGCCCTCCAGCTGTTGCATCAACCATGGACTTGTTTGTAGCTCCCAAACCATTGTAGAATGTTTGGACTTGAAGCCTTACCAGAAGATCATGATGAGGACACTTTCGCAATAAATCTTTGTACCTCTCCCATACTTCATATAAAGATTCATTTTTCGATTGAGTGAATGTGGTAATATCATTCCTTAGCTTTACTGTCTCGTCCAGAGGGAAATACTTTGCCATAAAATTTTATGCTAACTCCTCCCAGGTAGTAATGACATCAGGTGGTAGAGAATCCAGCCAGGCTTTTACTTTTGTTTTTTTGTGAAAAAGAGAAAAGTCTCAAACGAATAGCATCATCTGTCACTCCATTGTGCTTGAAAGTGTCACAAATCTCTCGAAAACTTGTGATATGAACATTATGATCCTCCTACGACAACCCCCCAAACTGAACAGTTTGCTATATCATTTGAATTATCATCAGCTTAATCTCGAAATTATTAGCTTGTATAGCCAGCCTCCTTATGCTAGATGTATCCCCATTAACCGAGGGCATAGCATAGTCCCTCAAAGCCCTATTCACCTCTCCATTATGCTAATCCGCCATAGTGATGGTAGGTGTGGTGACTTCTTGCTTCTTCTTTTTTCTTGATTTGATGAAAACTTCTCTCAATCTCGAGATCAAAAAGTGTAGACTCTAATGGTTTAGTTGGGGCATACACTTCTAAATCCTGAAATAAAAATAAAATAAAATCAAAACTGAGATCTAATCACCAATCTAAAAAAATCCAAATTAGTATTAATCTAGCTAGTATCAATAACAATTACAAATAATTAGTCCCCAGCAACGGCGCCAAAAACTTGGTGTGAAAATATTTGCAAGTGAACAAAATCACAACTAGTAAAGTTTTAAAGAAAAAATAGTGTCGAACCCACAAGGACTAATTATGCTAGGACTAATTATGCTATTGAGTATTGAAATTTACCAAATTATTTACTATTTGAAAATAAAACCGAAATGTTATTGACTTTACCACCAAAATTAAACTAAAGTTCTTGACAAAGTTAAATTTAAAAAAAAATAAAACCCAAAGTTGTAGAGATAATAAAAATAATCTAGAGCTTTTGATTTCACCTAGCTAATCCCACACAATTTATTATTCCTTGTTATAAAATTCCAATTTTTCAAGTTGATGAAAAACAAATCTCTTAATTATTCAATGTTTTCTCTCGAATAACATTAGAAATATCAACACTATGAAGAACCTGAAGCAAACAACCACATGGCGCTACCATGCCCTGGTGAGCTCCTCGTTGAAGAGCACCATAGTAACTATTTGTTAGAAATGAAACACTCACACAAACAACTTTTATTCAAACTCAAAGAAATATTATAAGAGGACTCTCACTCAAAAAGCAAGATACTAGAACTCACTCTTATAAGACTTTGCTTCTTCACTCATTTAGAAGCTCTTACTTCTTCTTGATGATTAAACCAAAATGAGGAGGGGTATTTATACTACTTAAGAACAATTCTACACCACACAAATAAACTAATCCAAAATTACAAAAACCATACACCTCATTTTTCTTGGTGGTTCTAACAATATTTTAGGTTACCAAATGATTCACATGCACAACTACCACACCTATAAAATTCTAGGTAGAAGGCTTGTAGTTTTGGATCTTTTATTATGAACTTGGACTCCAATTTGATTGGGTTTGGGTTTGGGCTCCCATAATGGATCAAGTTTATGATCCAACAACCCCCCTTAAACTTGATCTTGTGGCCCCTAGTAAGTTCCTTAATCTTATGAAGTCTTCGTTTGTTAGTGGCTTGGTAAAAATATAGGCAACTTGATCTTGTGACCTCACATATTCAACTTGCACATCCTTTCTTGCAACACACTCCCTTATATAGTGGTAGCGAATATCGATGTGCTTACTTCGATCATGGAATACTGGATTCTTTGCTAAGGCAATGGCTGACTTGTTGTCGACACAAACCTTGGTTCACAAGTGGACAATGTGACAATCGGTTGTTTCTTTAACATCCATGTGAAAACAATATCTCCCATGAAAAATAAAAATCCAGTAGTGCTCCTTCGATTATCTATGTCTCCACCCCAATCACTATCGCTATATCCAACAAGCTTGTAATCATTAGAAACTGAATAGAGCAAGCCAAAGTCAATTGTACTTTTTAGATAGCGAGGAATTCTCTTTGCGGCTTTAAAATGGGTGGTTGTTAGAGATTCCATGTAGCGACTAACCAATCCAACTGCGTGAAGAATATCGGGCCTCTTGCAAGTTAGGTAGCGTAGACTTCTCACCAAACTTTTGAAAAATGTTAGATCTACACTTTCGCCTTCTTCATGTTTGGACATCTTGACTCCATATTCCATCGGTGTGCTTATCGGCTTACAGTTCTCCATCTTGAACTTCTTCAGGATGTTCTTTGCATAGCTTTCCTGTGAAATGAAAATTCCATCCTTTTGTTGCTTAACTTCAATGCCAAGGTAGTACGCCATGAGCCCCATGTCTGTCATCTCGAATTCCTTCGTCATCACTTCCTTGAATTCATTGAACATGCTTGGGTTGCTTCCGGTGAAGATCAAATCATCCACATAGAGGCACAAGATCAAAATATCTCCATCTTTGATTTTGATATATAGAGTGTGCTCGTAGGGACATTTGTTGAAGCCATTCTCTTGGAAGTACTTGTCGAGTCGGCTATTCCATGCCCTTGGTGCTTGTTTTAACCCGTAAAGAGTCTTCTTCAACTTCAACACCTTGTCTTCATGGCCTTTGACTTCATAGCCTGATGGTTGCTGAATGTAGACTTTCTTGTCAAGAACTCCATTTAGGAAGACAGAATTTACATCCATTTGTTGTATCTTCCACTTGTTTTGAGCTGCCAAGGAAATAATTAGTCTTACAGTCTCCAACCGAGCAACGGGGGCGAATACCTCATCGTAGTCAATTCCAGCTTTTTGACTGTAGCTTTTTGCAACAAGCCTCGCCTTGTGTCTTTCAATCTCTCCCTTAGCATTTCACTTTGTTTTGTAGACCCATTTGACACCTATCGCCTTGTGCCCTTTAGGAAGTGAAACAAGTTCCCATGTGTCGTTCTTCTCGATAGCCTTGATTTCTTCATTCATCGTGTCTCTCCACTTCCTCTCTTTTGCAGCTTCTTGATAGCTCATTGGTTCACAATCAGAAAATAGACAAAATAATGTAAGATTATCTTGTCGTTTAGTCACTTCATAGAGATCTCGAAGGCTTCTTGTTCATTGCACATCTCTTTCACTTTGACTCCCACTTGAAGATGATGAAGGTGACTCGTCTCCGTTGGTAGTTGATATTGGTGAAGTAGGTGGAGTTATTGGCTCTTGTTGGACTTCTCCAGGCTGTTCTATTTGTGTCAGCTCATCCTCAAACGGAGGAGAGAAATTGAAGCCACCTATATGAGATCCAAAATCCCATAGTCCTTCTCCGTCAAACACCACATCTCGGCTGATCACAACCTTCTTATTGTTCGGATTATACAGCTTGTAGCCTTTTGAATTTGCGTCATAGCCGATGAAGATGAAACTCTCGCTTTTATCATCAAGCTTTGTTCTTTTCTCATCTGGAACATGAACATGGGCTATGCTTCCAAAAACTCTTAAGTGGGAGATGCCGGGCTTTCTTCCACTCCATGCTTCTTGTGGTGTCTTTCCCCAAACACTTCTTATTAGAGATCTGTTGGATAAGTAGACCGCACACGCCACTGCTTCGGCCCAAAACTCCTTGGGTAGTTTCTTGCTTTTGAGCTTACTCCGAGCTATGTTGAGGATAGTTCGGTTCTTTCTTTCCGCTACGCCATTTTGTTGAGGGGATCTAGGAACTATTATTGGTCGATGAATTCCATTTGCTTCGCAGAACTCTTGAAACTCCCTAGAAGTAAATTCTCCTCCTCGGTCGGATCTCATAGCTTTGATCTTTCTACCGCTTTCTCTCTCCACTGCAGCTTTGAACTTCTTGAAGACTTCGAAAACTTCTTACTTCTGTTTCAAGAAATATACCCACGTTTTTCCTGAAAAATCATCAGTGAAGAGAAAAAAATAGTTATTGTTACCGAGAGAAATTGGTTTGATCGGACCGCACACATTGGTATGGATGAGCTCGAGTGGCTTCTTGGATCTTGAGTCTGACTCCTTTGGAAAGCTTTTTCTGAATTGCTTCCCGACTAGACACCCTTCACAAAGCTGGTTGATGCGAGGTAGTCCCTTCACCATCTCCTTCTTGGATAGTAGCTCTAGACCTCCAAAATTGAGATGCCCAAAACGAAGATGCCATAGCCATGATGCATCTCTGTAGCAAGCTTTCAGGCACTTTGCAACATCGTTTTGTATGTTGATCAGGAACATTCTATTCTTTGACATCGGTACTTTAGCAATGAAGTTATTCTTATCATCTTTTATAGAAAGATTATAATCCTTCATATGAATATCATAACCTTTCTCTAACAGTTGTCCTAAACTCAAGATGTTACTTTTCATATTGGGCACATAGTAGACATTGGAAATAAACTGATGTCTCCCGTCTTTCAAACGGATAAGGATGTTACCTCTCCCTTTTAATGCTATTGTGGATTCATCTCCAAATGAGACATTTCCACTTACTGAATCGTCCAGCTCCACAAACATGTCTTTCCTTCCACACATGTGATTGCTTGCACCACTGTCAAGATACCAGGATTTTGCTTGGACACCATCAGGCTCTTTTCTTGCTAGGAGAAGAGTTTCTTTATCATCGGTCTTCTCCTCCACGTAGTTGGCCTTCTCCTCAATTCTATTGTTAGGAGCTCTACATTCTGAAGGATAATGCCTAAACTTCTGACAATTATAGCATCGAACTTGAAATTTGTCATTCCTTGAGTTCGGATTGCCTCTTCCACGGCCTCGTGTTGAGCTTTCTCCTTTCGAATATTTATTGTTGGAATTGTTGTTGTTGTAATTCCAACCTCGTCCACGACGGAGACTTCCACCTCGTCCACGGCCTTTACCTCTGCCTCGGCCATGTCCTTTACCTCTGCCTCGGCCACGTTGGTTTCTATCATTTCCTTGGCTTTCATGCATATCCTTGAATTGCAGCTTGAGGAGTTGATCAGTAAACCCTTGCTTTTTCTTATGCTTCTCTTTGTATGTTTGTAATGATCCTTGGAGTTGCTCGATCGTCATTTCTTCCAAGTCTTTAGTTTCTTTAATCATCACAACGATGTGCTCAAATTTGGAATCCAATGAATGGAGTATCTTCTCTATTATCCTCACATTTTCTAACTTTTCACCATTTCTTTTTAATTGATTAGAAACAACTGCTACTCTTGAGAAATAATCTGAAATAGACTCAGATACTTTCATGTGTAAGGATTCGAATTCACCTCTTAATGTTTGTAGACGGACCTTCTTCACTTGCTCAGATCCTTTGTAAGAGGTTTGCAACGGTTAACAACTTTGATAGCTCAGTCAACTCGGCTTGGATGGCTAGGTCAAGCAGCTCGGTCAATAGGCTTACAGTTCGGTCAATTCGACTCCAGCTCGGCTGACTCAGCTCAACTCGGTGAGTCAACTCGGTTTTCTGGCAGCAATCTTCCGGCGGCGCATGGAGGCGCGTCTGAAATCCAATCGGGGAGATTCTGGCAGCGTCGGATTCCTCTCATTTGATTCTGATTTCCAGTACGAATACAAACCATGAAAGCGTGGCCTATCGATCCTTTAGACCTTCGAAATTTGAACCTAGAGGTGTCAGAAAAGTTACCACATGGATAACTGGCTTGTGGCAGCCAAGCATTCATAGCGACTAACCAATCTAACTGCGTGAAGAATATCGGGCCTCGTGCAAGTTAGGTAGCGTAGACTTCCCACCAAACTTTTGAAAAATGTTAGATCTACACTTTTGCCTTCTTCATGTTTGGACATCTTGACTCCGTATTCCATCGGTGTACTTATCGGCATACAGTTCTCCATCTTGAACTTCTTCAGGATCTCCTTTGTATAGCTTTCATGTGAAATGAAAATTCCATCCTTTTGTTGCTTAACTTCAACTACCCACGGAGACGAGTCACCTTCATCATCTTCAAGTGGGAGTCAAAGTGAAAGAGATGTGCAACGAACAAGAAGCCTTCGAGATCTCTATGAAGTGATTGAACGACAAGATAATCTTACATTATTTTGTCTATTTGCTGATTGTGAACTAATGAGCTATCAAGAAGCTGCAAAAGAGAGGAAGTGGAGAGACGCGATGAACGAAGAATTCTCTTTGCGGCTTTAAAATGGGTGGTTGTTGGAGATTCCATGTAGCAACTAACTAATCAAACTGCATGAAAAATACGAATCCAGTAGTGCTCCTTCGATTATCTATGTCTCCACCCCAATCACAATCGCTATATCCAATAAGCTTGTAATCATTAGAAACTGAATAGAACAAGCCAAAGTCAATTGTACCTTTTAGATAGCGAAGAAGGCTCTTTACGGGTTGGCTCAACTCGGTGAGTCAACTCGGTTTTCTAGCAGCAATCTTTCGGCGGCGTGTGGAGGCGCGTCTGAAATCTGATCGGGGAGAGTCTGGCAGTGTCAGATTCCTCTCGTCGATACCTTCTATTTGATATACAATAGTGTATACTTTCTAACTTTGCTCTGATACCACTTTGTTGGAAATGAAACACTCACACAAACAACTTTTATTCAAACTCAAAGAAATATTACAAGAGGACTCTCACTCAAAAACCAAGATACTAGAACTCACTCTTATAAGACTTTGCTTCTTCACTCACTTAGAAGCTCTTACTTCTTCTTTATGATTGAACCAAAATGAGGAGGGGTATTATACTACTTAAGAACAATCCTACACCACACAAATAAACTAATCCAAAATTACAATAACCATACACCTCATTTTTCTTGGTGGTTCTAACAATATTTTAGGTTACCAAATGATTCACATGCACAACTACCACACCTATAAAATTCTAGGTAGAAGGCTTGTAGTTTTGGATCTTTGATTATGAACTTGGACTCCAATTTGATTGGGTTTGGGTTTGGGCTCCCATAATGGATCAAGTTTATGATCCAACACTATGGTGAGCCCTGGGCAGGTGGCTGGGATGTGTGCGAGTTCCTTGCTAAGGCTGTCCACTTAGCACGACTCACGTGTCCTTGAGATTGGGTGCGGCACACTCCGTGTCGGCTTACATTTTATTCGCTACCTTAATCCTGAACACTTCCATTGTCTGGAGAGGGATGAGCTCTCTTTAATGGCAGCACTTAGATATGAGCTTCCTTCCCAAGGTCTCCTACATAAGCTCCCTCTAATAGTCAAAGGTGAGTATATGAATTTCTCCAAGTTTGGTTCAGGGGCTGTGTATGATCTGTAATATATGCTAGTGCTGTTTTCCTTGACATGCCCGATAAGCTTGTGTGGGTTGGGCTAGAAAGGTTAGCAAATAAGTTAAAACCTTTTGATGGCCGAATCTTTGTGTCACATAATATAAAGTTCTGTTCACAAATGGGAGGAGAGGAGTGTACCAAGAGACTCACGAGTTTAAGGCTTGAGTATATTGGAAAGTATACACATGATTGTTTATTGTTCAATCACTATGAGATCTGGTTTGAATTTAGGCGGTCTAGAGCATAAGGTATGAAAAGCTCAGTCTTTTTCTTGAGTTTACTTCATGGCAGCTATGTTTCTGAGCAAAGCCATTGGTAGCCTCTCTGTGCTTGTTGTGTTGCCTCCAACTACTTCCTCAATATTTTTGGAAGGGTTATTTCTACATTGTTATGCACATGAAACTGAGTTGATAGTTTCACCTCAATGGATCAGTTTGTGTGAAGGGCTTGGACCTTCGTTGTATTTTGTTTAGAAGTAGAGAATCATGTGTAACTATAATTTTTATTACTCAAATCTGAATAGGATGTTGACAGAGGTTGAGATTATTTTTAACTGTCACATTTTTTTGTCACGGCTAGTTTGAATTTGAAATAACTTTCATTCTTTTGTTGCTGTAATGCAAATTAATTTCTTTTTGGTAGTTGTCAAACTTGAAATTAGTTGTTGAATTCCCCTACCACTGGCATTAATAGAACATTTTGATTGTTTGTTCGTGCCTCTGCCAGGGGTGCTGTAGGAAAAACGATCTGGCTTTTTGCCTGAATTCATCTGGCAATCCTTAAATGTGCATTTTTGATATCTTTGCAGGGGAACTAATTATCCATTTGCCATTATTTTTCATTCATTATACATTTATTGCTATTTGCGGATCATATGAAGGCCAAGAACTGACTTATCATAATCTGTAAGAGGCTTTTTTATTTCTTTGCCAAGGTATGAAGTTTCTTATGTCCTAGGATCCCTTCCAAGTTATTGACTTGAATGTCGATGAAATATTCAAATGGTTCTACAGAGAAAGTAGAAATGATTTAGCATATCTTCAATCTCTGTAACTCCAAATACATCCTCTCTTTTTTTACCAAATTTCTTTAGAGCCTCTGATTCTGTGTACAAGAGTGTAATCTACCATGTTTGGTGATTGAAAAACATTTGGTTGTTTCTGCTTAAACACTATGGTGAGGCTTCTCACCCAGAAGAAGAAAAGAAATGAAAAAATTAGATCAACTAACTTAGTTGAAAGAGTCATTGTTATTGCATTAGAGATCAAAGATTAAACCTCATTTATAACGGTGACGAGAACGCCAAAAGAAAATTGAGAGTTATCTCCTATTATGTAGCCCAATTTTTTTATTTTTCAGTTAGTATGCAAGTTGCTCTATGACAAGAAAATCGAGAGCTTTGGTCCATTGCAACTTCACCCAACTGGAGCAACTGTTCAGAGGAGACAAGAAATGACATTGCTCAAATCAACCACTTGACCTAGTAGTTATTTTCCTATTCTTTGTGCATCTAAGTATATTTGACTTTAGGAGATGGCTAAGATCTTAAGGCATCCGAGTATATTTGAGTTTAGATAATAATTATTAAGCCAAAAATTGTTTATTATCAATCATATCATTTCCCAATCATGTGCATGTATCAAATAGAACTTGACATTTATGATTTGAGAAAATGATGCAATCTCAATAATTATTACCAATCATATTATTTTCCAATCATGTGAATGTATCAAATAGAATTTGGCTTTTATTATTTGAGAAAATGATGTAATCACAATATTTCATATATTACGTGGGATCCATAAATTTACTCTTATTTATTACGTGAGATCTACAAATACATGAATGGTTAAGATTGCATCCTCAATTTTATCATTCTCTTAATCAGGATCCATGTCGACACCAAAAATATTACAAAATGGGAAAAAAATTATAAAAAAATTTCACTTCATATTATCACCTTATTAATCATGTCTAATCCTAATCATCCTCTTTTTCATCATGTGCACATATCATAAATCTCCACTTTTGCTTATAAATCCCTAAATAAAGACATTGTTTGACAACCCAAACAAGGAATTGCTACTTTTTCTAGTAAAAGAAATACAAATATTATCCCATGTAGATACATTCATTATTAAAGGGCAAAATAATTTGATTGATACACTTGACATATATAGTGGGTATCATTTCATTTGACAGTATCATCACCACCCTGTATATATGCTACTACTTTTGCTAAATCAAAGAAATAAGCTTCTTCTAACACATATTCAGAAAATGGCAAAGCTTTCTACTATTTGTTTCTTCCTTGTCCTTATGGTCTTCATATCTAGTGAGTACATTAATCTTTGTGTCACATAATTCGATAACTATGCAGACAATGTTCTAATGGTTCTTGTGACCTTACAGAGGAGAAAGTAGTGCCTATGGCAGAAGCAACACAATGTAACGACGCTTGGGACTGCCATGGTGATGATCGTTGCATGGCAGAATGCAAAGCCAAACACAAAGGAGAGGGACTCTGTGGTCTATTTACAGATCCTAATGTTCCAATGCAGTGTTTTTGCAAGTACCAGTGTTAATTAATCTTCCCAAATAAATGTACTAATAATCCAGGTCTTTTGACCTAATGAATAATTTTCGGATCTTTTATATGAGATAATCGGGTTCAATTTGTTTTCATTATTAATGTAGTTAAAAATTTACTGATGGGTTAAAATATTAATAAAGTTTCGTAGATCAAAATTTACTTTTTGATCTCGATGCGCTAGTAGTTCTTCCTTCAACTTTCATAATGGGTTTATTCAATATTTTTTTTAATGAAATTCGCAAAAATGTTAAAAAGAATTGAAGGAGCAATGCATCTAGTGTATTGAAAAATTTATCGCAATATATAAATATATCAACAAAATGATTTGAGATTATCTTGAAAAGACTATATATATATATATATATATATATATATATATATATATATATATTTGGGCTATTAATATTCTTGGGTATTTTCTAGCTCACGAATTGAATTTTTAGACATATGGTTCATAAAGTTAATTTATTAGAATGTTAAAATTTAATCAATAGGGTTCTGCGTTTATTTGGTTAATTTGATCAGTTTGGTTAGGGTTTCAGTTTAACTGAAATTTTGTCAGTCAATCAAAAATCAATAAAATTGTGGGATACATCCAAACATAAGTCATGGACAATAATAATGCTATAACTTTTATGTGAGTATTTATATGTAATATGGTAGTGTTATGGTTGGGTTATGACTTATGAAATGTTGTTACCTTAAATTGTGATCAAACCAATTTCTAAACATATTTGTGTAACATTGCTTTAATAAAAAAAATGTTTATTTGCAGATAAAACAATTTTTAATTAAATAGTAAAATGAGATTAAATGTGTGTTTAGTAGGAGAGAAAAGTGGGGGAAAGAAAAGTAAAAGAAAATAAAGAAAAATAGGTGGAAAGAAAGCTAAGACGATTGATGTCTTACTCTTGGATGTACAAATCATAATCCTCCCAAATATCAAATTTGAAGGGTTGGAGAGTGAAAAATGAAATGAGATTACCAATTTACCAATTAATTCTTATTTAATCTCTCACAGTAATACGTATCTCTATCTTTCGCTCAACTAATGGTGTTTAATTCTAAAAGCTTCTAATCACAAATTACCTCTCGGTTTCATTATGATTCAATAAATCAAACAATAATTGACCAGAAAGTTGTAAGCAATAAAATCAAGGATAAACACTCAACATAAAAAAAAATTGAAATAAAATAACTTGGAATTTAAATTGTGTGTTCAAAACTAGACTACATCAAAGCCCTAGAAAAATAAAATTAGTTCATAACAAATCTGAAATCAACCATGTTCTTTTTAGAATGCATCAAAAGAAAACTAAATAGAAGAGAATAAAACTCTTTTGCTTAAAATAAGTTAATGAAACATTCAAGATTGTTGAAGGTCTCTCTTCATTGAGACTTGGCAGTCGCCCTCCTTCTCTTCTCTCTTTATTCTTTTGTCTAGGAAAAGTCTGTTGTGTTTACAAGGCAAGGGCAGCCGGCCTTATATAGGCAAGCTCATAGAAAGGAAAAGGAAAATATAATAAAACTACTCCTTCTAGGAAAAAGGGAAGACACTGAAATAGGAAATACTTCTACTACTAGGAAAACATGAAATAGGAAAGTAACTAAAAGGAAATATAAGAGCTTTTTATATTGAAAAATATTTGTTTGTTATTTTTTACTAATAAAAAATTGAAAACTACAAAAAAAAAAAAAATAGAACAAATGTGAAATTTCTCAAAAATTATTAGATAATCTCCAAATGTTTTATATAATTTATTGGAACCATTATTTAGTGCATTCAATCATCTCAAAGTGGAAGAAATAAGAATTATGTTAACATAAAAATTAACATTGCATCTAGTTGAAAGTTTGATGACATTTTGTGCCAAATTCATAATTTAATGATTTAAGTGTTAGAAGATAATAGTTTAAGGACCTCCAGTGTAATTTCCCTTTTAAAATTTTAGTTATGTTATTTTTGGATAATGTAATAAATTATATAGATAATTTTTATTTCAAAAGTTGAACAATGAAATTTTGAAAATTGCGTGTGCAGTGAGTCTTATATGTAACTATCTCTTTCTCTCACCCTATTTTATGTGTACATGTATTCTTGAATAAATTCCCAAAAGAAGGTATCAAATTTTAACAGATACCTAAAAATTTTAAAATAACTGGATTTATCAAACCTTAGAAAAAAATGCATTAAAATGTGGAAATCTCACGTAAGATTGTGTTGCCACAGATGACGACTTTCTTGTATTGAGTGTGAAAGCTGAAATAGTTGAACTAATATATTCAAGTTTTTCCTGATGAAACTTTGGTTCAATAGTAAAAGGATTAAAATTGAGATGCTTAGAACCTTATGATGCAAGGTTCAAGTCCATAATATTTTGATCATTTTGTTTGATTTATATTTTGATAATTTCTTCCACTTTAGCTAAATAATGTGATAATATTAAGTAACTTGATCCTTTGGAGTATTGTATACTTTCTTTGCATACACACTTATGACCTGGTTTTACTAGAATGAGAAATTTCAGTTAAATTTTTTATTCATCAACTCAATTTGTTTTCTTCAATTGTAATTATTAAAAACAACTTTCTCCATGTATTGACAACAATGACAAGATCCTCAATAATCGTGTTTTTTGCACCAGCTTCCACCATAGACACTCGCTACATAGTTCTACTGGAACGATAAATTTCAGTTGCTTTTTTATTCATCAACTTGGTATTCATGGAATTACATAATGCAACAAAACATGCAAACAAATATAAAGTAGTTTTTAAAACTAAAACAAAACAAAAAAATAAATAAAATTAAAGAAGAGAAAGAAGTCTGATCTAAAACATGTAGTGCAAAATCTTGGAGCTAAACATGCGCCTACTCACCCTTTCAAAACTAGAAATGTTATACATACACCCGGCTTTAGGGGTGTTGGGATACCAAGTTGCTTTGGTGATATTCGTTAGAAAGTTTTTGCCCATAATATGTAAAATTTACTGTTTTACTATTAATAAAATCATTATAAAAAGTGAGGTGTGGATGTTAATGTCAACATCAATGGCAATTAACTTTAAAAAAAATCTAAATGGTTGTCTATTAAAGCCCAAAAAAAGGAAAAAAATAATACTAGATATATTGCCACAGCAAATTGATTTGAAATGACAAAATTAGTCTTAGTTGAAAAGGAAAACAAAGGAGTGGTACGAGGGGATTTTTGTCATTTCATTTTATTTCTCCGGCATTAATAGTAATTCTTTGTATATTGCAATATAATTGTCACCAAATAAGATATCTTACTCATTTTGGGGAAGATCTAAAATCCAATTAATGACTAAGGATGCAGATTATATTTAAGTACACAAAAGTTTTCTCCCACCTATCAAAAAACAAGGAAAGGAGCACTTCATCACCAGAAAATGGCTTGCAGCAAAGTTCCATCTATTTCTCAAAATTCTTTCATGGGTTTTTTATTTTTGATCTTTCTTTTAAATTCAGGTAATTAAATTTAAATACATAGATTAACAATGTTTTATTTTATTTCCCTCTTGATGGTAATAATTCAATTCAAGTCTGTGCTTTGAAACTTGCAAGGCCAGCAGCTGCAATTTTCCCAGAAGTCGCATGCGTGGGATCGTGTGCAACAATCTCAGATTGCCACCAAACTTGCGTTTCAGAAGGATATAATAAAGGGGGCGTTTGTATGGGATCGGGGGGTTCAACTGAAAAGAAGGATATGACCTGCTGCTGTAATAAGAGCTAAAACCAAACATGCCCTAAACGTCCATTACCCCTTCATTTACCAGTCCTTCGTATCTCTTGAGTTGTTACTTGTAGCAACCCTCTCCCTCTCGTTGAAATAAATTGTACTTCAACAAAAGTTATCATCAACTAATTAGTGTTTCTTTTCTTCCCTTTTATTTTTATTTTTTGTTGGTACATTTTATGGTACTGCCATAGCTATTTGTCAACAGCTTCTGATTGATGTTGAGCAATATACCTTGGCAAAAACAGAGGATGTGGATTAGCTGTGTAGTGCCTGTTTTGAGCACTCAATAGGAAAAAAGACAAAAAAAGGAATGATATGATTTTCTTTCAATATATCTTACATGTCATTAAAAAAAGATACGAAAACCATCATGTTTTTCTATGTGGGTCGTTTCTCTCCTTACAGCAGAGAGAGGACAAATAATTCAGTCATATTCAGGCAAAACGGTTCCAATCCATTAAGGTCCAGATATCACAATAAACTCGTAATCAGCTCAAATACCCACATTTTCACATGATAGTCGGTTTAAATCGGCTCTGATAACATTTATTACACCACATGCCTATCTTCCAAAAGTGCTAGTTCAAATTGTTTTTGAGATCATGTGGGTCCTCTCAACTAATATCAAGAGATTACTAAATATTTTATTTTAGGAAAAAGCCAAAGGCCAAGACTAGAGAGAATAAATGCAAAATCATACTGTAAAAGAAACAAACTAAGCCCTTGGGAACACAACTCTCATGGCATCACCAAGTAGCACAGGTCCTAAGCCTGGAGATGGATATTCATAGATGAGAAACTGTTTTAATGCTCAACTCCCAAGGTCTGAGAATTCATCTCCAAAGTTAATCTGTCTAAGAGCTTGAACTAGGCTGCAATTATCAAAGAGATCCATGAGGAGCCTGCAGCCTTCGATTAGGTGTCCAAATGGATGAAAAACAGAATCTGCCCTCTGGTTTAAGTTAACAGCATTTACTGAATCTGATTCTACAATCCCGATGCTAGATGTTGGAAAGTAGAGATATACTCCAAGGCAGTGATTTCAAATTTTCAATTAAAAATTCCATGTTAGGAATGATGTTCTTTGAAACGATTAAGGCACGTTCAGATTCTTAGATATTAAAATTTTTCCAGTTTTGAGGATTTTTTTTCCTCAAAGGATGCTTTATAAATAAAAATTCTTCCTTAAAAACTGGAAAATTTTGCAATTCATGACGCTCTTTTAAATTTCCTCATATTGAAGCTTTCATGATGGGGAGTAATTTGTGGGATTTTAATTCAAAACATGTAATTTTATGGTTGATTTTTAAGAGTTCAGCTTTCATCTTCCTTTCTTTTCTTTTTTCATTTTTTGAGTAAAATAGGAAAGATATCAGCTTTTCAATTTTCATAGATACGATTTGATGTATTGAGTGTGAAAGCTGAAATAGTTGAACTAATATATTCAAGTTTTTCCTGATGAAACTTTGGTTCAATAGTAAAAGGATTAAAATTGAGATGCTTAGAACCTTATGATGCAAGGTTCAACTCCATAATATTTTGATCATTTTGTTTGATTTATATTTTGATTATTTCTTCCACTTTAGCTAAATAATGTGATAAGATAAGTAACTTTATCCTTTGGAGTATTGTATACTTTCTTTGCATACACACTTATGACCTGGTTCAACTAGAATGGTCAACTTAATTTGTATTCTTCGAATTGTAATTATTAAAAATATCGACTTTCTCCATATATTGACAACAATGACAAGATCCTCAATAATCATGT
Organism: Bretschneidera sinensis; assembly: GCA_023935145.1. Classification (NCBI taxonomy): domain Eukaryota; kingdom Viridiplantae; phylum Streptophyta; class Magnoliopsida; order Brassicales; family Akaniaceae; genus Bretschneidera; species Bretschneidera sinensis. The sequence continues at coordinate 105,952,601 of CM043703.1, read as the reverse complement.
TTTTTGCACCAGCTTCCACCAAAGACTCACGCTACATAGTTCTAGTGGAACAAGAAATTTCAGCTGCTTTTTTTATTCACAAACTTGGTATTCATGGAATTACATAGTCCAACAAAACATGCAAACGTGTAACCCAAAATCTTAGAGCTAAACATATGCCTACTCACCCTTTCAACACAAGCAATGTTATACATACACCCGACTTTAGGGGTGTTGGGATACCAAGTTGCTTCGGTGATATTCGTTAGAAAGTTTTTGCCCGTAATATGTAAAATTTACTGTTTTGCTATTAATGAAATCATTATAACAAGTGGGGTATGGATGTTAATGTCAACATAAATGGCAACTTAAAAAAAAATCTAAATGGTTGTGTATTAATTCCAAAAAAGGGAAAAAATAATACTAGATATATTACCATTGCAAATTAAATTGAAATGACAAAATTAGTCTTAGTTGAAAAGGAAAACAAAGGAGTGGTACGAAGGAATTTTAATTCAAAATTGTTCAATCTCATAGTGAGTTGGACCATCCACCCTAGACTCGGGAGTCGGGGTTATATGTCTAAAATAGACATAGTATTGATCTAGCGTCTCAAAACTGGACACCTTTTCAATATTTACCCACTCTTGCTCGCCAATATGATAAATGACGAAGTACACGACTCTGGGTGCCTCCCATACTGGATGCTTATCAGCTTGATCCTCCAGCACTTCCACACCCCCTGTCTGCCTCCGAAGCCCATGATGCTAGCCTCAAGGACATTATTAATGGCTCTTCTCTGAAGAAGATGGGGTGCAGGATCCGAGATGGCTTGGTCCATTATAAAGCTGGGAAGAATATACGGATCAGTGATGACGATGACAGCGAGGAAGACGACATGCCTGATGATGCAGCTCGTCCCACTGCCATGGACACTGACCTTAGTCCACAGCATGGTGGCTCTAGCGTTGGTCAGACTGGACACAACGACAACAGAACCCTCAGGGATGACTTTGAGTTACTCTGAGAGCACTTGGAAGGCTCATTGGTAAAGATCTGTGATCTCCTCCGGGACAGCTCTGACTCCTCCGTTCGTTGAGTCTTTTGCCTATATAATTTATGTTATTTATGTATAGCTCCATAGATATTTTAGCACGAACATTTCTTTTCTTTATATACATTCATATGCTTGTACTCAATCTACAGACAGCTTCCTTAAGCTTATAATGCATGGATATTTGTATATAGATGCTTAATGCATGGATATTTGTATATAGATGCTTACTTATCAGTTATTTAGCTTTTAGCTCATATATGCTTTACTTTTAAGTTATATGGTTGCTTAGTTTGAACACTTTTTGCTCATCTATATGCTTTAACTGTTCAAGCTTATGTGCAAATTTCTTATTCATTTTAGGAAGTCTTGCCAACTCCAAATGATGCCTAGTTTTTGTACACAAGTTTGTTTATACCTTATCTTCATGTCTATGGTGATTAAATTGCTTATTTTTCGAGTTTGTACACCCTTTTCTGCTATTCTCAAAACAGCGGAGAAAAATCTATTATAAAGCCTTTGTAAACTAAGATACCACAAATTAATGGGTAGCATTGCTCTGAACATGTTGTAAAGTGTAAAATAGTCTTGCTTGCTTGGTTGGGATTGAAATTACTATATTACAGCTATATTTGAATGCTTACATGTTGGTTTTTATCAAAAAAACAAAGGAAAATCTGTCTAAATTTTTCAAAAAACCAAAACTTAGTTTTTAAAATTGTTTTTTCTCTCCTTGGTTTTTTCATCATCAAAAAGGGGGAGATTGTTGACTCGTATTTGATTTTAATAATAATAAAACACTTCTTAAATTAGACTAACGGTTTTATCTAAGTGTTTAAGTGGTAAAAATATTCAATTCATAAACAAGATGTAAGAACTCAACATGTTTAGACACCGAAAGAAAACAAAAGATCTATAATAGGCACTAAGGTAATTGAATCACTATGTAAAGCTCTAAATTCAATTACTTAGTTTGATCTATGGCTCAATTTACAAAAGGTTTTGAAAAAACTAAAACACAAAAAGTTTCTAAGTCAAAAAATAGTTTTGAAGCATGAAAACTGGGTTGAAGGATAACCCAGTTGACTGAGTCTATATACTAGTCGACTGGGAAAAGGGACAATTAGTTCCAATCGACTGGTACCAGTCAACTGGTCCTATAACCCAGTCGACTGGTACTCTCCCTAAGCCTAAAAGTAAACATTTTCCACTTGACCCAGTTGACTAGTAATTCAAAAATATGACCGTTTGAGATGCGGAACTTGAGCATTTAATTCTCCAAACCTACCAAGTCAGTGTCAAACGGCCATATTAATTCAAGACTATATAAACCTACTTCGATGAGCATGTAAAAAAAATGAAGAAAGCACATTCAATTCATCATATAGCTCATTAATTCTCAAAAGCTTTGAAAAATTCATTGTTACCCATTCTTCAAGTTTGTTCTTGAAAGAGAGATATTATTCATTTGTAAAAGCATTCATTGTTATCTTTCTACCATTTACTTTACATTTAATACAATTTATGTAAAGGGAAAAGGTTGGTGTAACTCTTAGAGTGTTTAAGATTAAACACTTTGTTTGTAACTTTCGTGAGGAAAAGATTGTTTGTAAGGTTTATGCAACACTCGTGAAGTTGCTCGACCAATGATTAGTGGATTACTTCAAGCAGGTTCCTTGAAGAGAGTGGCCTAGGGTTGGAGAGATTCTGATATTGCCTAACCACTATAAACGGAGTTCGCATATTCTCTTCATTAACTCCTTTATTTACAAGCATATTATTTGATTGTATACATTGCTTATCAAACTGTTTTAAAATACTTGCAAATTAATTAGAAAAAGTTTTTAAAACCCTATTCACCCCCTCTTTTGGGTTTGAACCTCGGTTTACAATTTCTCTATGTATGCAAAACAACTAATGATCGTGATAAGCATTCATTGAATAGAGAAAATCTCAAATTAAGCAAAATCAAGTCAGTGATTAACAAATAGACTCAAGCAATTATAATTTTCCCAAAAAATTATAATCAATTTCAACCATGTTCTTATCATAGACCTTTTTGTTCATCAAACCAAAAACAAAGAATTTTTTTTTAATTTTTTTATTTTAAAATTTAAATTTCTTTTTTTAAACATAGAATCCCTTCCCCCAAACTTGAATAACACATTGTCTTCAACGAGAAAGAAGAATAAAAAAGAAAAAGAATGAGAAAAGTTAAGAGGTGCTCTCTCGATTTCCAATTGAATGTTGTCCTTGAAAGTGCAACCGTGTCACACATTGGAAAGCCCCCAAACTTATGCAAACCTACAAGATGAAAACAAAAATAAAAATATTAAACAAAAATTAAAGAGAAAAGTAAAAAACTTGGGTTGCCTCCTAAAAAGTGCTTTTTTTTAAAGTCTATAGCAAGATATTCTCCAAATCAGTATTTAGGATTGGTGAGATTGATGAAAAACTTTTATGTGCTAAATTCTTCATCTACATAACACTTTAACCTCTGTCCATTAACCTTAAATGTCTTTTTTGTCTCATGATGAACTTTATTCGCTCCATATGGAAAAACACGGGTCACAACAAATGGTCCCGACCGCCTAGATCGCAACTTTCCCATAAAAAGTTGAAGTTTTGAATTGAATAGTAAAACTTTCTGCCCCACTTCGAACTCCCTTCTCAAAATATGCTTATCATGCCATCTCTTAGTTTTATCCTTGTTTATCCAAGCATTCTCATAAGCATCATTGAGAAACTCCATATGGAAAAACACGAGTCACAACAAATGGTCCCGACCACCTAGATCGCAACTTTCAAGGAAAAAGTTGAAGTTTTGAATTAAATAGTAAAACTTCCTACCCCACTTCAAAGTCCCTTCTTAAAATATGCTTATCATGCCATCTTTTAATTTTATCCTTGTAAATCTGAGCATTCTCATAAGCATCATTGTGAAACTCGTCCATCTCAAATTTGTATGCTCTATGTTCTAGCTCCATTGGTAAATGGCATGCTTTTCCATAAACTAACCGATGACGTGACAATCCAATAGGTGTTTTAAATGCGGTCCAATAAGCCCATAATGCATCATCTAACCTTTGTGCCCAATCCTTTCGTGAGATACTAGCGGTCTTCTCAAGTATGCGCTTTAACTCCCTATTGAACACCTCAACTTGGCCACTTGTTTGAGGATGATATGGTGTTGCCACATGATGAGTAACTCCATACATAGTAAGTAAAGCTTCAAATGGACGGTTACAAAAATGCTTCCCACCATCACTAATTATCGCCCTTGGAGTGCCAAATCGAGAAATGATATTTTTTCGAAGAAAATTCACCACAACCCCGGCATCATTGGTCGACAAAGCAAAAGTTCCACCCACTTGGTGACATAATCTATAGCCACTGAAATAAATTTGTTAGAATACGAAGATGGAAAAAGACCCATGAAATCTATCCCCCAAACATCAAACAATTCAATCACTAAAATATTATTCAAAGCCATCTCATGTTTCCTATAAATGTTTCTAACCCGGTGACATTGATCACATAAATTAACAAAGTTAAAAGAATCTTTAAAAATAAAAGGCCAATAAAACCCAGATTGCAAAATTTTTGCCGTTGTTTTTCCTCCACCAAAGTGGTTGCCTACTTCTAATGAGTGGGAATGTCAAAGTATGCTCTCCATCTCTTCTTCGGGTACACATCTCCTAATTATCTTATCTGCACAATGCCAGAATAGAAAAGGTTCCACCCGAAAATAATACTTCAAGTCGGAGAAGAACTTCTTCTTTTGTTGATATGTCATCCTTGGAGGTAGAATTTGCGACACCAAGTAGTTGACTGTGTCGGCATACCATGGAAAAACCTGTACAACCATCAAATGCTCATTGAAAAATGTTTTATTAATTGAGAACTGCTGCTCATCATCCGCACCCTTAGGCTCAATCCGGGACAAGTGATCTGCCACCAAATTTTTGGTACCCTTATTGTCCTTGATCTCCAAATCAAATTCTTGTAGAAGCAAAATCCATCGACGTAATCTTGGTTTAGCTTCCTTTTTCGTAAGCAAGTACTTAAGAGCGAAGTGATCGGTATAGACAACCACCTTCAAACCTATCAAGTAAGAACAAAATTTTTCAAATGCAAAAACAACCACTAATAATTCTTTTTCAGTAGTAGCATAATTAAGTTGAGCTTCCGTTATAGTCTTACTTGCATAATTAATAACATGAAAATTTTATCTTTTCTCTGCCCTAAAACAGCCCCTATAGCAAAATCACTAGCATCATGAGAAAAATCATGCAAGTATTCATGAGAAAAATTAAACACTGTATCTTTAATTAAAAGATTGCAAAGAGGTTTAGTAATTTGAGAAAAATCCTTAATAAACCGTCGATAAAAACTAGTGTGACCCAAGAAACTTCTCACACCCTTCATATTGGCTGGTGGTGGGAGTTTGTCAATAACATCTATTTTGGCTCTATCGACTTCAGTTCCCTTGAAAGAAATTCGATGGCCAAGCACTATCCCTTCCTTTACCATAGAGTGGCATTTTTTCTAATTTAAAACTAAATTAGTCTTCTCACATCGCTGCAAAACCAAAGACAAGTTAGATAAAAAATTATCAAAAGAATAACCAAAACCCGAGAAGTCATATGTGAATACTTCTATAAATTTTTCCACCATATTGGAGAAAATGGACATCATACATCTCTAGAACGTGGCTAGAGCATTGCAAAGACCAAAAGACATCCTCTTATATGCAAAAGTTCTGTAAGGACACGTGAAACTAGTTTTCTCTTAATCTTTGGGAGCAATTACGATTTGATTGTATCTGGAATACCCATCTAGAAAGAAAATAGTAAGCATGGCCAGTGAGTCTTTCTAACATTTGGTCGATAAAAGGCAATGGAAAATGATCTTTTCGAGTTGCATCATTAATTCTTCAATAATCTATGCATACTCATCATCCCATGATTTTTCTTGTTAGTATAAGTTCGCTGTTGTCATTTTTTACCACGGTTATTTCTTCTTTCTTTGGGACCACTTGAACCGGACTCACCTATGCACTATCTGAGATTGGATAGATATTTCCAGCATCTAAGAGCTTCAATACTTCTTTATGCACTACTTCTTTCATTGATGGATTCAATCTCCGTTACGGTTGAACTATCGGCTTGAAACTATCCTCTATTAAAATCTTATGCATACAAATCGAAGGATTAATTCCCTTGATATCCGAGATTGTCCATCCCAAAGCCATATTATGCTCCCTTAAAACTCTTAGAAACTTTTCTTCCTCTACAACACTTAAAGAACCATTAATAATTATCGAAAAAGTAGAGTCTTGGCGTAAGAAAGCATACCTCAAATTTGATGGAAGCGGTTTGAGCTCAAGTTTGGGCGGTTCCTGACTTGAAGATGTCAGCATGGATGAACCTATCTCTTCCAATTTCGGCTTTATGAAAGGATGAAATAATGATATAGCTTCCAAATACCTTACACACTCCCTAACCTCTTCATTCTCATATTCAAGAGTTGTAGAATGAGTAAGGCACACTTCAAGTGGCAGCTTTAAAAATCCATCCCTATAGGTCTCGGCCACCACTAAATCTATGTCACTAATTTAATATAAAAAAAAGTACATCGGAAGGAAAATCCATAGCCTTAAATACATCATAAGTTTCCTGCTTATCATCAACCCTTAAAAAAAATTTCCCTTGTTGGACATCGATTAAAGTTCTCCTTGTAGCAAGAAAAGGTCGCCCCAAAATCAAAAGGTATTTCTTCATCCTCCTCCATATCTAGCACAATAAAATCCGCCAGAAAAATAAACTTGTCCACCTTCACCAAAACGTCTTCAATGAGTCCTCACCGGTGCTTGATAGACCTGTCTGCCAATTATAAAGACACTGTAGTAGGCTTTACTTCTCCAAGACCTAACTTTTTGAAAAGCAAAAAAGCCATAAGATTAATACTTGCTCCTAAATCACCTAAAGCTTTATCAAAATAATAATTTCCTATATTGCAAGGAATCGTAAAACTCCTTGGATTTTTCAATTTAGAAAGCAATTTCTTTTGTAAAATTGCGCTACTCTCTTTGGTTAGCATCATTGTCTCATGCTCTTCCAACTTCCGCTTGTTTGATAAAATATACTTTAAAAACTTAGTATATTTAGGCATTTACTCAAAACCTTCAATAAGAGGAATATTAATATGCAATTGCTTAAAAATACTAAGAAATTTAGAGAATTGATTATCTAACTTATTATTATTATTATTATTATTATTATTATTATTAAATCTTTGAGGAAAAGGAATTGGTGGATCATAAATTGAAGGAGAATTTGTTTCAGCTATAAACTCACGGAATTCATAGGTTTTGAAGCTTCTTTATTCACTTTAGAATCTCCAGCTTGCTGGTCGACCATTTGCTGCTCTAATTCCTCCATCTTTGGCTTGGACTCCACATAATTTCCAGCTTTATCTTGCTTGGTACTTGCTCTTTGTGGCTGCTAAATTGTCCTCCCACTTCTCAATGCTAATACTTTGACATGTTCCTTAGGATTGAAAACGGTTTTGCTCGGCAAAGTTTCTATTGTCCTCTTTGTAAGAATGTGTGAAAGCTAACCAATTTGAACCTCAAGGTCACAAATTGAATCCGAATTATTTTGGATCGCAAAATCTATCTTTTGCATGTATTGCATGAATATCTTCTCGAGTGTCGGCTTCATTTCTTGCTGTGGAAAATTTTGAGGTGGTTTAGCTACCCATTGATTGTTGCTCCATGAAAAATTGGGGTGATTTCTCCATCCGAAATTGAACGTGTTTAAATAAGGATTGTTTTGACGTTGGAAATTGGAAACATAATTAGCTTGTTCAGAATTTGGCTGAGCAAACGGATTACCCACTTGGCAATCGATACTTGAGTGATTTCCTGCACAATAATCACACACAACATTAGTTTGAATAGCATTAATGTTGGAAATCACCTTGACAAGATGCCCAGGTGGTGATCTTCCAAACACCCAAGTCTTGAATGACTTGTAGAAATAATTTCAGCAATCGAACACAAGAACAGAAAATCAAAGAAAGAAAGAAGACAAGTAATTTGTTGTCGAGGTTCGGCAATGTGCCTACGTCCCCGTGAGTTCCTCCGAACTCTCTGCACTATCTCAATGGTTCTTACAAAGTTACAGAAATCCCCTTCAAGAATCCAAGTTCTTGAAGAAACAAGTAGAGAAGGAAGAAGATGAGAACTCAACAATGTTCTCTAATCTAATCTATACTCTCTCTATCTAATTACAACCAGCCTCACTACAAGAGTCCCTCTTGTGTTTATGTCTCTCTACACAATTCTCTCTTAGTGTTTACAATGATCTCACAATGTCACAAAACTCTCTTGTATGTGTGTTTTTGTATCTTGTATTATCTTATGAAATGAGGCCTTGAGAACCCCTTTTATAGCCTCTTAATTCTTGGACATTCTTGTGAGTCATTATGCTCCCTTTGATCATGTTCTTCCTTTAATCTCAGCCCTACATCACTCTCCAAGTGATGCTGTGTGTTTTGGTGTGGTGCTGTGTGCTGCGGCGTGACCTGATGCTGCAGCCACCTGATGCTGTGCGCACACCTCCTGCCTGTGGGCAGAAACTTACACAGCAGTGTGCCTGACCTTCCTATGCTCAAAATTGAAGCACACACATGTGTGCAACCTTATAACTTGCTGAACTTTGATATCCCACAATTGGTTTGGACATTAACCAAACTTAGACCATGTTTGGACATGTTTGAAACTTAGGCAAATAACAACAATTAACATTCATCTTACCTAGTTGTTTAGATAAAGTTTCCATTTGTGCCACCAATGTGGTAATAGAATCAAGTTCAAAAACTCTAGCCACCTTTCTTGGCATTGCTCTCTCCAAAGGCCATCGATAGTTGTTGGATGTCAATTCCTCCAAAAGTTCATAAGCTGCTTCATAAGTTTTACTCATTAAAGCCCTCCAGCTGTTGCATCAACCATGGACTTGTTTGTAGCTCCCAAACCATTGTAGAATGTTTGGACTTGAAGCCTTACCAGAAGATCATGATGAGGACACTTTCGCAATAAATCTTTGTACCTCTCCCATACTTCATATAAAGATTCATTTTTAGATTGAGTGAATGTGGTAATATCATTCCTTAGCTTTACTGTCTTGTCCGGAGGGAAATACTTTGCCATAAAATTTTATGCTAACTCCTCCCAGGTAGTAATGACATCAGGTGGTAGAGAATCCAGCCAGGCTTTTACTTTTGTTTTTTTGTGAAAAAGAGAAAAGTCTTAAACGAATAGCATCATCTGTCACTTCATTGTGCTTGAAAGTGTCACAAATCTCTCGAAAACTTGTGATATGAACATTATGATCCTCCTACGACAACCCCCCAAACTGAACAGTTTGCTATATCATTTGAATTATCATCAGCTTAATCTCGAAATTATTAGCTTGTATAGCCAGCCTCCTTATGCTAGATGTATCCCCATTAACCGAGGGCATAGCATAGTCCCTCAAAGCCCAATTCACCTCTCCATTCCGCTAATCCGCCATAGTGATGGTAGGTGTGGTGACTTCTTGCTTCTTCTTTTTTCTTGATTTGATGCAAAGTTCTCTCAATCTCGAGATCAAAAAGTGTAGACTCTAATGGTTTAGTTGGGGCATACACTTCTAAATCCTGAAATAAAAATAAAATAAAATCAAAATTGAGATCTAATCACCAATCTAAAAAAATCCAAATTAGTATTAATCTAGCTAGTATCAATATCAATTACAAACAATTAGTCCCCAGCAACGGCGCCAAAAACTTGGTGTGAAAATATTTGCAAGTGAACAAAATCACAACTAGTAAAGTTTCAAAGAAAAAATAGTGTCGAACCCACAAGGACTAATTATGCTAGGACTAATTATGCTATTGAGTATTGAAATTTACCAAATTATTTACTATTTGAAAATAAAACCGAAATGTTATTGACTTTACCACCAAAATTAAACTAAAGTTCTTGACAAAGTTAAATTTAAAAAAAAATAAAACCCAAAGTTGTAGAGATAATAAAAATAATCTAGAGCTTTTGATTTCACCTAGCTAATCCCACACAATTTATTATTCCTTGTTATAAAACTCCAATTTTTCAAGTTGATGAAAAACAAATCTCTTAATTATTCAATGTTTTCTCTCGAATAACATTAGAAATATCAACACTATGAAGAACCTGAAGCAAACAACCACATGGCGCTACCATGCCCTGGTGAGCTCCTCGTTGAAGAGCACCATAGTAACTATTTGTCAGAAATGAAACACTCACACAAACAACTTTTATTCAAACTCAAAGAAATATTATAAGAGGACTCTCACTCAAAAACCAAGATACTAGAACTCACTCTTATAAGACTTTGCTTCTTCACTCACTTAGAAGCCCTTACTTCTTCTTGATTATTAAACCAAAATGAGGAGGGGTATTTATACTACTTAAGAACAATCCTACACCACACAAATAAACTAATCCAAAATTACAAAAACCATACACCTCATTTTTCTTGGTGGTTCTAACAATATTTTAGGTTACCAAATGATTCACATGCACAACTACCACACCTATAAAATTCTAGGTAGAAGGCTTGTAGTTTTGGATCTTTTATTATGAACTTGGACTCCAATTTGATTGGGTTTGGGTTTGGGCTCCCATAATGGATCAAGTTTATGATCCAACAACCCCCCTTAAACTTGATCTTGTGGCCCCTAGTAAGTTCCTTAATCTTATGAAGTCTTCGTTTGTTAGTGGCTTGGTAAAAATATAGGCAACTTGATCTTGTGACCTCACATATTCAACTTGCACATCCTTTCTTGCAACACACTCCCTTATATAGTGGTAGCGAATATCGATGTGCTTACTTCGATCATGGAATACTGGATTCTTTGCTAAGGCAATGGCTGACTTGTTGTCGACACAAACCTTGGTTCACAAGTGGACAATGTGACAATCGGTTGTTTCTTTAACATCCATGTGAAAACAATATCTCCCATGAAAAATAAAAATCCAGTAGTGCTCCTTCGATTATCTATGTCTCCACCCCAATCACTATCGCTATATCCAACAAGCTTGTAATCATTAGAAACTGAATAGAGCAAGCCAAAGTCAATTGTACTTTTTAGATAGCGAAGAATTCTCTTTGCGGCTTTAAAATGGGTGGTTGTTGGAGATTCCATGTAGCGACTAACCAATCCAACTGCGTGAAGAATATCGGGCCTCTTGCAAGTTAGGTAGCGTAGACTTCTCACCAAACTTTTGAAAAATGTTAGATCTACACTTTCGCCTTCTTCATGTTTGGACATCTTGACTTCATATTCCATCGGTGTGCTTATCGGCTTACAGTTCTCCATCTTGAACTTCTTCAGGATGTCCTTTGCATTGCTTTCCTGTGAAATGAAAATTCCATCCTTTTGTTGCTTAACTTCAATGCCAAGGTAGTACGCCATGAGCCCCATGTCTGTCATCTCGAATTCCTTCGTCATCACTTCCTTGAATTCATTGAACATGCTTGGGTTGTTTCCGGTGAAGATCAAATCATCCACATAGAGGCACAAGATCAAAATATCTCCATCTTTGATTTTGATATATAGAGTGTGCTCGTAGGGACATTTGTTGAAGCCATTCTCTTGGAAGTACTTGTCGAGTCGGCTATTCCATGCCCTTGGTGCTTGTTTTAACCTGTAAAGAGTCTTCTTCAACTTCAACACCTTGTCTTCATGGCCTTTGACTTCATAGCCTGATGGTTGCTGAATGTAGACTTTCTTTTCAAGAACTCCATTTAGGAAGACAGAATTTACATCCATTTGTTGTATCTTCAACTTGTTTTGAGCTACCAAGGAAATAATTAGTCTTACAGTCTCCAACCGAGCAACGGGGGCGAATACCTCATCGTAGTCAATTCCAACTTTTTGACTGTAGCTTTTTGCAACAAGCCTCGCCTTGTGTCTTTCAATCTCTCCCTTAGCATTTCGCTTTGTTTTTTAGACCCCTTTGACACCTATCGCCTTGTGCCCTTTGGGAAGTGAAACAAGTTCCCATGTGTCGTTCTTCTCGATAGCCTTGATTTCTTCATTCATCGTGTCTCTCCACTTCCTCTCTTTTGCAGCTTCTTGATAGCTCATTGGTTCACAATCAGAAAATAGACAAAATAATGTAAGATTATCTTGTCGTTTAGTCACTTCATAGAGATCTCGAAGGCTTCTTGTTCGTTGCACATCTCTTTCACTTTGACTCCCACTTGAAGATGATGAAGGTGACTCGTCTCCGTTGGTAGTTGATATTGGTGAAGTAGGTGGAGTTATTGGCTCTTGTTGGACTTCTCCAGGCTGTTCTATTTGTGTCAGCTCATCCTCAAACGGAGGAGAGAAATTGAAGCCACCTATATGAGATCCAAAATCCCATAGTCCTTCTCCGTCAAACACCACATCTCGGCTGATCACAACCTTCTTATTGTTCGGATTATACAGCTTGTAGCCTTTTGAATTTGCGTCATAGCCGATGAAGATGAAACTCTCGCTTTTATCATCAAGCTTTGTTCTTTTCTCATCTGGAACATGAACATGGGCTATGCTTCCAAAAACTCTTAAGTGGGAGATGCCGGGCTTTCTTCCACTCCATGCTTCTTTTGGTGTCTTTCCCCAAACACTTCTTATTGGAGATCTGTTGGATAAGTAGACCGCACACGCCACTGCTTCGGCCCAAAACTCCTTGGGTAGTTTCTTGCTTTTGAGCTTACTCCGAGCTATGTTGACGATAGTTCGGTTCTTTCTTTCCGCTACGCCATTTTGTTGAGGGGATCTAGGAACTATTATTGGTCGACGAATTCCATTTGCTTCGCAGAACTCTTGAAACTCCCTAGAAGTAAATTCTCCTCCTCGGTCGGATCTCATAGCTTTGATCTTTCTACCGCTTTCTCTCTCCACTGCAGCTTTGAACTTCTTGAAGACTTCGAAAACTTCTTACTTCTGTTTCAAGAAATATACCCACGTTTTTCCTGAAAAATCATCAGTGAAGAGAAAAAAATAGTTATTGTTACCGAGAGAAATTGGTTTGATCGGACCGCACACATTGGTATGGATGAGCTCGAGTGGCTTCTTGGATCTTGAGTCTGACTCCTTTGGAAAGCTTTTTCTGAATTGCTTCCCGACTAGACACCCTTCACAAAGCTGGTCAGGATGGTTGATGCGAGGTAGTCCCTTCACCATCTCCTTCTTGGATAGCAGCTTTAGACCTCCAAAATTGAGATGCCCAAAACGAAGATGCCATAGCCATGATGCATCTCTGTAGCAAGCTTTCAGGCACTTTGTAACATCGTTTTGTATGTTGATCAGGAACATTCTATTCTTTGACATCGGTACTTTAGCAATGAAGTTATTCTTATCATCTTTTATAGAAAGATTATAATCCTTCATATGAATATCATAACCTTTCTCTAACAGTTGTCCTAAACTCAAGATGTTACTTTTCATATTGGGCACATAGTAGACATTGGAAATAAACTGATGTCTCCCGTCTTTCAAACGGATAAGGATGTTACCTCTCCCTTTTAATGCTATTGTGGATTCATCTCCAAATGAGACATTTCCACTTACTGACTCGTCCAGCTCCACAAACATGTCTTTCCTTCCACACATGTGATTGCTTGCACCACTGTCAAGATACCAGGATTTTGCTTGGACACCATCAGGCTCTTTTCTTGCTAGGAGAAGAGTTTCTTTATCATCGATCTTCTCCTCCACGTAGTTGGCCTTCTCCTCAATTCTGTTGTTAGGAGCTCTACATTCTGAAGGATAATGCCTAAACTTCTGACAATTATAGCATCGAACTTGAAATTTGTCATTCCTTGAGTTCGGATTGCCTCTTCCACGGCCTCGTGTTGAGCTTTCTCCTTTCTAGTAGTTATTGTTGGAATTGTTGTTGTTGTAATTCCAACCTCGTCCACGACGGAGACTTCCACCTCGTCCACGGCCTTTACCTCTGCCTCGGCCATGTCCTTTACCTCTGCCTCGGCCACGTTGGTTTCTATCATTTCCTTGGCTTTCATGCATATCCTTGAATTGCAGCTTGAGGAGTTGATCAGTAAACCCTTGCTTTTTCTTATGCTTCTCTTTGTATGTTTGTAATGATCCTTGGAGTTGCTCGATCGTCATTTCTTCCAAGTCTTTAGTTTCTTTAATCATCACAACGATGTGCTCAAATTTGGAATCCAATGAATGGAGTATCTTCTCTATTATCCTCACATTTTCTAACTTTTCACCATTTCTTTTTAATTGATTAGAAACAACTGCTACTCTTGAGAAATAATCTGAAATAGACTCAGATACTTTCATGTGTAAGGATTCGAATTCACCTCTTAATGTTTGTAGACGGACCTTCTTCACTTGCTCGGATCCTTTGTAAGAGGTTTGCAACGGTTAACAACTTTGATAGCTCAGTCAACTCGGCTTGGATGGCTAGGTCAAGCGGCTCGGTCAACAGGCTTACAGTTCGGTCAATTCGACTCCAGCTCGGCTGACTTAGCTCAACTCGGTGAGTCAACTCGGTTTTCTGGCAGCAATCTTCCGGCGGCGCGTGGAAGCGCGTCTGAAATCCAATCGGGGAGATTCTGGCAGCGTCGGATTCCTCTCATTTGATTCTGATTTCCAGTACGAATACGAACCATGAAAGCGTGGCCTATCGATCCTTTAGACCTTCGAAATTTGAAGCTAGAGGTGTCAGAAAAGTTACCACATGGATAACTGGCTTGTGGCAGCCAAGCATTCATAGCGACTAACCAATCTAACTGCATGAAGAATATCGGGCCTCGTGCAAGTTAGGTAGCGTAGACTTCCCACCAAACTTTTGAAAAATGTTAGATCTACACTTTTGCCTTCTTCATGTTTGGACATCTTGACTCCGTATTCCATCGGTGTACTTATCGGCTTACAGTTCTCCATCTTGAACTTCTTCAGGATCTCCTTTGTATAGCTTTCATGTGAAATGAAAATTCCATCCTTTTGTTGCTTAACTTCAACTACCCACGGAGACGAGTCACCTTCATCATCTTCAAGAGGGAGTCAAAGTGAAAGAGATGTGCAACGAACAAGAAGCCTTCGAGATCTCTATGAAGTGATTGAACGACAAGATAATCTTACATTATTTTGTCTATTTGCTGATTGTGAACCAATGAGCTATCAAGAAGCTGCAAAAGAGAGGAAGTGGAGAGACGCGATGAACGAAGAATTCTCTTTGCGGCTTTAAAATGGGTGGTTGTTGGAGATTCCATGTAGCAACTAACTAATCAAACTGCATGAAAAATACGAATCCAGTAGTGCTCCTTCGATTATCTATGTCTCCACCCCAATCACAATCGCTATATCCAATAAGCTTGTAATCATTAGAAACTGAATAGAACAAGCCAAAGTCAATTGTACCTTTTAGATAGCGAAGAAGGCTCTTTACGGGTTGGCTCAACTCGGTGAGTCAACTCGGTTTTCTAGCAGCAATCTTTCGGCGGCGTGTGGAGGCGCGTCTGAAATCTGATCGGGGAGATTCTGGCAGCGTCAGATTCCTGTCGTCGATACCTTCTATTTGATATACAATAGTGTATACTTTCTAACTTTGCTCTGATACCACTTTGTTGGAAATGAAACACTCACACAAACAACTTTTATTCAAACTCAAAGAAATATTACAAGAGGACTCTCACTCAAAAACCAAGATACTAGAACTCACTCTTATAAGACTTTGCTTCTTCACTCATTTAGAAGCTCTTACTTCTTCTTTATGATTGAACCAAAATGAGGAGGGGTATTTATACTACTTAAGAACAATCCTACACCACACAAATAAACTAATCCAAAATTACAATAACCATACACCTCATTTTTCTTGGTGGTTCTAACAATATTTTAGGTTACCAAATGATTCACATGCACAACTACCACACCTATAAAATTCTAGGTAGAAGGCTTGTAGTTTTGGATCTTTGATTATGAACTTGGACTCCAATTTGATTGGGTTTGGGTTTGGGCTCCCATAATGGATCAAGTTTATGATCCAACACTATGGTGAGCCCTGGGCAGGTGGCTGGGATGTGTGCGAGTTCCTTGCTAAGGCTGTCCACTTAGCACGACTCACGTGTCCTTGAGATTGGGTGCGGCACACTCCGTGTCGGCTTACATTTTATTCGCTACCTTAATCCTGAACACTTCCATTGTTTGGAGAGGGATGAGCTCTCTTTAATGGCAGCACTTAGATATGAGCTTCCTTCCCAAGGTCTCCTACATAAGCTCCCTCTAATAGTCAAAGCTGGGTATATGAATTTCTCCAAGTTTGGTTCAGGGGCTGTGTATGATCTGTAATATATGCTAGTGCTGTTTTCCTTGACATGCCCGATAAGCTTGTGTGGGTTGGGCTAGAAAGGTTAGCAAATAAGTTAAAACCTTTTGATGGCCGAATCTTTGTGTCACATAATATAAAGTTCTGTTCGCAAATGGGAGGAGAGGAGTGTACCAAGAGACTCACGAGTTTAAGGCTTGAGTATATTGGAAAGTATACACATGATTGTTTATTGTTCAATCACTATGAGATCTGGTTTGAATTTAGGCGGTCTAGAGCATAAGGTATGAAAAGCTCAGTCTTTTTCTTGAGTTTACTTCATGGCAGCTATGTTTCTGAGCAAAGCCATTGGTAGCCTCTCTGTGCTTGTTGTGTTGCCTCCAACTACTTCCTCAATATTTTTGGAAGGGTTATTTCTACATTGTTATGCACATGAAACTGAGTTGATAGTTTCACCTCAATGGATCAGTTTGTGTGAAGGGCTTGGACCTTCGTTGTATTTTGTTTAGAAGTAGAGAATCATGTGTAACTATAATTTTTATTACTCAAATCTGAATAGGATGTTGACAGAGGTTGAGATTATTTTTAACTGTCACATTTTTTTGTCACGGCTAGTTTGAATTTGAAATAACTTTCATTCTTTTGTTGCTGTAATGCAAATTAATTTCTTTTTGGTAGTTGACAAACTTGAAATTAGTTGTTGAATTCCCCTACCACTGGCATTAATAGAACATTTTGATTGTTTGTTCATGCCTCTGCCAGGGGTGCTGTAGGAGAAACGATCTGGCTTTTTGCCTGAATTCATCTGGCAATCCTTAAATGTGCATTTTTGATAACTTTGCAGGGGAACTAATTATCCATTTGCCATTATATTTCATTCATTATACATTTATTGCTATTTGCGAATCATATGAAGGCCAAGAACTGACTTATCATAATCTGTAAGAGGCTTTTTTATTTCTTTGCCAAGGTATGAAGTTTCTTATGTCCTAGGATCCCTTCCAAGTTATTGACTTCAATGTCGATGAAATATTCAAATGGTTCTACAGAGAGAGTAGAAATGATTTAGCATATCTTCAATCTCTGTAACTCCAAATACATCCTCTCTTTTTTTACCAAATTTCTTTAGAGCCTCTGATTCTGTGTACAAGAGTGTAATCTACCATGTTTGGTGATTGAAAAACATTTGGTTGTTTCTGCTTAAACACTATGGTGAGGCTTCTCACCCAGAAGAAGAAAAGAAATGAAAAAATCAGATCAACTAACTTAGTTGAAAGAGTCGTTGTTATTGCATTAGAGATCAAAGATTAAACCTCATTTATAACGGTGACGAGAACGCCAAAAGAAAATTGAGAGTTATCTCCTATTATGTAGCCCAATTTTTTTATTTTTCAGTTAGTATGCAAGTTGCTCTATGACAAGAAAATCGAGAGCTTTGGTCCATTGCAACTTCACCCAACTGGAGCAACTGTTCAGAGGAGACAAGAAATGACATTGCTCAAATCAACCACTTGACCTAGTAGTTATTTTCCTATTCTTTGTGCATCTAAGTATATTTGACTTTAGGAGATGGCTAAGATCTTAAGGCATCCGAGTATATTTGAGTTTAGATAATAATTATTAAGCCAAAAATTGTTTATTATCAATCATATCATTTCCCAATCATGTGCATGTATCAAATAGAACTTGACATTTATGATTTGAGAAAATGATGCAATCTCAATAATTATTACCAATCATATTATTTTCCAATCATGTGAATGTATCAAATAGAATTTGGCTTTTATTATTTGAGAAAATGATGTAATCACAATATTTCATATATTACGTGGGATCCATAAATTTACTCTTATTTATTACGTGATATCTACAAATACATGAATGGTTAAGATTGCATCCTCAATTTTATCATTCTCTTAATCAGGATCCATGTCGACACCAAATATATGACAAAATGGGAAAAAAATTATAAAAAAATTTCACTTCATATTATCACCTTATTAATCATGTCTAATCCTAATCATCCTCTTTTTCATCATGTGCACATATCATAAATCTCCACTTTTGCTTATAAATCCCTAAATAAAGACATTGTTTGACAACCCAAACAAGGAATTGCTACTTTTTCTAGTAAAAGAAATACAAATATTATCCCATGTAGATACATTCATTATTAAAGGGCAAAATAATTTGATTGATACACTTGACATATATAGTGGGTATCATTTCATTTGACAGTATCATCACCACCCTGTATATATACTACTACTTTTGCTAAATCAAAGAAATAAGCTTCTTCTAACACATATTCAGAAAATGGCAAAGCTTTCTACTATTTGTTTCTTCCTTGTCCTTATGGTCTTCATATCTAGTGAGTACATTAATCTTTGTGTCACATAATTCGATAACTATGCAGACAATGTTCTAATGGTTCTTGTGACCTTACAGAGGAGAAAGTAGTGCCTATGGCAGAAGCAACACAATGTAACGACGCTTGGGACTGCCATGGTGATGATCGTTGCATGGCAGAATGCAAAGCCAAACACAAAGGAGAGGGACTCTGTGGTCTATTTACAGATCCTAATGTTCCAATGCAGTGTTTTTGCAAGTACCAGTGTTAATTAATCTTCCCAAATAAATGTACTAATAATCCAGGTCTTTTGACCTAATGAATAATTTTCGGATCTTTTATATGAGATAATCGGGTTCAATTTGTTTTCATTATTAATGTAGTTAAAAATTTACTGATGGGTTAAAATATTAATAAAGTTTCGTAGATCAAAATTTACTTTTTGATCTCGATGCGCTAGTAGTTCTTCCTTCAACTTTCATAATGGGTTTATTCAATATTTTTTTTAATGAAATTCGCAAAAATGTTAAAAAGAATTGAAGGAGCAATGCATCTAGTGTATTGAAAAATTTATCGCAATATATAAATATATCAACAAAATGATTTGAGATTATCTTGAAAAGACTATATATATATATATTTGGGCTATTAATATTCTTGGGTATTTTCTAGCTCACGAATTGAATTTTTAGACATATGGTTCATAAAGTTAATTTATTAGAATGTTAAAATTTAATCAATAGGGTTCTGCGTTTATTTGGTTAATTTGATCAGTTTGGTTAGGGTTTCAGTTTAACTGAAATTTTTTCAGTCAATCAAAAATCAATAAAATTGTGGGATACATCCAAACATAAGTCATGGACAATAATAATGTTATAACTTTTATGTGAGTATTTATATGTAATATGGTAGTGTTATGGTTGGGTTATGACTTATGAAATGTTGTTACCTTAAATTGTGATCAAACCAATTTCTAAACATATTTGTGTAACATTGCTTTAAAAAAAATGTTTATTTGCAGATAAAACAATTTTTAATTAAATAGTAAAATGAGATTAAATGTGTGTTTAGTAGGAGAGAAAAGTGGGGGAAAGAAAAGTAAAAGAAAATAAAGAAAAATAAGTGGAAAGAAAGCTAAGACGATTGATGTCTTACTCTTGGATGTACAAATCATAATCCTCCCAAATATCAAATTGGAAGGGTTGGAGAGTGAAAAATGAAATGAGATTACCAATTTACCAATTAATTCTTATTTAATCTCTCATAGTAATACGTATCTCTATCTTTCGCTCAACTAATGGTGTTTAATCCTAAAAGCTTCTAATCACAAATTACCTCTCGGTTTCATTATGATTCAATAAATCAAACAATAATTGACCAGAAAGTTGTAAGCAATAAGAACAAGGATAAACACTCAACATAAAAAAAAAATTGAAATAAAATAACTTGGAATTTAAATTGTGTGTTCAAAACTAGACTACATCAAAGCCCTAGAAAAATAAAATTAGTTCATAACAAATCTGAAATCAACTATGTTCTTTTTGGACTGCATCAAAAGAAAACTAAATAGAAGAGAATAAAACTCTTTTGCTTAAAATAAGTTGATGAAACATTTAAGATTGTTGAAGATCTCTCTTCATTGAGACTTGGCAGTCGCCCTCCTTCTCTTCTCTCTTTATTCTTTTGTCTAGGAAAAGTCTGTTGTGTTTACAAGGCAAGGGCAGCCGGCCTTATATAGGCAAACTCGTAGAAAGGAAAAGGAAAATACAATAACACTACTCCTTCTAGGAAAAAAGGAAGACACTGAAATAGGAAATACTTCTACTACTAGGAAAACATGAAATAGAAAAGTAACTAAAATGAAATATAAGAGCTTTTTATATTGAAAAATATTTGTTTGTTATTTTTTACTAATAAAAAATTGAAAACTACAAAAAAAAATAGAACAAATGTGAAATTTCTCAAAAATTATTAGATAATCTCCAAATGTTTTATATAATTTACTGGAACCATTATTTAGTGCATTCAATCATCTCAAAGTTGAAGAAATAAGAATTGTGTTAACATAAAAATTAACATTGCATCTAGTTGAAAGTTTGATGACATTTTGTGCCAAATTCATAATTTAATGATTTAAGTGTTAGAAGATAATAGTTTAAGGACCTCCAGTGTAATTTCCCTTTTAAAATTTTAGTTATGTTATTTTTGGATAATATAATAAATACATAGATTAACAATGTTTTATTTTATTTCCCTCTTGATGGTAATAATTCAATTCAAGTCTGTGCTTTGAAACTTGCAGGGCCAGCAGCTGCAATTTTCCCAGTAGTCGCATGCGTGGGATCGTGTGCAACAATCTCAGATTGCCACCAAACTTGCGTTTCAGAAGGATATAATAAAGGGGGCGTTTGTATGGGATCGGGGGGTTCAACTGAAAAGAAGGATATGACCTGCTGCTGTAATAAGAGCTAAAACCAAACATGCCCTAAACGTCCATTGCCCCTTTATTTACCAGTCCTTCGTATCTCTTGAGTTGTTACTTGTAGCAACCCTCTCCCTCTCGTTGAAATAAATTGTACTTCGACAAAAGTTATCATCAACTAATTAGTGTTTCTTTTCTTCCCTTCTATTTTTATTTTTTGTTGGTACATTTTATGGTACTGCCATAGCTATATGTCAACAGCTTCTGATTGATGTTGAGCAATATACCTTGGCAAAAACAGAGGATGTGGATTAGCTGTGTAGTGCCTGTTTTGAGCACTCAATAGGAAAAAAGACAAAAAAAGGAATGATATGATTTTCTTTCAATATATCTTACATGTCATTAAAAAAAGATACGAAAACCATCATGTTTTTCTATGTGGGTCGTTTCTCTCCTTACAGCAGAGAGAGGACAAATAATTCAGTCATATTCAGGCAAAACGGTTCCAATCCATTAAGGTCCAGATATCACAATAAACTCGTGATCAGCTCAAATACCCACATTTTCACATGATAGTCGGTTTAAATCGGCTCTGATAACATTTATTACACCACATGCCTATCTTCCAAAAGTGCTAGTTCAAATTGTTTTTGAGATCATGTGGGTCCTCTCAACTAATATCAAGAGATTACTAAATATTTTATTTTAGGAAAAAGCCAAAGGCCAAGACTAGAGAGAATAAATGCAAAATCATACTGTAAAAGAAACAAACTAAGCCCTTGGGAACACAACTCTCATGGCATCACCAAGTAGCACAGGTCCTAAGCCTGGAGATGGATATTCATAGATGAGAAACTGTTTTAATGCTCAACTCCCAAGGTCTGAGAATTCATCTCCAAAGTTAATCTGTCTAAGAGCTTGAACTAGGCTGCAATTATCAAAGAGATCCATGAGGAGCCTGCAGCCTTCGATTAGGTGTCCAAATGGATGAAAAACAGAATCTGCCCTCTGGTTTAAGTTAACAGCATTTGCTGAATCTGATTCTACAATCCCGATGCTAGATGTTGGAAAGTAGAGATATACTCCAAGGCAGTGATTTCAAATTTTCAATTAAAAATTCCATGTTAGGAATGATGTTCTTTGAAACGATTAAGGCACGTTCAGATTCTTAGATATTAAAATTTCTCCAGTTTTGAGGATTTTTTTTCCTCAAAGGATGCTTTATAAATAAAAATTCTTCCTTAAAAATTTTGCAATTCATGACGCTCTTTTAAATTTCCTCATATTGAAGCTTTCATGATGGGGAGTAATTTGTGGGATTTTAATTCAAAACATGTAATTTTATGGTTGATTTTTAAGAGTTCAGCTTTCATCTTCCTTTCTTTTCTTTTTTCATTTTTTGAGTAAAATAGGAAAGATATCAGCTTTTCAATTTTCATAGATACGATTTGATGTATTGAGTGTGAAAGCTGAAATAGTTGAACTAATATATTCAAGTTTTTCCTGATGAAACTTTGGTTCAATAGTAAAAGGATTAAAATTGAGATGCTTAGAACCTTATGATGCAAGGTTCAACTCCATAATATTTTGATCATTTTGTTTGATTTATATTTTGATTATTTCTTCCACTTTAGCTAAATAATGTGATAAGATAAGTAACTTTATCCTTTGGAGTATTGTATACTTTCTTTGCATACACACTTATGACCTGGTTCAACTAGAATGGTCAACTTAATTTGTATTCTTCGAATTGTAATTATTAAAAATATCGACTTTCTCCATATATTGACAACAATGACAAGATCCTCAATAATCATGTTTTTTGCACCAGCTTCCACCATAGACACACGCTACATAGTTCTAGTGGAACAAGAAATTTCAGCTGCTTTTTTTATTCACAAACTTGGTATTCCTGGAATTACATAGTCCAACAAAACATGCAAACGTGTAACCCAAAATCTTAGAGCTAAACATATGCCTACTCACCCTTTCAACACAAGCAATGTTATACATACACCCGACTTTAGGGGTGTTGGGATACCAAGTTGCTTCGGTGATATTCGTTAGAAAGTTTTTGCCCGTAATATGTAAAATTTACTGTTTTGCTATTAATGAAATCATTATAACAAGTGGGGTATGGATGTTAATGTCAACATCAATGGCAACTTAAAAAAAAATCTAAATGGTTGTGTATTAATGCCAAAAAAGGGAAAAAATAATACTAGATATATTACCGTTGCAAATTAAATTGAAATGACAAAATTAGTCTTAGTTGAAAAGGAAAACAAAGGAGTGGTACGAGGGGATTTTAATTCAAAATTGTTCAATCTCATAGTGAGTTGGACCATCCACCCTAGACTCGGGAGTCGGGGTTATATGTCTAAAATAGACATAGTATTGATCTAGCGTCTCAAAACTGGACACCTTTTCAATATTTACCCACTCTTGCTCGCCAATATGATAAATGACGAAGTACACGACTCTGGGTGCCTCCCATACTGGATGCTTATCAGCTTGATCCTCTAGCACTTCCACACCCCCTGTCTGCCTCCGAAGCCCATGATGCTAGCCTCAAGGACATTATTAATGGCTCTTCTCTGAAGAAGATGGGGTGCAGGATCCAAGATGGCTTGGTCCATTATAAAGCTGGGAAGAATATACGGATCAGTGATGACGATGACAGCGAGGAAGACGACATGACTGATGATGCAGCTCGTCACACTGCCATGGACACTGACCTTAGTCCACAGCATGGTGGCTCTAGCGTTGGTCAGACTGGACACAACGACAACAGAACCCTCAGGGATGACTTTGAGTTACTCTGAGAGCACTCAGAAGGCTCATTGGTAAAGATCTGTGTTCTCCTCCGGGACAGCTCTGACTCCTCCGTTCGTTGAGTCTTTTGCCTATATCATTTCTGTTATTTATGTATAGCTCCATAGATATTTTAGCACGAACATTTCTTTTCTTTATATACATTCATATGCTTGTACTCAATCTACAGACAGCTTCCTTAAGCTTATAATGCATGGATATTTGTATATAGATGCTTAATGCATGGATATTTGTATATAGATGCTTACTTATCAGTTATTTAGCTTTTAGCTCATATATGCTTTACTTTTAAGTTATATGGTTGCTTAGTTTGAACACTTTTTGCTCATCTATATGCTTTAACTGTTCAAGCTTATGTGCAAATTTCTTATTCATTTTAGGAAGTCTTGCCAACTCCAAATGATGCCTAGTTTTCGTACACAAGTTTGTTTATACCTTATCTTCATGTCTATGGTGATTAAATTGCTTATTTTTCGAGTTTGTACACCCTTTTCTGCTATTCTCAAAACAGCGGAGAAAAATCTATTATAAAGCCTTTGTAAACTAAGATACCACAAATTAATGGGTAGCATTGCTCTGAACATGTTGTAAAGTGTAAAATAGTCTTGCTTGCTTGGTTGGGATTGAAATTACTATATTACAGCTATATTTGAATGCTTACATGTTGGTTTTTATCAAAAAAACAAAGGAAAATCTGTCTAAATTTTTCAAAAAACCAAAACTTAGTTTTTAAAATTGTTTTTTCTCTCCTTGGTTTTTTCATCATCAAAAAGGGGGAGATTGTTGACTCGTATTTGATTTTAATAATAATAAAACACTTCTTAAATTAGACTAACGGTTTTATCTAAGTGTTTAAGTGGTAAAAATATTCAATTCATAAACAAGATGTAAGAACTCAACATGTTTAGACACCGAAAGAAAACAAAAGATCTATAATAGGCACTAAGGTAATTGAATCACTATGTAAAGCTCTAAATTCAATTACTTAGTTTGATCTATGGCTCAATTTACAAAAGGTTTTGAAAAAACTAAAACACAAAAAGTTTCTAAGTCAAAAAATAGTTTTGAAGCATGAAAACTGGGTTGAAGGATAACCCAGTTGACTGAGTCTATATACTAGTCGACTGGGAAAAGGGACAATTAGTTCCAATCGACTGGTACCAGTCAACTGGTCCTATAACCCAGTCGACTGGTACTCTCCCTAAGCCTAAAAGTAAACATTTTCCACTTGACCCAGTTGACTAGTAATTCAAAAATATGACCGTTTGAGATGCGGAACTTGAGCATTTAATTCTCCAAACCTACCAAGTCAGTGTCAAACGGCCATATTAATTCAAGACTATATAAACCTACTTCGATGAGCATGTAAAAAAAATGAAGAAAGCACATTCAATTCATCATATAGCTCATTAATTCTCAAAAGCTTTGAAAAATTCATTGTTACCCATTCTTCAAGTTTGTTCTTGAAAGAGAGATATTATTCATTTGTAAAAGCATTCATTGTTATCTTTCTACCATTTACTTTACATTTAATACAATTTATGTAAAGGGAAAAGGTTGGTGTAACTCTTAGAGTGTTTAAGATTAAACACTTTGTTTGTAACTTTCGTGAGGAAAAGATTGTTTGTAAGGTTTATGCAACACTCGTGAAGTTGCTCGACCAATGATTAGTGGATTACTTCAAGCAGGTTCCTTGAAGAGAGTGGCCTAGGGTTGGAGAGATTCTGATATTGCCTAACCACTATAAACGGAGTTCGCATATTCTCTTCATTAACTCCTTTATTTACAAGCATATTATTTGATTGTATACATTGCTTATCAAACTGTTTTAAAATACTTGCAAATTAATTAGAAAAAGTTTTTAAAACCCTATTCACCCCCTCTTTTGGGTTTGAACCTCGGTTTACAATTTCTCTATGTATGCAAAACAACTAATGATCGTGATAAGCATTCATTGAATAGAGAAAATCTCAAATTAAGCAAAATCAAGTCAGTGATTAACAAATAGACTCAAGCAGTTATAATTTTCCCAAAAAATTATAATCAATTTCAACCATGTTCTTATCATAGACCTTTTTGTTCATCAAACCAAAAACAAAGAATTTTTTTTTAATTTTTTTATTTTAAAATTTAAATTTCTTTTTTTAAACATAGAATCCCTTCCCCCAAACTTGAATAACACATTGTCTTCAACGAGAAAGAAGAATAAAAAAGAAAAAGAATGAGAAAAGTTAAGAGGTGCTCTCTCGATTTCCAATTGAATGTTGTCCTTGAAAGTGCAACCGTGTCACACATTGGAAAGCCCCCAAACTTATGCAAACCTACAAGATGAAAACAAAAATAAAAATATTAAACAAAAATTAAAGAGAAAAGTAAAAAACTTGGGTTGCCTCCTAAAAAGTGCTTTTTTTTAAAGTCTATAGCAAGATATTCTCCAAATCAGTATTTAGGATTGGTGAGATTGATGAAAAACTTTTATGTGCTAAATTCTTCATCTACATAACACTTTAACCTCTGTCCATTAACCTTAAATGTCTTTTTTGTCTCATGATGAACTTTATTCGCTCCATATGGAAAAACACGGGTCACAACAAATGGTCCCGACCGCCTAGATCGCAACTTTCCCATAAAAAGTTGAAGTTTTGAATTGAATAGTAAAACTTTCTCAAAATATGCTTATCATGCCATCTCTTAGTTTTATCCTTGTTTATCCAAGCATTCTCATAAGCATCATTGAGAAACTCCATATGGAAAAACACGAGTCACAACAAATGGTCCCGACCACCTAGATCGCAACTTTCAAGGAAAAAGTTGAAGTTTTGAATTAAATAGTAAAACTTCCTACCCCACTTCAAAGTCCCTTCTTAAAATATGCTTATCATGCCATCTTTTAATTTTATCCTTGTAAATCTGAGCATTCTCATAAGCATCATTGTGAAACTCGTCCATCTCAAATTTGTATGCTCTATGTTCTAGCTCCATTGGTAAATGGCATGCTTTTCCATAAACTAACCGATGACGTGACAATCCAATAGGTGTTTTAAATGCGGTCCAATAAGCCCATAATGCATCATCTAACCTTTGTGCCCAATCCTTTCGTGAGATACTAGCGGTCTTCTCAAGTATGCGCTTTAACTCCCTATTGAACACCTCAACTTGGCCACTTGTTTGAGGATGATATGGTGTTGCCACATGATGAGTAACTCCATACATAGTAAGTAAAGCTTCAAATGGACGGTTACAAAAATGCTTCCTACCATCACTAATTATCGCCCTTGGAGTGCCAAATCGAGAAATGATATTTTTTCGAAGAAAATTCACCACAACCCCGGCATCATTGGTCGACAAAGCAAAAGTTCCACCCACTTGGTGACATAATCTATAGCCACCGAAATAAATTTGTTAGAATACGAAGATGGAAAAAGACCCATGAAATCTATCCCCCAAACATCAAACAATTCAATCACTAAAATATTATTCAAAGCCATCTCATGTTTCCTATAAATGTTTCTAACCCGGTGACATTGATCACATAAATTAACAAAGTTAAAAGAATCTTTAAAAATAAAAGGCCAATAAAACCCAGATTGCAAAATTTTTGCCGTTGTTTTTCCTCCAACAAAGTGGTTGCCTACTTCTAATGAGTGGGAATGTCAAAGTATGCTCTCCATCTCTTCTTCGGGTACACATCTCCTAATTATCTTATCTGCACAATGCCAGAATAGAAAAGGTTCCACCCGAAAATAATACTTCAAGTCGGAGAAGAACTTCTTCTTTTGTTGATATGTCATCCTTGGAGGTAGAATTTGCGACACCAAGTAGTTGACTGTGTCGGCATACCATGGAAAAACCTGTACAACCATCAAATGCTCATTGAAAAATGTTTTATTAATTGAGAACTGCTGCTCATCATCCGCACCCTTAGGCTCAATCCGGGACAAGTGATCTGCCACCAAATTTTTGGTACCCTTATTGTCCTTGATCTCCAAATCAAATTCTTGTAGAAGCAAAATCCATCGACGTAATCTTGGTTTAGCTTCCTTTTTCGTAAGCAAGTACTTAAGAGCGAAGTGATCGGTATAGACAACCACCTTCAAACCTATCAAGTAAGAACAAAATTTTTCAAATGCAAAAACAACCACTAATAATTCTTTTTCAGTAGTAGCATAATTAAGTTGAGCTTCCGTTATAGTCTTACTTGCATAATTAATAACATGAAAATTTTATCTTTTCTCTGCCCTAAAACAGCCCCTATAGCAAAATCACTAGCATCATGAGAAAAATCATGCAAGTATTCATGAGAAAAATTAAACACTGTATCTTTAATTAAAAGATTGCAAAGAGGTTTAGTAATTTGAGAAAAATCCTTAATAAACCGTCGATAAAACCTAGTGTGACCCAAGAAACTTCTCACACCCTTCATATTGGCCGGTGGTGGGAGTTTGTCAATAACATCTATTTTGGCTCTATCGACTTCAATTCCCTTGAAAGAAATTCGATGGCCAAGCACTATCCCTTCCTTTACCATAGAGTGGCATTTTTTCTAATTTAAAACTAAATTAGTCTTCTCACATCGCTGCAAAACCAAAGACAAGTTAGATAAAAAATTATCAAAAGAATAACCAAAACCCGAGAAGTCATATGTGAATACTTCTATAAATTTTTCCACCATATTGGAGAAAATGGACATCATACATCTCTAGAACGTGGGTAGAGCATTGCAAAGACCAAAAGACATCCTCTTATATGCAAAAGTTCTGTAAGGACACGTGAAACTAGTTTTCTCTTGATCTTTGGGAGCAATTACAATTTGATTGTATCTGGAATACCCATCTAGAAAAAAAATAGTAAGCATGGCCAGTGAGTCTTTCTAACATTTGGTCGATAAAAGGCAATGAAAAATGATCTTTTCGAGTTGCATCATTAATTCTTCAATAATCTATGCATACTCATCATCCCATGATTTTTCTTGTTAGTATAAGTTCCCTGTTGTCATTTTTTACCACGGTTATTTCTTCTTTCTTTGGGACCACTTGAACCGGACTCACCTATGCACTATCTAAGATTGGATAGATATTTCCAGCATCTAAGAGCTTCAATACTTCTTTATGCACTATTTCTTTCATTGATGGATTCAATCTCCGTTACGGTTGAACTATCGGCTTGAAACTATCCTCTATTAAAATCTTATGCATACAAATCGAAGGATTAATTCCCTTGATATCCGAGATTGTCCATCCCAAAGCCATATTATGCTCCCTTAAAACTCTTAGAAACTTTTCTTCCTCTACAACACTTAAAGAACCATTAATAATTATCGAAAAAGTAGAGTCTTGGCGTAAGAAAGCATACCTCAAATTTGATGGAAGCGGTTTGAGCTCAAGTTTGGGCGGTTCCTGACTTGAAGATGTCAGCATGGATGAACCTATCTCTTCCAATTTCGGCTTTATGAAAGGATGAAATAATGATATAGCTTCCAAATACCTTACACACTCCCTAACCTCTTCATTCTCATATTCAAGAGTTGTAGAATGAGTAAGGCACACTTCAAGTGGCAGCTTTAAAAATCCATCCCTATAGGTCTCGGCCACCACTAAATCTATGTCACTAATTTAATATAAAAAAAAGTACATCGGAAGGAAAATCCATAGCCTTAAATACATCAAAAGTAACCTGCTTATCATCAACCCTTAAAAAAAGTTTCCCTTGTTGGACATCGATTAAAGTTCTCCTTGTAGCAAGAAAAGGTCGCCCCAAAATCAAAAGGTATTTCTTCATCCTCCTCCATATCTAGCACAATAAAATCCGCCAGAAAAATAAACTTGTCCACCTTCACCAAAACGTCTTCAATGAGTCCTCACCGGTGCTTGATAGACCTGTCTGCCAATTATAAAGACACTGTAGTAGGCTTTACTTCTCCAAGACCTAACTTTTTGAAAAGAAAAAAAGCCATAAGATTAATACTTGCTCCTAAATCACCTAAAGCTTTATCAAAATAATAATTTCCTATATTGCAAGGAATCGTAAAACTCCTTGGATTTTTCAATTTAGAAAGCAATTTCTTTTGTAAAATTGCGCTACTCTCTTTGGTTAGCATCACTGTCTTATGCTCTTCCAACTTCCGCTTGTTTGATAAAATATACTTTAAAAACTTAGTATATTTAGGCATTTACTCAAAACCTTCAATAAGAGGAATATTAATATGCAATTGCTTAAAAATACTAAGAAATTTAGAGAATTGATTATCTAACTTATTATTATTATTATTATTATTATTATTAAGTCTTTGAGGAAAAGGAATTGGTGGATCATAAATTGAAGGAGAATTTGTTTCAGCTATAAACTCACGGAATTCATAGGTTTTGAAGCTTCTTTATTCACTTTAGAATCTCCAGCTTGCTGGTCGACCATTTGCTGCTCTAATTCCTCCATCTTTGGCTTGGACTCCACATAATTTCCAGCTTTATCTTGCTTGGTACTTGCTCTTTGTGGCTGCTAAATTGTCCTCCCACTTCTCAATGCTAATACTTTGACATGTTCCTTAGGATTGATAACGGTTTTGCTCGGCAAAGTTTCTATTGTCCTCTTTGTAAGAATGTGTGAAAGCTAACCAATTTGAACCTCAAGGTCACAAATTGAATCCGAATTATTTTGGATCGCAAAATCTATCTTTTGCATGTATTGCATGAATATCTTC
This sequence comes from Bretschneidera sinensis, assembly GCA_023935145.1. Classification (NCBI taxonomy): domain Eukaryota; kingdom Viridiplantae; phylum Streptophyta; class Magnoliopsida; order Brassicales; family Akaniaceae; genus Bretschneidera; species Bretschneidera sinensis. The sequence continues at coordinate 105,921,888 of CM043703.1, read as the reverse complement.
TCGAGTGTCGGCTTCATTTCTTGCTGTGGAAAATTTTGAGGTGGTTTAGCTACCCATTGATTGTTGCTCCATGAAAAATTGGGGTGATTTCTCCATCCGAAATTGAACGTGTTTAAATAAGGATTGTTTTGACGTTGGAAATTGGAAACATAATTAGCTTGTTCAGAATTTGGCTGAGCAAACGGATTACCCACTTGGCAATCGATACTTGAGTGATTTCCTGCACAATAATCACACACAACATTAGTTTGAATAGCATTAACATTCATCTTACCTAGTTGTTTAGATAAAGTTTCCATTTGTGCCACCACTGTGGTAATAGAATCAAGTTCAAAAACTCTAGCCACCTTTCTTGGCATTGCTCTCTCCAAAGGCCATTGATAGTTGTTGGATGTCAATTCCTCCAAAAGTTCATAAGCTGCTTCATAAGTTTTACTCATTAAAGCCCTCCAGCTGTTGCATCAACCATGGACTTGTTTGTAGCTCCCAAACCATTGTAGAATGTTTGGACTTGAAGCCTTACCAGAAGATCATGATGAGGACACTTTCGCTATAAATCTTTGTACCTCTCCCATACTTCATATAAAGATTCATTTTTAGATTGAGTGAATGTGGTAATATCATTCCTTAGCTTTACTGTCTTGTCCAGAGGGAAATACTTTGCCATAAAATTTTATGCTAACTCCTCCCAGGTAGTAATGACATCAGGTGGTAGAGAATCCAGCCAGGCTTTTACTTTTGTTTTTTTGTGAAAAAGAGAAAAGTCTCAAACGAATAGCATCATCTGTCACTCCATTGTGCTTGAAAGTGTCACAAATCTCTCGAAAACTTGTGATATGAACATTATGATCCTCCTACGACAACCCCCCAAACTGAACAGTTTGCTATATCATTTGAATTATCATCAACTTAATCTCGAAATTATTAGCTTGTATAGCCAGCCTCCTTATGCTAGATGTATCCCCATTAACCGAGGGCATAGCATAGTCCCTCAAAGCCCTATTCACCTCTCCATTCCGCTAATCCGCCACAGTGATGGTAGGTGTGGTGACTTCTTGCTTCTTCTTTTTTCTTGATTTGATGCAAAGTTCTCTCAATCTCGAGATCAAAAAGTGTAGACTCTAATGGTTTAGTTTGGGCATATACTTCTAAATCCTGAAATAAAAATAAAATCAAATCAAAACTGAGATCTAATCACCAATCTAAAAAAATCCAAATTAGTATTAATCTAGCTAGTATCAATAACAATTACAAATAATTAGTCCCCAGCAACGGCGCCAAAAACTTGGTGTGAAAATATTTGCAAGTGAACAAAATCACAACTAGTAAAGTTTTAAAGAAAAAATAGTGTCGAACCCACAAGGACTAATTATGCTAGGACTAATTATGCTATTGAGTATTGAAATTTACAAAATTATTTACTATTTGAAAATAAAACCGAAATGTTATTGACTTTACCACCAAAATTAAACTAAAGTTCTTGACAAAGTTAAATTTAAAAAAAAATAAAACCCAAAGTTGTAGAGATAATAAAAATAATCTAGAGCTTTTGATTTCACCTAGCTAATCCCACACAATTTATTATTCCTTGTTATAAAATTCCAATTTTTCAAGTTGATGAAAAACAAATCTCTTAATTATTCAATGTTTTCTCTCGAATAACATTAGAAATATCAACACTATGAAGAACCTGAAGCAAACAACCACATGGCGCTACCATGCCCTGGTGAGCTCCTCGTTGAAGAGCACCATAGTAACTATTTGTTAGAAATGAAACACTCACACAAACAACTTTTATTCAAACTCAAAGAAATATTATAAGAGGACTCTCACTCAAAAACCAAGATACTAGAACTCACTCTTATAAGACTTTGCTTCTTCACTCACTTAGAAGCTCTTACTTCTTCTTGATGATTAAACCAAAATGAGGAGGGGTATTTATACTACTTAAGAACAATCCTACACCACACAAATAAACTAATCCAAAATTACAAAAACCATACACCTCATTTTTCTTGGTGGTTCTAACAATATTTTAGGTTACCAAATGATTCACATGCACAACTACCACACCTATAAAATTCTAGGTAGAAGGCTTGTAGTTTTGGATCTTTTATTATGAACTTGGACTCCAATTTGATTGGGTTTGGGTTTGGGCTCCCATAATGGATCAAGTTTATGATCCAACAACCCCCCTTAAATTTGATCTTGTGGCCCCTAGTAAGTTCCTTAATCTTATGAAGTCTTCGTTTGTTAGTGGCTTGGTAAAAATATAGGCAACTTGATCTTGTGACCTCACATATTCAACTTGCACATCCTTTCTTGCAACACACTCCCTTATATAGTGGTAGCGAATATCGATGTGCTTACTTCGATCATGGAATACTGGATTCTTTGCTAAGGCAATGGCTGACTTGTTGTCGACACAAACCTTGGTTCACAAGTGGACAATGTGACAATCGGTTGTTTCTTTAACATCCATGTGAAAACAATATCTCCCATGAAAAATAAAAATCCAGTAGTGCTCCTTCGATTATCTATGTCTCCACCCCAATCACTATCGCTATATCCAACAAGCTTGTAATCATTAGAAACTGAATAGAGCAAGCCAAAGTCAATTGTACTTTTTAGATAGCGAAGAATTCTCTTTGCGGCTTTAAAATGGGTGGTTGTTGGAGATTCCATGTAGCGACTAACCAATCCAACTGCGTGAAGAATATCGGGCCTCTTGCAAGTTAGGTAGCGTAGACTTCTCACCAAACTTTTGAAAAATGTTAGATCTACACTTTCGCCTTCTTCATGTTTGGACATCTTGACTCCATATTCCATCGGTGTGCTTATCGGCTTACAGTTCTCCATCTTGAACTTCTTCAGGATGTCCTTTGCATAGCTTTCCTGTGAAATGAAAATTCCATCCTTTTGTTGCTTAACTTCAATGCCAAGGTAGTACGCCATGAGCCCCATGTCTGTCATCTCGAATTCCTTCGTCATCACTTCCTTGAATTCATTGAACATGCTTGGGTTGCTTCCGGTGAAGATCAAATCATCCACATAGAGGCACAAGATCAAAATATCTCCATCTTTGATTTTGATATATAGAGTGTGCTCGTAGGGACATTTGTTGAAGCCATTCTCTTGGAAGTACTTGTCGAGTCGGCTATTCCATGCCCTTGGTGCTTGTTTTAACCCGTAAAGAGTCTTCTTCAACTTCAACACCTTGTCTTCATGGCCTTTGACTTCATAGCCAGATGGTTGCTGAATGTAGACTTTCTTGTCAAGAACTCCATTTAGGAAGACAGAATTTACATCCATTTGTTGTATCTTCCACTTGTTTTGAGCTGCCAAGGAAATAATTAGTCTTACAGTCTCCAACCGAGCAACGGGGGCGAATACCTCATCGTAGTCAATTCCAGCTTTTTGACTGTAGCTTTTTGCAACAAGCCTCGCCTTGTGTCTTTCAATCTCTCCCTTAGCATTTCGCTTTGTTTTGTAGACCCATTTGACACCTATCGCCTTGTGCCCTTTAGGAAGTGAAACAAGTTCCCATGTGTCGTTCTTCTCGATAGCCTTGATTTCTTCATTCATCGTGTCTCTCCACTTCCTCTCTTTTGCAGCTTCTTGATAGCTCATTGGTTCACAATCAGAAAATAGACAAAATAATGTAAGATTATCTTGTCGTTTAGTCACTTCATAGAGATCTCGAAGGCTTCTTGTTCGTTGCACATCTCTTTCACTTTGACTCCCACTTGAAGATGATGAAGGTGACTAGTCTCCGTTGGTGGTTGATATTGGTGAAGTAGGTGGATTTATTGGCTCTTGTTGGACTTCTCCAGGCTGTTCTATTTGTGTCAGCTCATCCTCAAACGGAGGAGAGAAATTGAAGCCACCTATATGAGATCCAAAATCCCATAGTCCTTCTCCGTCAAACACCACATCTCGGCTGATCACAACCTTCTTATTGTTCGGATTATATAGCTTGTAGCCTTTTGAATTTGCGTCATAGCCGATGAAGATGAAACTCTCGCTTTTATCATCAAGCTTTGTTCTTTTCTCATCTGGAACATGAACATGGGCTATGCTTCCAAAAACTCTTAAGTGGGAGATGCCGAGCTTTCTTCCACTCCATGCTTCTTGTGGTGTCTTTCCCCAAACACTTCTTATTGGAGATCTGTTGGATAAGTAGACCGCACACGCCACTGCTTCGGCCCAAAACTCCTTGGGTAGTTTCTTGCTTTTGAGCTTACTCCGAGCTATGTTGAGGATAGTTCGGTTCTTTCTTTCCGCTACGCCATTTTGTTGAGGGGATCTAGGAACTATTATTGGTCGACGAATTCCATTTACTTCGCAGAACTCTTGAAACTCCCTAGAAGTAAATTCTCCTCCTCGGTCGGATCTCATAGCTTTGATCTTTCTACCGCTTTCTCTCTCCACTGCAGCTTTGAACTTCTTGAAGACTTCGAAAACTTCTTACTTCTGTTTCAAGAAATATACCCACGTTTTTCCTGAAAAATCATCAGTGAAGAGAAAAAAATAGTTATTGTTACCGAGAGAAATTGGTTTGATCGGACCGCACACATTGGTATGGATGAGCTCGAGTGGCTTCTTGGATCTTGAGTCTGACTCCTTTGGAAAGCTTTTTCTGAATTGCTTCCCGACTAGACACCCTTCACAAAGCTGGTCAGGATGGTTGATGCGAGGTAGTCCCTTCACCATCTCCTTCTTGGATAGCAGCTCTAGACCTCCAAAATTGAGATGCCCAAAACGAAGATGCCATAGCCATGATGCATCTCTGTAGCAAGCTTTCAGGCACTTTGCAACATCGTTTTGTATGTTGATCAGGAGCATTCTATTCTTTGACATCGGTACTTTAGCAATGAAGTTATTCTTATCATCTTTTATAGAAATATTATAATCCTTCATATGAATATCATAACCTTTCTCTAACAGTTGTCCTAAACTCAAGATGTTACTTTTCATATTGGGCACATAGTAGACATTGGAAATAAACTGATGTCTCCCGTCTTTCAAACGGATAAGGATGTTACCTCTCCCTTTTAATGCTATTGTGGATTCATCTCCAAATGAGACATTTCCACTTACTGACTCGTCCAGCTCCACAAACATGTCTTTCCTTCCACACATGTGATTGCTTGCACCACTGTCAAGATACCAGGATTTTGCTTGGACACCATCAGGCTCTTTTCTTGCTAGGAGAAGAGTTTCTTTATCATCGGTCTTCTCCTCCACGTAGTTGGCCTTCTCCTCAATTCTGTTGTTAGGAGCTCTACATTCTGAAGGATAATGCCTAAACTTCTGACAATTATAGCATCGAACTTGAAATTTGTCATTCCTTGAGTTCGGATTGCCTCTTCCACGGCCTCGTGTTGAGCTTTCTCCTTTCTAGTAGTTATTGTTGGAATTGTTGTTGTTGTAATTCCAACCTCGTCCACGACGGAGACTTCCACCTCGTCCACGGCCTTTACCTCTGCCTCGGCCATGTCCTTTACCTTTGCCTCGGCCACGTTGGTTTCTATCATTTCCTTGGCTTTCATGCATATCCTTGAATTGCAGCTTGAGGAGTTGATCAGTAAACCCTTGCTTTTTCTTATGCTTCTCTTTGTATGTTTGTAATGATCCTTGGAGTTGCTCGATCGTCATTTCTTCCAAGTCTTTAGTTGCTTTAATCATCACAACGATGTGCTCAAATTTGGAATCCAATGAATGGAGTATCTTCTCTATTATCCTCACATTTTCTAACTTTTCACCATTTCTTTTTAATTGATTAGAAACAACTGCTACTCTTGAGAAATAATCTGAAATAGACTCAGATACTTTCAATTATAAGGATTCGAATTCACCTCTTAATGTTTGTAGACGGACCTTCTTCACTTGCTCGGATCCTTTGTAAGAGGTTTGCAACGGTTAACAACTTTGATAGCTCAGTCAACTCGGCTTGGATGGCTAGGTCAAGCGGCTCGGTCAACAAGCTTACAGTTCGGTCAATTCGACTCCAGCTCGGCTGACTCAGCTCAACTCGGTGAGTCAACTCGGTTTTCTGGCAGCTATCTTCCGGCGGCGCGTGGAGGCGCGTCTGAAATCCAATCGGGGAGATTCTGGCAGCGTCGGATTCCTCTTATTTGATTTTGATTTCCAGTACGAATACGAACCATGAAAGCGTGGCCTATCGATCCTTTAGACCTTCGAAATTTGAAGCTAGAGGTGTCAGAAAAGTTACCACATGGATAATTGGCTTGTGGCAGCCAAGCATTCATAGCGACTAACCAATCTAACTACGTGAAGAATATCGGGCCTCGTGCAAGTTAGGTAGCGTAGACTTCCCACCAAACTTTTGAAAAATGTTAGATCTACACTTTTGCCTTCTTCATGTTTGGACATCTTGACTCCGTATTCCATCGGTGTACTTATCGGCTTACAGTTCTCCATCTTGAACTTCTTCAGGATCTCCTTTGTATAGCTTTCATGTGAAATGAAAATTCCATCCTTTTGTTGCTTAACTTCAACTACCCACGGAGACGAGTCACCTTCATCATCTTCAAGTGGGAGTCAAAGTGAAAGAGATGTGCAACGAACAAGAAGCCTTCGAGATCTCTATGAAGTGATTGAACGACAAGATAATCTTACATTATTTTGTCTATTTGCTGATTGTGAACCAATGAGCTATCAAGAAGCTGCAAAAGAGAGGAAGTGGAGAGACGCGATGAACGAAGAATTCTCTTTGCGGCTTTAAAATGGGTGGTTGTTGGAGATTCCATGTAGCAACTAACTAATCAAACTGCATGAAAAATACGAATCCAGTAGTGCTCCTTCGATTATCTATGTCTCCACCCCAATCACAATCGCTATATCCAATAAGCTTGTAATCATTAGAAACTGAATAGAACAAGCCAAAGTCAATTGTACCTTTTAGATAGCGAAGAAGGCTCTTTACGGGTTGGCTCAACTCGGTGAGTCAACTCGGTTTTCTAGCAGCAATCTTTCGGCGGCGTGTGGAGGCGCGTCTGAAATCTGATCGGGGAGATTCTGGCAGCGTCAGATTTCTCTCGTCGATACCTTCTATTTGATATACAATAGTGTATACTTTCTAACTTTGCTCTGATACCACTTTGTTGGAAATGAAACACTCACACAAACAACTTTTATTCAAACTCAAAGAAATATTACAAGAGGACTCTCACTCAAAAACCAAGATACTAGAACTCACTCTTATAAGACTTTGCTTCTTCACTCACTTAGAAGCTCTTACTTCTTCTTTATGATTAAACCAAAATGAGGAGGGGTATTTATACTACTTAAGAACAATCCTACACCACACAAATAAACTAATCCAAAATTACAATAACCATACACCTCATTTTTCTTGGTGGTTCTAACAATATTTTAGGTTACCAAATGATTCACATGCACAACTACCACACCTATAAAATTCTAGGTAGAAGGCTTGTAGTTTTGGATCTTTGATTATGAACTTGGACTCCAATTTGATTGGGTTTGGGTTTGGGCTCCCATAATGGATCAAGTTTATGATCCAACACTATGGTGAGCCCTGGGCAGGTGGCTGGGATGTGTGCGAGTTCCTTGCTAAGGCTGTCCACTTAGCACGACTCACGTGTCCTTGAGATTGGGTGCGGCACACTCCGTGTCGGCTTACATTTTATTCGCTACCTTAATCCTGAACACTTCCATTGTCTGGAGAGGGATGAGCTCTCTTTAATGGCAGCACTTAGATATGAGCTTCCTTCCCAAGGTCTCCTACATAAGCTCCCTACTTAGATATGAGGGTTGGGCTAGAAAGGTTAGCAAATAAGTTAAAACCTTTTGATGGCCGAATCTTTGTGTCACATAATATAAAGTTCTGTTCGCAAATGGGAGGAGAGGAGTGTACCAAGAGACTCACGAGTTTAAGGCTTGAGTATATTGGAAAGTATACACATGATTGTTTATTGTTCAATCACTATGAGATCTGGTTTGAATTTAGGCGGTCTAGAGCATAAGGTATGAAAAGCTCAGTCTTTTTCTTGAGTTTACTTCATGGCAGCTATGTTTCTGAGCAAAGCCATTGGTAGCCTCTCTGTGCTTGTTGTGTTGCCTCCAACTACTTCCTCAATATTTTTGGAAGGGTTATTTCTACATTGTTATGCACATGAAACTGAGTTGATAGTTTCACCTCAATGGATCAGTTTGTGTGAAGGGCTTGGACCTTCGTTGTATTTTGTTTAGAAGTAGAGAATCATGTGTAACTATAATTTTTATTACTCAAATCTGAATAGGATGTTGACAGAGGTTGAGATTATTTTTAACTGTCACATTTTTTTGTCACGGCTAGTTTGAATTTGAAATAACTTTCATTCTTTTGTTGCTGTAATGCAAATTAATTTCTTTTTGGTAGTTGTCAAACTTGAAATTAGTTGTTGAATTCCCCTACCACTGGCATTAATAGAACATTTTGATTGTTTGTTCATGCCTCTGCCAGGGGTGCTGTAGGAGAAACGATCTGGCTTTTTGCCTGAATTCATCTGGCAATCCTTAAATGTGCATTTTTGATATCTTTGCAGGGGAACTAATTATCCATTTGCCATTATTTTTCATTCATTATACATTTATTGCTATTTGCGGATCATATGAAGGCCAAGAACTGACTTATCATAATCTGTAAGAGGCTTTTTTATTTCTTTGCCAAGGTATGAAGTTTCTTATGTCCTAGGATCCCTTCCAAGTTATTGACTTGAATGTCGATGAAATATTCAAATGGTTCTACAGAGAAAGTAGAAATGATTTAGCATATCTTCAATCTCTGTAACTCCAAATACATCCTCTCTTTTTTTATCAAATTTCTTTAGAGCCTCTGATTCTGTGTACAAGAGTGTAATCTACCATGTTTGGTGATTGAAAAACATTTGGTTGTTTCTGCTTAAACACTATGGTGAGGCTTCTCACCCAGAAGAAGAAAAGAAATGAAAAAATTAGATCAACTAACTTAGTTGAAAGAGTCGTTGTTATTGCATTAGAGATCAAAGATTAAACCTCATTTATAACGGTGACGAGAACGCCAAAAGAAAATTGAGAGTTATCTCCTATTATGTAGCCCAATTTTTTTATTTTTCAGTTAGTATGCAAGTTGCTCTATGACAAGAAAATCGAGAGCTTTGGTCCATTGCAACTTCACCCAACTGGAGCAACTGTTCAGAGGAGACAAGAAATGACATTGCTCAAATCAACCACTTGACCTAGTAGTTATTTTCCTATTCTTTGTGCATCTAAGTATATTTGACTTTAGGAGATGGCTAAGATCTTAAGGCATCCGAGTATATTTGAGTTTAGATAATAATTATTAAGCCAAAAATTGTTTATTATCAATCATATCATTTCCCAATCATGTGCATGTATCAAATAGAACTTGACATTTATGATTTGAGAAAATGATGCAATCTCAATAATTATTACCAATCATATTATTTTCCAATCATGTGAATGTATCAAATAGAATTTGGCTTTTATTATTTGAGAAAATGATGTAATCACAATATTTCATATATTACGTGGGATCCATAAATTTACTCTTATTTATTACGTGAGATCTACAAATACATGAATGGTTAAGATTGCATCCTCAATTTTATCATTCTCTTAATCAGGATCCATGTCGACACCAAAAATATTACAAAATGGGAAAAAAATTATAAAAAAATTTCACTTCATATTATCACCTTATTAATCATGTCTAATCCTAATCATCCTCTTTTTCCTCATGTGCACATATCATAAATCTCCACTTTTGCTTATAAATCCCTAAATAAAGACATTGTTTGACAACCCAAACAAGGAATTGCTACTTTTTCTAGTAAAAGAAATACAAATATTATCCCATGTAGATACATTCATTATTAAAGGGCAAAATAATTTGATTGATACACTTGACATATATAGTGGGTATCATTTCATTTGACAGTATCATCACCACCCTGTATATATGCTACTACTTTTGCTAAATCAAAGAAATAAGCTTCTTCTAACACATATTCAGAAAATGGCAAAGCTTTCTATTATTTGTTTCTTCCTTGTCCTTATGGTCTTCATATCTAGTGAGTACATAAATCTTTGTGTCACATAATTCGATAACTATGCAGACAATGTTCTAATGGTTCTTGTGACCTTACAGAGGAGAAAGTAGTGCCTATGGCAGAAGCAACACAATGTAACGACGCTTGGGACTGCCATGGTGATGATCGTTGCATGGCAGAATGCAAAGCCAAACACAAAGGAGAGGGACTCTGTGGTCTATTTACAGATCCTAATGTTCCAATGCAGTGTTTTTGCAAGTACCAGTGTTAATTAATCTTCCCAAATAAATGTACTAATAATCCAGGTCTTTTGACCTAATGAATAATTTTCGGATCTTTTATATGAGATAATCGGGTTCAATTTGTTTTCATTATTAATGTAGTTAAAAATTTACTGATGGGTTAAAATATTAATAAAGTTTCGTAGATCAAAATTTACTTTTTGATCTCGATGCGCTAGTAGTTCTTCCTTCAACTTTCATAATGGGTTTATTCAATATTTTTTTTAATGAAATTCGCAAAAATGTTAAAAAGAATTGAAGGAGCAATGCATCTAGTGTATTGAAAAATTTATCGCAATATATAAATATATCAACAAAATGATTTGAGATTATCTTGAAAAGACTATATATATTTGGGCTATTAATATTCTTGGGTATTTTCTAGCTCACGAATTGAATTTTTAGACATATGGTTCATAAAGTTAATTTATTAGAATGTTAAAATTTAATCAATAGGGTTCTGCGTTTATTTGGTTAATTTGATCAGTTTGGTTAGGGTTTCAGTTTAACTGAAATTTTGTCAGTCAATCAAAAATCAATAAAATTGTGGGATACATCCAAACATAAGTCATGGACAATATAATGCTATAACTTTTATGTGAGTATTTATATGTAATATGGTAGTGTTATGGTTGGGTTATGACTTATGAAATGTTGTTACCTTAAATTGTGATCAAACCAATTTCTAAACATATTTGTGTAACATTGCTTTAATAAAAAAAAATGTTTATTTGCAGATAAAACAATTTTTAATTAAATAGTAAAATGAGATTAAATGTGTGTTTAGTAGGAGAGAAAAGTGGGGGAAAGAAAAGTAAAAGAAAATAAAGAAAAATAAGTGGAAAGAAAGCTAAGACGATTGATGTCTTACTCTTGGATGTACAAATCATAATCCTCCCAAATATCAAATTTGAAGGGTTGGAGAGTGAAAAATGAAATGAGATTACCAATTTACCAATTAATTCTTATTTAATCTCTCACAGTAATACGTATCTCTATCTTTCGCTCAACTAATGGTGTTTAATTCTAAAAGCTTCTAATCACAAATTACCTCTCGGTTTCATTATGATTCAATAAATCAAACAATAATTGACCAGAAAGTTGTAAGCAATAAAATCAAGGATAAACACTCAACATAAAAAAAATTGAAATAAAATAACTTGAAATTTAAATTGTGTGTTCAAAACTAGACTACATCAAAGCCCTAGAAAAATAAAATTAGTTCATAACAAATCTGAAATCAACCATGTTCTTTTTAGAATGCATCAAAAGAAAACTAAATAGAAGAGAATAAAACTCTTTTGCTTAAAATAAGTTGATGAAACATTCAAGATTGTTGAAGGTCTCTCTTCATTGAGACTTAGCAGTCGCCCTCCTTCTCTTCTCTCTTTATTCTTTTGTCTAGGAAAAGTCTGTTGTGTTTACAAGGCAAGGGCAGCCGGCCTTATATAGGCAAGCTCATAGAAAGGAAAAGGAAAATACAATAACACTACTCCTTCTAGGGAAAAGAGAAGACACTGAAATAGGAAATACTTCTACTACTAGGAAAACATGAAATAGGAAAGTAACTAAAAGGAAATATAAGAGCTTTTTATATTGAAAAATATTTGTTTGTTATTTTTTACTAATAAAAAATTGAAAACTACAAAAAAAAAAATAGAACAAATGTGAAATTTCTCAAAAATTATTAGATAATCTCCAAATGTTTTATATAATTTATTGGAACCATTATTTAGTGCATTCAATCATCTCAAAGTGGAAGAAATAAGAATTGTGTTAACATAAAAATTAACATTGCATCTAGTTGAAAGTTTGATGACATTTTGTGCCAAATTCATAATTTAATGATTGAAGTGTTAGAAGATAATAGTTTAAGGACCTCCAGTGTAATTTCCCTTTTAAAATTTTAGTTATGTTATTTTTGGATAATGTAATAAATTATATAGATAATTTTTATTTCAAAAGTTGAACAATGAAATTTTGAAAATTGCGTGTGCCGTGAGTCTTATATGTAACTATCTCTTTCTCTCACCCTATTTTATGTGTACATGTATTCTTGAATAAATTCCCAAAAGAAGGTATCAAATTTAAACAGATACCTAAAAATTTTAAAATAACTGGATTTATCAAACCTTAGAAAAAAATGCATTAAAATGTGGAAATCTCACGTAAGATTGTGTTGCCACAGATGACGACTTTCTTGTATTGAGTGTGAAAGCTGAAATAGTTGAACTAATATATTCAAGTTTTTCCTGATGAAACTTTGGTTCAATAGTAAAAGGATTAAAATTGAGATGCTTAGAACCTTATGATGCAAGGTTCAAGTCCATAATATTTTGATCATTTTGTTTGATTTATATTTTGATAATTTCTTCCACTTTAGCTAAATAATGTGATAATATTAAGTAACTTGATCCTTTGGAGTATTGTATACTTTCTTTGCATACACACTTATGACCTGGTTTTACTAGAATGAGAAATTTCAGTTAAATTTTTTATTCATCAACTCAATTTGTTTTCTTCAAATTGTAATTATTAAAAACAACTTTCTCCATGTATTGACAACAATGACAAGATCCTCAATAATCATGTTTTTTGCACCAGCTTCCACCATAGACACTCGCTACGTAGTTCTACTGGAACGATAAATTTCAGCTGCTTTTTTATTCATCAACTTGGTATTCATGGAATTACATAATGCAACAAAACATGCAAACGAATATAAAGTAGTTTTTAAAACTAAAACAAAACAAAAAAATAAATAAAATTAAAGAAGAGAAAGAAGTCTGATCTAAAACATGTAGCGCAAAATCTCGGAGCTAAACATGCGCCTACTCACCCTTTCAAAACTAGAAATGTTATACATACACCCGGCTTTAGGGGTGTTGGGATACCAAGTTGCTTTAGTGATATTCGTTAGAAAGTTTTTGCCCATAATATGTAAAATTTACTGTTTTACTATTAATAAAATCATTATAAAAAGTGAGGTGTGGATGTTAATGTCAACATCAATGGCAATTAACTTTAAAAAAAATCTAAATGGTTGTCTATTAAAGCCCAAAAAAAGGAAAAAAATAATACTAGATATATTGCCACAGCAAATTGATTTGAAATGACAAAATTAGTCTTAGTTGAAAAGGAAAACAAAGGAGTGGTACGAGGGGATTTTTGTCATTTCATTTTATTTCTCCGGCATTAATAGTAATTCTTTGTATATTGCAATATAATTGTCACCAAATAAGATATCTTACTCATTTTGGGGAAGATCTAAAATCCAATTAATGACTAAGGATGCAGATTATATTTAAGTACACAAAAGTTTTCTCCCACCTATCAAAAAACAAGGAAAGGAGCACTTCATCACCAGAAAATGGCTTGCAGCAAAGTTCCATCTATTTCTCAAAATTCTTTCATGGGTTTTTTATTTTTGATCTTTCTTTTAAATTCAGGTAATTAAATTTAAATACATAGATTAACAATGTTTTATTTTATTTCCCTCTTGATGGTAATAATTCAATTCAAGTCTGTGCTTTGAAACTTGCAGGGCCAGCAGCTGCAATTTTCCCAGAAGTCGCATGCGTGGGATCGTGTGCAACAATCTCAGATTGCCAGCAAACTTGCGTTTCAGAAGGATATAATAAAGGGGGCGTTTGTATGGGATCGGGGGGTTCAACTGAAAAGAAGGATATGACCTGCTGCTGTAATAAGAGCTAAAACCAAACATGCCCTAAATGTCCATTACCCCTTCATTTACCAGTCCTTCGTATCTCTTGAGTTGTTACTTGTAGCAACCCTCTCCCTCTCGTTGAAATAAATTGTACTTCGACAAAAGTTATCATCAACTAATTAGTGTTTCTTTTCTTCCCTTTTATTTTTATTTTTTGTTGGTACATTTTATGGTACTGCCATAGCTATTTGTCAACAGCTTCTGATTGATGTTGAGCAATATACCTTGGCAAAAACAGAGGATGTGGATTAGCTGTGTAGTGCCTGTTTTGAGCACTCAATAGGAAAAAAGACAAAAAAAGGAATGATATGATTTTCTTTCAATATATCTTACATGTCATTAAAAAAAGATACGAAAACCATCATGTTTTTCTATGTGGGTCGTTTCTCTCCTTACAGCAGAGAGAGGACAAATAATTCAGTCATATTCAGGCAAAACGGTTCCAATCCATTAAGGTCCAGATATCACAATAAACTCGTAATCAGCTCAAATACCCACATTTTCACATGATAGTCGGTTTAAATCGGCTCTGATAACATTTATTACACCACATGCCTATCTTCCAAAAGTGCTAGTTCAAATTGTTTTTGAGATCATGTGGGTCCTCTCAACTAATATCAAGAGATTACTAAATATTTTATTTTAGGAAAAAGCCAACGGCCAAGACTAGAGAGAATAAATGCAAAATCATACTGTAAAAGAAACAAACTAAGCCCTTGGGAACACAACTCTCATGGCATCACCAAGTAGCACAGGTCCTAAGCCTGTAGATGAATATTCATAGATGAGAAACTGTTTTAATGCTCAACTCCCAAGGTCTGAGAATTCATCTCCAAAGTTAATCCGTCTAAGAGCTTGAACTAGGCTGCAATTATCAAAGAGATCCATGAGGAGCCTGCAGCCTTCGATTAGGTGTCCAAATGGATGAAAAACAGAATCTGCCCTCTGGTTTAAGTTAACAGCATTTGCTGAATCTGATTCTACAATCCCGATGCTAGATGTTGGAAAGTAGAGATATACTCCAAGGCAGTGATTTCAAATTTTCAATTAAAAATTCCATGTTAGGAATGATGTTCTTTGAAACGATTAAGGCACGTTCAGATTCTTAGATATTAAAATTTCTCCAGTTTTGAGGATTTTTTTTCCTCAAAGGATGCTTTATAAATAAAAATTCTTCCTTAAAAATTTTGCAATTCATGACGCTCTTTTAAATTTCCTCATATTGAAGCTTTCATGATGGGGAGTAATTTGTGGGATTTTAATTCAAAACATGTAATTTTATGGTTGATTTTTAAGAGTTCAGCTTTCATCTTCCTTTCTTTTCTTTTTTCATTTTTTGAGTAAAATAGGAAAGATATCAGCTTTTCAATTTTCATAGATACGATTTGATGTATTGAGTGTGAAAGCTGAAATAGTTGAACTAATATATTCAAGTTTTTCCTGATGAAACTTTGGTTCAATAGTAAAAGGATTAAAATTGAGATGCTTAGAACCTTATGATGCAAGGTTCAACTCCATAATATTTTGATCATTTTGTTTGATTTATATTTTGATTATTTCTTCCACTTTAGCTAAATAATGTGATAAGATAAGTAACTTTATCCTTTGGAGTATTGTATACTTTCTTTGCATACACACTTATGACCTGGTTCAACTAGAATGGTCAACTTAATTTGTATTCTTCGAATTGTAATTATTAAAAATATCGACTTTCTCCATATATTGACAACAATGACAAGATCCTCAATAATCATGTTTTTTGCACCAGCTTCCACCATAGACACACGCTACATAGTTCTAGTGGAACAAGAAATTTCAGCTGCTTTTTTTATTCACAAACTTGGTATTCATGGAATTACATAGTCCAACAAAACATGCAAACGTGTAACCCAAAATCTTAGAGCTAAACATATGCCTACTCACCCTTTCAACACAAGCAATGTTATACATACACCCGACTTTAGGGGTGTTGGGATACCAAGTTGCTTCGGTGATATTCGTTAGAAAGTTTTTGCCCGTAATATGTAAAATTTACTGTTTTGCTATTAATGAAATCATTATAACAAGTGGGGTATGGATGTTAATGTCAACATCAATGGCAACTTAAAAAAAAATCTAAATGGTTGTGTATTAATGCCAAAAAAGGGAAAAAATAATACTAGATATATTACCATTGCAAATTAAATTGAAATGACAAAATTAGTCTTAGTTGAAAAGGAAAACAAAGGAGTGGTACGAGGGAATTTTAATTCAAAATTGTTCAATCTCATAGTGAGTTGGACCATCCACCCTAGACTCGGGAGTCGGGGTTATATGTCTAAAATAGACATAGTATTGATCTAGCGTCTCAAAACTGGACACCTTTTCAATATTTACCCACTCTTGCTCGCCAATATGATAAATGACGAAGTACATGACTCTGGGTGCCTCCCATACTGGATGCTTATCAGCTTGATCCTCCAGCACTTCCACACCCCCTGTCTGCCTCCGAAGCCCATGATGCTAGCCTCAAGGACATTATTAATGGCTCTTCTCTGAAGAAGATGGGGTGCAGGATCAGAGATGGCTTGGTCCATTATAAAGCTGGGAAGAATATACGGATCAGTGATGACGATGACAACGAGGAAGACGACATGCCTGATGATGCAGCTCGTCCCACTGCCATGGACACTGACCTTAGTCCACAGCATGGTGGCTCTAGCGTTGGTCAGACTGGACACAACGACAACAGAACCCTCAGGGATGACTTTGAGTTACTCTGAGAGCACTCGGAAGGCTCATTGGTAAAGATCTGTGATCTCCTCCGGGACAGCTCTGACTCCTCCGTTCGTTGAGTCTTTTGCCTATATCATTTCTGTTATTTATGTATAGCTCCATAGATATTTTAGCACGAACATTTCTTTTCTTTATATACATTCATATGCTTGTACTCAATCTACAGACAGCTTCCTTAAGCTTATAATGCATGGATATTTGTATATAGATGCTTAATGCATGGATATTTGTATATAGATGCTTACTTATCAGTTATTTAGCTTTTAGCTCATATATGCTTTACTTTTAAGTTATATGGTTGCTTAGTTTGAACACTTTTTGCTCATCTATATGCTTTAACTGTTCAAGCTTATGTGCAAATTTCTTATTCATTTTGGGAAGTCTTGCCAACTCCAAATGATGCCTAGTTTTTGTACACAAGTTTGTTTATACCTTATCTTCATGTCTATGGTGATTAAATTGCTTATTTTTCGAGTTTGTACACCCTTTTCTGCTATTCTCAAAACAGCGGAGAAAAATCTATTATAAAGCCTTTGTAAACTAAGATACCACAAATTAATGGGTAGCATTGCTCTGAACATGTTGTAAAGTGTAAAATAGTCTTGCTTGCTTGGTTGGGATTGAAATTACTATATTACAGCTATATTTGAATGCTTACATGTTGGTTTTTATAAAAAAAACAAAGGAAAATCTGTCTAAATTTTTCAAAAAACCAAAACTTAGTTTTTAAAATTGTTTTTTCTCTCCTTGGTTTTTTCATCATCAAAAAGGGGGAGATTGTTGACTCGTATTTGATTTTAATAATAATAAAACACTACTTAAATTAGACTAACGGTTTTATCTAAGTGTTTAAGTGGTAAAAATATTCAATTCAGAAACAAGATGTAAGAACTCAACATGTTTAGACACCAAAAGAAAACAAAAGATCTATAATAGGCACTAAGGTAATTGAATCACTATGTAAAGCTCTAAATTCAATTACTTAGTTTGATCTATGGCTCAATTTACAAAAGGTTTTGAAAAAACTAAAACACAAAAAGTTTCTGAGTCAAAAAACAGTTTTGAAGCATGAAAACTGGGTTGAAGGATAACCCAGTTGACTGAGTCTATATACTAGTCGACTGGGAAAAGGGACAATTAGTTCCAATCGACTGCTACCAGTCAACTAGTCCTATAACCCAGTCGACTGGTACTCTCCCTAAGCCTAAAAGTAAACATTTTCCACTTGACCCAGTTGACTGATACAAGGACCCAGTTGACTAGTAATTCAAAAATATGACCGTTTGAGATGCGAAACTTGAGTATTTAATTCTCCAAACCTACCAAGTCAGTGTCAAACGGCCATATTAATTCAAGGCTATATAAACCTACTTCGATGAGCATGTAAAAAAAATGAAGAAAGCACATTCAATTCATCATATAGCTCATTAATTCTCAAAAGCTTTGAAAAATTCATTGTTACCCATTCTTCAAGTTTGTTCTTGAAAGAGAGATATTATTCATTTGTAAAAGCATTCATTGTTATCTTTCTACCATTTACTTTACATTTAATACAATTTATGTAAAGGGAAAAGGTTGGTGTAACTCTTAGAGTGTTTAAGATTAAACACTTTGTTTGTAACTTTCGTGAGGAAAAGATTGTTTGTAAGGTTTATGCAACACTCGTGAAGTTGCTCGACCAATGATTAGTGGATTACTTCAAGCAGGTTCCTTGAAGAGAGTGGCCTAAGGTTGGAGAGATTCTGATATTGCCTAACCACTATAAACGGAGTTCGCATATTCTCTTCATTAACTCCTTTATTTACAAGCATATTATTTGATTGTATACATTGCTTATCAAACTGTTTTAAAATACTTGCAAATTAATTAGAAAAAGTTTTTAAAACCCTATTCACCCCCTCTTTTGGGTTTGAACCTCGGTTTACAATTTCTCTATGTATGCAAAACAACTAATGATCATGATAAGCATTCATTGAATAGAGAAAATCTCAAATTAAGCAAAATCAAGTCAGTGATTAACAAATAGACTCAAGCAATTATAATTTTCCCAAAAAATTATAATCAATTTCAACCATGTTCTTATCATAGACCTTTTTGTTCATCAAACCAAAAACAAAGAATTTTTTTTTTAATTTTTTTATTTTAAAATTTAAATTTCTTTTTTTAAACATAGAATCCCTTCCCCCCAAACTTGAATAACACATTGTCTTCAATGAGAAAGAAGAATAAAAAAGAAAAAGAATGAGAAAAGTTAAGAGGTGCTCTCTCGATTTCCAATTGAATGTTGTCCTTGAAAGTGCAACCGTGTCACACATTGGAAAGCCCCCAAACTTATGCAAACCTACAAGATGAAAACAAAAATAAAAATATTAAACAAAAATTAAAGAGAAAAGTAAAAAACTTGGGTTGCCTCCTAAAAAGTGCTTTTTTTTAAAGTCTATAGCAAGATATTCTCCAAATCAGTATTTAGGATTGGTGAGATTGATGAAAAACTTTTATGTGCTAAATTCTTCATCCACATAACACTTTAACCTCTGTCTATTAACCTTAAATGTCTTTTTTGTCTCATGATGAACTTTATTCGCTCCATATGGAAAAACACGGGTCACAACAAATGGTCCCGACCACCTAGATCGCAACTTTCCCATAAAAAGTTGAAGTTTTGAATTGAGTAGTAAAACTTTCTGCCCCACTTCGAACTCCCTTCTCAAAATATGCTTATCATGCCATCTCTTAGTTTTATCCTTGTTTATCCAAGCATTCTCATAAGCATCATTGAGAAACTCCATATGGAAAAACACGAGTCACAACAAATGGTCCCGACCACCTAGATCGCAACTTTCAAGGAAAAAGTTGAAGTTTTGAATTAAATAGTAAAACTTCCGACCCCACTTCAAAGTCCCTTCTTAAAATATGCTTATCATGCCATCTTTTAATTTTATCCTTGTAAATCTGAGCATTCTCATAAGCATCATTGTGAAACTTGTCCATCTCAAATTTGTATGCTCTATGTTCTAGCTCCATTGGTAAATGGCATGCTTTTCCATAAACTAACCGATGACGTGACAATCCAATAGGTGTTTTAAATGCGGTCCAATAAGCCCATAATGCATCATCTAACCTTTGTGTCCAATCCTTTCGTGAGATACTAGCGGTCTTCTCAAGTATGCGCTTTAACTCCCTATTGAACACCTCAACTTGGCCACTTGTTTGAGGATGATATGGTGTTGCCACATGATGAGTAACTCCATACATAGTAAGTAAAGCTTCAAATGGACGGTTACAAAAATGCTTCCCACCATCACTAATTATCGCCCTTGGAGTGCCAAATCGAGAAATGATATTTTTTCGAAGAAAATTCACCACAACCCCGGCATCATTGGTCGACAAAGCAAAAGTTCCACCCACTTGGTGACATAATCTATAGCCACCGAAATAAATTTGTTAGAATACGAAGATGGAAAAAGACCCATGAAATCTATCCCCCAAACATCAAACAATTCAATCACTAAAATATTATTCAAAGCCATCTCATGTTTCCTATAAATGTTTCTAACCCGGTGACATTGATCACATAAATTAACAAAGTTAAAAGAATCTTTAAAAATAAAAGGCCAATAAAACCCAGATTGCAAAATTTTTGCCGTTGTTTTTCCTCCCCCAAAGTGGTTGCCTACTTCTAATGAGTGGGAATGTCAAAGTATGCTCTCCATCTCTTCTTCGGGTACACATCTCCTAATTATCTTATCTGCACAATGCCAGAATAGAAAAGGTTCCACCCGAAAATAATACTTCAAGTCGGAGAAGAACTTCTTCTTTTGTTGATATGTCATCCTTGGAGGTAGAATTTGCCACACCAAGTAGTTGACTGTGTCGGCATACCATGGAAAAACCTGTACAACCATCAAATGCTCATTGAAAAATGTTTTATTAATTGAGAACTGTTGCTCATCATCCGCACCCTTAGGCTCAATCCGGGACAAGTGATCTGCCACCAAATTTTTGGTACCCTTATTGTCCTTGATCTCCAAATCAAATTCTTGTAGAAGCAAAATCTATCGACGTAATCTTGGTTTAGCTTCCTTTTTCGTAAGCAACTACTTAAGAGCGAAGTGATCGGTATAGACAACCACCTTCAAACCTATCAAGTAAGAACAAAATTTTTCAAATGCAAAAACAACCACTAATAATTCTTTTTCAGTAGTAGCATAATTAAGTCGAGCTTCCGTTATAGTCTTACTTGCATAATTAATAACATGAAAATTTTATCTTTTCTCTGCCCTAAAACAGCCCCTATAGCAAAATCACTAGCATCATGAGAAAAATCATGCAAGTATTCATGAGAAAAATTAAACACTGTATCTTTAATTAAAAGATTGCAAAGAGATTTAGTAATTTGAGAAAAATCCTTAATAAACCGTCGATAAAACCTAGTGTGACCCAAGAAACTTCTCACACCCTTCATATTGGCCGGTGGTGGGAGTTTGTCAATAACATCTATTTTGGCTCTATCGACTTCAATTCCCTTGAAAGAAATTCGATGGCCAAGCACTATCCCTTCCTTTACCATAGAGTGGCATTTTTTCTAATTTAAAACTAAATTAGTCTTCTCACATCGCTGCAAAACCAAAGACAAGTTAGATAAAAAATTATCAAAAGAATAACCAAAACCCGAGAAGTCATATGTGAATACTTCTATAAATTTTTCCACCATATTGGAGAAAATGGACATCATACATCTCTAGAACGTGGCTAGAGCATTGCAAAGACCAAAAGACATCCTCTTATATGCAAAAGTTCTGTAAGGACACGTGAAACTAGTTTTCTCTTGATCTTTGGGAGCAATTACGATTTGATTGTATCTGGAATACCCATCTAGAAAAAAAATAGTAAGCATGGCCAGTGAGTCTTTCTAACATTTGGTCGATAAAAGGCAATGGAAAATGATCTTTTCGAGTTGCATCATTAATTCTTCAATAATCTATGCATACTCATCATCCCATGATTTTTCTTGTTGGTATAAGTTCGCTGTTGTCATTTTTTACCACGGTTATTTCTTCTTTCTTTGGGACCACTTGAACCGGACTCACCTATGCACTATCTGAGATTGGATAGATATTTCCAGCATCTAAGAGCTTCAATACTTCTTTATGCACTACTTCTTTCATTGATGGATTCAATCTCCGTTACGGTTGAACTATCGGCTTGAAACTATCCTCTATTAAAATCTTATGCATACAAATCGAAGGATTAATTCCCTTGATATCCGAGATTGTCCATCCCAAAGCCATATTATACTCCCTTAAAACTCTTAGAAACTTTTCTTCCTCTACAACACTTAAAGAACCATTAATAATTATCGAAAAAGTAGAGTCTTGGCGTAAGAAAGCATACCTCAAATTTGATGGAAGCGGTTTGAGCTCAAGTTTGGGCGGTTCCTGACTTGAAGATGTCAGCATGGATGAACTTATCTCTTCCAATTTCGGCTTTATGAAAGGATGAAATAATGATATAGCTTCCAAATACCTTACACACTCCCTAACCTCTTCATTCTCATATTCAAGAGTTGTAGAATGAGTAAGGCACACTTCAAATGGCAGCTTTAAAAATCCATCCCTATAGGTCTCGGCCACCACTAAATCTATGTCACTAATTTAATATAAAAAAAAAGTACATCGGAAGGAAAATCCATAGCCTTAAATACATCAAAAGTAACCTGCTTATCATCAACCCTTAAAAAAAGTTTCCCTTGTTGGACATCGATTAAAGTTCTCCTTGTAGCAAGAAAAGGTCGCCCCAAAATCAAAAGGTATTTCTTCATCCTCCTCCATATCTAGCACAATAAAATCCGCCAGAAAAATAAACTTGTCCACCTTCACCAAAACGTCTTCAATGAGTCCTCACCGGTGCTTGATAGACCTGTCTGCCAATTATAAAGACACTGTAGTAGGCTTTACTTCTCCAAGACCTAACTTTTTGAAAAGCAAAAAAGCCATAAGATTAATACTTGCTCCTAAATCACCTAAAGCTTTATCAAAATAATAATTTCCTATATTGCAAGGAATCGTAAAACTCCTTGGATTTTTCAATTTAGAAAGCAATTTCTTTTGTAAAATTGCGCTACTCTCTTTGGTTAGCATCACTGTCTCATGCTCTTCCAACTTCCGCTTGTTTGATAAAATATACTTTAAAAACTTAGTATATTTAGGCATTTACTCAAAACCTTCAATAAGAGGAATATTAATATGCAATTGCTTAAAAATACTAAGAAATTTAGAGAATTGATTATCTAACTTATTATTATTATTATTATTATTATTATTAAGTCTTTGAGGAAAAGGAATTGGTGGATCATAAATTGAAGGAGAATTTGTTTCAGCTATAAACTCACGGAATTCATAGGTTTTGAAGCTTCTTTATTCACTTTAGAATCTCCAGCTTGCTGGTCGACCATTTGCTGCTCTAATTCCTCCATCTTTGGCTTGGACTCCACATAATTTCCAGCTTTATCTTGCTTGGTACTTGCTCTTTGTGGCTGCTAAATTGTCCTCCCACTTCTCAATGCTAATACTTTGACATGTTCCTTAGGATTGATAACGGTTTTGCTCGGCAAAGTTTCTATTGTCCTCTTTGTAAGAATGTGTGAAAGCTAACCAATTTGAACCTCAAGGTCACAAATTGAATCCGAATTATTTTGGATCGCAAAATCTATCTTTTGCATGTATTGCATGAATATCTTCTCGAGTGTCGGCTTCATTTCTTGCTGTGGAAAATTTTGAGGTGGTTTAGCTACCCATTGATTGTTGCTCCATGAAAAATTGGGGTGATTTCTCCATCCGAAATTGAACGTGTTTAAATAAGGATTGTTTTGACATTGGAAATTGGAAACATAATTAGCTTGTTCAGAATTTGGCTGAGCAAACGGATTACCCACTTGGCAATCGATACTTGAGTGATTTCCTGCACAATAATCACACACAACATTAGTTTGAATAGCATTAACGTTCATCTTACCTAGTTGTTTAAATAAAGTTTCCATTTGTGCCACCAATGTGGTAATAGAATCAAGTTCAAAAACTCTAGCCACCTTTCTTGGCATTGCTCTCTCCAAAGGCCATTGATAGTTGTTGGATGTCAATTCCTCCAAAAGTTCATAAGCTACTTCATAAGTTTTACTCATTAAAGCCCTCCAGCTGTTGCATCAACCATGGACTTGTTTGTAGCTCCCAAACCATTGTAGAATGTTTGGACTTGAAGCCTTACCAGAAGATCATGATGAGGACACTTTCGCAATAAATCTTTGTACCACTCCCATACTTCATATAAAGATTCATTTTTAGATTGAGTGAATGTGGTAATATCATTCCTTAGCTTTACTGTCTTGTCCGGAGGGAAATACTTTGCCATAAAATTTTATGCTAACTCCTCCCAGGTAGTAATGACATCAGGTGGTAGAGAATCCAGCCAGGCTTTTACTTTTGTTTTTTTGTGAAAAAGAGAAAAGTCTTAAACGAATAGCATCATCTGTCACTCCATTGTGCTTGAAAGTGTCACAAATCTCTCGAAAACTTGTGATATGAACATTATGATCCTCCTACGACAACCCCCCAAACTGAACAGTTTGCTATATCATTTGAATTATCATCAGCTTAATCTCGAAATTATTAGCTTGTATAGCCAGCCTCCTTATGCTAGATGTATCCCCATTAACCGAGGGCATAGCATAGTCCCTCAAAGCCCTATTCACCTCTCCATTCCGCTAATCTGCCATAGTGATGGTAGGTGTGGTGACTTCTTGCTTCTTCTTTTTTCTTGATTTGATGCAAAGTTCTCTCAATCTCGAGATCAAAAAGTGTAGACTCTAATGGTTTAGTTGGGGCATACACTTCTAAATCCTGAAATAAAAATAAAATAAAATCAAAACTGAGATCTAATCACCAATCTAAAAAAATCTAAATTAGTATTAATCTAGCTAGTATCAATATCAATTACAAATAATTAGTCCCCAGCAACGGCGCCAAAAACTTGGTGTGAAAATATTTGCAAGTGAACAAAATCACAACTAGTAAAGTTTTAAAGAAAAAATAGTGTCGAACCCACGAGGACTAATTATGCTAGGACTAATTATGCTATTGAGTATTGAAATTTACCAAATTATTTACTATTTGAAAATAAAACCGAAATGTTATTGACTTTACCACCAAAATTAAACTAAAGTTCTTGACAAAGTTAAATTTAAAAAAAAATAAAACCCAAAGTTGTAGAGATAATAAAAATAATCTAGAGCTTTTGATTTCACCTAGCTAACCCCACACAATTTATTATTCCTTGTTATAAAATTCCAATTTTTCAAGTTGATGAAAAACAAATCTCTTAATTTTTCAATGTTTTCTCTCGAATAACATTAGAAATATCAACACTATGAAGAACCTGAAGCAAACAACCACATGGCGCTACCATGCCCTGGTGAGCTCCTCGTTGAAGAGCACCATAGTAACTATTTGTTAGAAATGAAACACTCACACAAACAACTTTTATTCAAACTCAAAGAAATATTATAAGAGGACTCTCACTCAAAAACCAAGATACTAGAACTCACTCTTATAAGACTTTGCTTCTTCACTCACTTAGAAGCTCTTACTTCTTCTTGATGATTAAACCAAAATGAGGAGGGGTATTTATACTACTTAAGAATAATCCTACACCACACAAATAAACTAATCCAAAATTACAAAAACCATACACCTCATTTTTCTTGGTGGTTCTAACAATATTTTAGGTTACCAAATGATTCACATGCACAACTACCACACCTATAAAATTCTAGGTAGAAGGCTTGTAGTTTTGGATCTTTTATTATGAACTTGGACTCCAATTTGATTGGGTTTGGGTTTGGGCTCCCATAATGGATCAAGTTTATGATCCAACAACCCCCCTTAAACTTGATCTTGTGGCCCCTAGTAAGTTCCTTAATCTTATGAAGTCTTCGTTTGTTAGTGGCTTGGTAAAAATATAGGCAACTTGATCTTGTGACCTCACATATTCAACTTGCACATCCTTTCTTGCAACACACTCCCTTATATAGTGGTAGCGAATATCGATGTGCTTACTTCGATCATGGAATACTGGATTCTTTGCTAAGGCAATGGCTGACTTGTTGTCGACACAAACCTTGGTTCACAAGTGGACAATGTGACAATCGGTTGTTTCTTTAACATCCATGTGAAAACAATATCTCCCATGAAAAATAAAAATCCAGTAGTGCTCCTTCGATTATCTATGTCTCCACCCCAATCACTATCGCTATATCCAACAAGCTTGTAATCATTAGAAACTGAATAGAGCAAGCCAAAGTCAATTGTACTTTTTAGATAGCGAAGAATTCTCTTTGCGGCTTTAAAATGGGTGGTTGTTGGAGATTCCATGTAGCGACTAACCAATCCAACTGCATGAAGAATATCGAGCCTCTTGCAAGTTAGGTAGCGTAGACTTCTCACCAAACTTTTGAAAAATGTTAGATCTACACTTTCGCCTTCTTCATGTTTGGACATCTTGACTCCATATTCCATCGGTGTGCTTATCGGCTTACAGTTCTCCATCTTGAACTTCTTCAGGATGTCCTTTGCATAGCTTTCCTGTGAAATGAAAATTCCATCCTTTTGTTGCTTAACTTCAATGCCAAGGTAGTACGCCATGAGCCCCATGTCTGTCATCTCGAATTCCTTCGTCATCACTTCCTTGAATTCATTGAACATGCTTGGGTTGCTTCCGGTGAAGATCAAATCATCCACATAGAGGCACAAGATCAAAATATCTCCATCTTTGATTTTGATATATAGAGTGTGCTCGTAGGGACATTTGTTGAAGTCATTCTCTTGGAAGTACTTGTCGAGTCGGCTATTCCATGCCCTTGGTGCTTGTTTTAACCTGTAAAGAGTCTTCTTCAACTTCAACACCTTGTCTTCATGGCCTTTGACTTCATAGCCTGATGGTTGCTGAATGTAGACTTTCTTTTCAAGAACTCCATTTAGGAAGACAGAATTTACATCCATTTGTTGTATCTTCCACTTGTTTTGAGCTGCCAAGGAAATAATTAGTCTTACAGTCTCCAACCGAGCAACGGGGGCGAATACCTCATCGTAGTCAATTCCAACTTTTTGACTGTAGCTTTTCGCAACAAGCTTCGCCTTGTGTCTTTCAATCTCTCCCTTAGCATTTCGCTTTGTTTTGTAGACCCATTTGACACCTATCGCCTTGTGCCCTTTGGGAAGTGAAACAAGTTCCCATGTGTCGTTCTTCTCGATAGCCTTGATTTCTTCATTCATCATGTCTCTCCACTTCCTCTCTTTTGCAGCTTCTTGATAGCTCATTGGTTCACAATCAGAAAATAGACAAAATAATGTAAGATTATCTTGTCGTTTAGTCACTTCATAGAGATCTCGAAGGCTTCTTGTTCGTTGCACATCTCTTTCACTTTGACTCCCACTTGAAGATGATGAAGGTGACTCGTCTCCGTTTGTAGTTGATATTGGTGAAGTAGGTGGAGTTATTGGCTCTTGTTGGACTTCTCCAGGCTATTCTATTTGTGTCAGCTCATCCTCAAACGGAGGAGAGAAATTGAAGCCACCTATATGAGATCCAAAATCCCATAGTCCTTCTCCGTCAAACACCACATCTCGGCTGATCACAACCTTCTTATTGTTCGGATTATACAGCTTGTAGCCTTTTGAATTTGCGTCATAGCCGATGAAGATGAAACTCTCGCTTTTATCATCAAGCTTTGTTCTTTTCTCATCTGGAACATGAACATGGGCTATGCTTCCAAAAACTCTTAAGTGGGAGATGCCGGGCTTTCTTCCACTCCATGCTTCTTGTGGTGTCTTTCCCCAAACACTTCTTATTGGAGATCTGTTGGATAAGTAGACCGCACACACCACTGCTTCGGCCCAAAACTCCTTGGATAGTTTCTTGCTTTTGAGCTTACTCCGAGCTATGTTGAGGATAGTTCGGTTCTTTCTTTCCGCTACGCCATTTTGTTGAGGGGATCTAGGAACTATTATTGGTCGACGAATTCCATTTGCTTCGCAGAACTCTTGAAACTCCCTAGAAGTAAATTCTCCTCCTCGGTCGGATCTCATAGCTTTGATCTTTCTACCGCTTTCTCTCTCCACTGCAGCTTTGAACTTCTTGAAGACTTCGAAAACTTCTTACTTCTGTTTCAAGAAATATACCCACGTTTTTCCTGAAAAATCATCAGTGAAGAGAAAAAAATAGTTATTGTTACCGAGAGAAATTGGTTTGATCGGACCGCACACATTGGTATGGATGAGCTCGAGTGGCTTCTTGGATCTTGAGTCTGACTCCTTTGGAAAGCTTTTTCTGAATTGCTTCCCGACTAGACACCCTTCACAAAGCTGGTCAGGATGGTTGATGCGAGGTAGTCCCTTCACCATCTCCTTCTTGGATAGCAGCTCTAGACCTCCAAAATTGAGATGCCCAAAACGAAGATGCCATAGCCATGATGCATCTCTGTAGCAAGCTTTCAGGCACTTTGCAACATCGTTTTGTATGTTGATCAGGAACATTCTATTCTTTTACATCGGTACTTTAGCAATGAAGTTATTCTTATCATCTTTTATAGAAAGATTATAATCCTTCATATGAATATCATAACCTTTCTCTAACAGTTGTCCTAAACTCAAGATGTTACTTTTCATATTGGGCACATAGTAGACATTGGAAATAAACTGATGTCTCCCGTCTTTCAAACGGATAAGGATGTTACCTCTCCCTTTTAATGCTATTGTGGATTCATCTCCAAATGAGACATTTCCATTTACTGACTCGTACAGCTCCACAAACATGTCTTTCCTTCCACACATGTGATTGCTTGCACCACTGTCAAGATACCAGGATTTTGCTTGGACACCATCAGGCTCTTTTCTTGCTAGGAGAAGAGTTTCTTTATCATCGGTCTTCTCCTCCACGTAGTTGGCCTTCTCCTCAATTCTGTTGTTAGGAGCTCTATATTCTGAAGGATAATGCCTAAACTTCTGACAATTATAGCATCGAACTTGAAATTTGTCATTCCTTGAGTTCGGATTGCCTCTTCCACGGCCTCGTGTTGAGCTTTCTCCTTTCTAGTAGTTATTGTTGGAATTGTTGTTGTTGTAATTCCAACCTCGTCCACGACGGAGACTTCCACCTCGTCCACGGCCTTTACCTCTGCCTCGGCCATGTCCTTTACCTCTGCCTCGGCCACGTTGGTTTCTATCATTTCCACGGCTTTCATGCATATCCTTGAATTGCAGCTTGAGGAGTTGATCAGTAAACCCTTGCTTTTTCTTATGCTTCTCTTTGTATGTTTGTAATGATCCTTGGAGTTGCTCGATCGTCATTTCTTCCAAGTCTTTAGTTTCTTTAATCATCACAACGATGTGCTCAAATTTGGAATCCAATGAATGGAGTATCTTCTCTATTATCCTCACATTTTCTAACTTTTCACCATTTCTTTTTAATTGATTAGAAACAACTGCTACTCTTGAGAAATAATCTGAAATAGACTCAGATACTTTCATGTGTAAGGATTCGAATTCACCTCTTAATGTTTGTAGACGGACCTTCTTCACTTGCTCAGATCCTTTGTAAGAGGTTTGCAACGGTTAACAACTTTGATAGCTCAGTCAACTCGGCTTGGATGGCTAGGACAAGCGGCTCAGTCAACAGGCTTACAGTTCGGTCAATTTGACTCCAGCTCGGCTGACTCAGCTCAACTCGGTGAGTCAACTCGGTTTTCTGGCAGCAATCTTCCGGCGGCGCGTGGAGGCGCATCTGAAATCCAATCGGGGAGATTCTGGCAGCGTCGGATTCCTATCATTTGATTCTGATTTCCAGTACGAATACGAACCATGAAAGCGTGGCCTATCGATCCTTTAGACCTTCGAAATTTGAAGCTAGAGGTGTCAGAAAAGTTACCACATGGATAACTGGCTTGTGGCAGCCAAGCATTCATAGCGACTAACCAATCTAACTGCGTGAAGAATATCGGGCCTCGTGCAAGTTAGGTAGTGTAGACTTCCCACCAAACTTTTGAAAAATGTTAGATCTACACTTTTGCCTTCTTCATGTTTGGACATCTTGACTCCGTATTCCATCGGTGTACTTATCGGCTTACAGTTCTCCATCTTGAACTTCTTCAGGATCTCCTTTGTATAGCTTTCATGTGAAATGAAAATTCCATCCTTTTGTTGCTTAACTTCAACTACCCACGGAGACGAGTCACCTTCATCATCTTCAAGTGGGAGTCAAAGTGAAAGAGATGTGCAACGAACAAGAAGCCTTCGAGATCTCTATGAAGTGATTGAACGACAAGATAATCTTACATTATTTTGTCTATTTGCTGATTGTGAACCAATGAGCTATCAAGAAGCTGCAAAAGAGAGGAAGTGGAGAGACGCGATGAACGAAGAATTCTCTTTGCGGCTTTAAAATGGGTGGTTGTTGGAGATTCCATGTAGCAACTAACTAATCAAACTGCATGAAAAATACGAATCCAGTAGTGCTCCTTCGATTATCTATATCTCCACCCCAATCACAATCGCTATATCCAATAAGCTTGTAATCATTAGAAACTGAATAGAACAAGCCAAAGTCAATTGTACCTTTTAGATAGCGAAGAAGGCTCTTTACGGGTTGGCTCAACTCGGTGAGTCAACTCGGTTTTCTAGCAGCAATCTTTCGGTGGCGTGTGGAGGCGCGTCTGAAATCTGATCGGGGAGATTCTGGCAGCGTCAGATTCCTCTCGTCGATACCTTCTATTTGATATACAATACTGTATACTTTCTAACTTTGCTCTGATACCACTTTGTTGGAAATGAAACACTCACACAAACAACTTTTATTCAAACTCAAAGAAATATTACAAGAGGACTCTCACTCAAAAACCAAGATACTAGAACTCACTCTTATAAGACTTTGCTTCTTCACTCACTTAGAAGCTCTTACTTCTTCTTTATGATTAAACCAAAATGAGGAGGGGTATTTATACTACTTAAGAACAATCCTACACCACACAAATAAACTAATCCAAAATTACAATAACCATACACCTCATTTTTCTTGGTGGTTCTAACAATATTTTAGGTTACCAAATGATTCACATGCACAACTACCACACCTATAAAATTCTAGGTAGAAGGCTTGTAGTTTTGGATCTTTGATTATGAACTTGGACTCCAATTTGATTGGGTTTGGGTTTGGGCTCCCATAATGGATCAAGTTTATGATCCAACACTATGGTGAGCCCTGGGCAGGTGGCTGGGATGTGTGCGAGTTCCTTGCTAAGGCTGTCCACTTAGCACGACTCATGTGTCCTTGAGATTGGGTGCGGCACACTCCGTGTCGGCTTACATTTTATTCGCTACCTTAATCCTGAACACTTCCATTGTCTGGAGAGGGATGAGCTCTCTTTAATGGCAGCACTTAGATATGAGCTTCCTTCCCAAGGTCTCCTACATAAGCTCCCTCTAATAGTCAAAGGTGAGTATATGAATTTCTCCAAGTTTGGTTCAGGGGCTGTGTATGATCTGTAATATATGCTAGTGCTGTTTTCCTTGACATGCCCGATAAGCTTGTGTGGGTTGGGCTAGAAAGGTTAGCAAATAAGTTAAAACCTTTTGATGGCCGAATCTTTGTGTCACATAATATAAAGTTCTGTTCGCAAATGGGAGGAGAGGAGTGTACCAAGAGACTCACGAGTTTAAGGCTTGAGTATATTGGAAAGTATACACATGATTGTTTATTGTTCAATCACTATGAGATCTGGTTTGAATTTAGGCGGTCTAGAGCATAAGGTATGAAAAGCTCAGTCTTTTTCTTGAGTTTACTTCATGGCAGCTATGTTTCTGAGCAAAGCCATTGGTAGCCTCTCTGTGCTTGTTGTGTTGCCTCCAACTACTTCCTCAATATTTTTGGAAGGGTTATTTCTACATTGTTATGCACATGAAACTGAGTTGATAGTTTCACCTCAATGGATCAGTTTGTGTGAAGGGCTTGGACCTTCGTTGTATTTTGTTTAGAAGTAGAGAATCATGTGTAACTATAATTTTTATTACTCAAATCTGAATAGGATGTTGACAGAGGTTGAGATTATTTTTAACTGTCACATTTTTTTGTCACGGCTAGTTTGAATTTGAAATAACTTTCATTCTTTTGTTGCTGTAATGCAAATTAATTTCTTTTTGGTAGTTGTCAAACTTGAAATTAGTTGTTGAATTCCCCTACCACTGGCATTAATAGAACATTTTGATTGTTTGTTCATGCCTCTGCCAGGGGTGCTGTAGGAGAAACGATCTGGCTTTTTGCCTGAATTCATCTGGCAATCCTTAAATGTGCATTTTTGATATCTTTGCAGGGGAACTAATTATCCATTTGCCATTATTTTTCATTCATTATACATTTATTGCTATTTGCGGATCATATGAAGGCCAAGAACTGACTTATCATAATCTGTAAGAGGCTTTTTTATTTCTTTGCCAAGGTATGAAGTTTCTTATGTCCTAGGATCCCTTCCAAGTTATTGACTTGAATGTCGATGAAATATTCAAATGGTTCTACAGAGAAAGTAGAAATGATTTGGCATATCTTCAATCTCTGTAACTCCAAATACATCCTCTCTTTTTTTACCAAATTTCTTTAGAGCCTCTGATTCTGTGTACAAGAGTGTAATCTACCATGTTTGGTGATTGAAAAACATTTGGTTGTTTCTGCTTAAACACTATGGTGAGGCTTCTCACCCAGAAGAAGAAAAGAAATGAAAAAATTAGATCAACTAACTTAGTTGAAAGAGTCGTTGTTATTGCATTAGAGATCAAAGATTAAACCTCATTTATAACGGTGACGAGAACGCCAAAAGAAAATTGAGAGTTATCTCCTATTATGTAGCCCAATTTTTTTATTTTTCAGTTAGTATGCAAGTTCCTCTATGACAAGAAAATCGAGAGCTTTGGTCCATTGCAACTTCACCCAACTGGAGCAACTGTTCAGAGGAGACAAGAAATGACATTGCTCAAATCAACCACTTGACCTAGTAGTTATTTTCCTATTCTTTGTGCATCTAAGTATATTTGACTTTAGGAGATGGCTAAGATCTTAAGGCATCCGAGTATATTTGAGTTTAGATAATAATTATTAAGCCAAAAATTGTTTATTATCAATCATATCATTTCCCAATCATGTGCATGTATCAAATAGAACTTGACATTTATGATTTGAGAAAATGATGCAATCTCAATAATTATTACCAATCATATTATTTTCCAATCATGTGAATGTATCAAATAGAATTTGGCTTTTATTATTTGAGAAAATGATGTAATCACAATATTTCATATATTACGTGGGATCCATAAATTTACTCTTATTTATTACGTGAGATCTACAAATACATGAATGGTTAAGATTGCATCCTCAATTTTATCATTCTCTTAATCAGGATCCATGTCGACACCAAAAATATTACAAAATGGGAAAAAAATTATAAAAAAATTTCACTTCATATTATCACCTTATTAATCATGTCTAATCCTAATCATCCTCTTTTTCATCATGTGCACATATCATAAATCTCCACTTTTGCTTATAAATCCCTAAATAAAGACATTGTTTGACAACCCAAACAAGGAATTGCTACTTTTTCTAGTAAAAGAAATACAAATATTATCCCATGTAGATACATTCATTATTAAAGGGCAAAATAATTTGATTGATACACTTGACATATATAGTGGGTATCATTTCATTTGACAGTATCATCACCACCCTGTATATATGCTACTACTTTTGCTAAATCAAAGAAATAAGCTTCTTCTAACACATATTCAGAAAATGGCAAAGCTTTCTACTATTTGTTTCTTCCTTGTCCTTATGGTCTTCATATCTAGTGAGTACATTAATCTTTGTGTCACATAATTCGATAACTATGCAGACAATGTTCTAATGGTTCTTGTGACCTTACAGAGGAGAAAGTAGTGCCTATGGCAGAAGCAACACAATGTAACGACGCTTGGGACTGCCATGGTGATGATCGTTGCATGGCAGAATGCAAAGCCAAACACAAAGGAGAGGGACTCTGTGGTCTATTTACAGATCCTAATGTTCCAATGCAGTGTTTTTGCAAGTACCAGTGTTAATTAATCTTCCCAAATAAATGTACTAATAATCCAGGTCTTTTGACCTAATGAATAATTTTCGGATCTTTTATATGAGATAATCGGGTTCAATTTGTTTTCATTATTAATGTAGTTAAAAATTTACTGATGGGTTAAAATATTAATAAAGTTTCGTAGATCAAAATTTACTTTTTGATCTCGATGCGCTAGTAGTTCTTCCTTCAACTTTCATAATGGGTTTATTCAATATTTTTTTTAATGAAATTCGCAAAAATGTTAAAAAGAATTGAAGGAGCAATGCATCAAGTGTATTGAAAAATTTATCGCAATATATAAATATATCAACAAAATGATTTGAGATTATCTTGAAAAGACTATATATATATATATATATATATATATATATATATATATATATATTTGGGCTATTAATATTCTTGGGTATTTTCTAGCTCACGAATTGAATTTTTAGACATATGGTTCATAAAGTTAATTTATTAGAATGTTAAAATTTAATCAATAGGGTTCTGCGTTTATTTGGTTAATTTGATCAGTTTGGTTAGGGTTTCAGTTTAACTGAAATTTTTTCAGTCAATCAAAAATCAATAAAATTGTGGGATACATCCAAAGATAAGTCATGGACAATAATAATGTTATAACTTTTATGTGAGTATTTATATGTAATATGTTAGTGTTATGGTTGGGTTATGACTTATGAAATGTTGTTACCTTAAATTGTGATCAAACCAATTTCTAAACATATTTGTGTAACATTGCTTTAAAAAAAATGTTTATTTGCAGATAAAACAATTTTTAACTAAATAGTAAAATGAGATTAAATGTGTGTTTAGTAGGAGAGAAAAGTGGGGGAAAGAAAAGTAAAAGAAAATAAAGAAAAATAAGTGGAAAGAAAGCTAAGACGATTGATGTCTTACTCTTGGATGTACAAATCATAATCCTCCCAAATATCAAATTGGAAGGGTTGGAGAGTGAAAAATGAAATGAGATTACCAATTTACCAATTAATTCTTATTTAATCTCTCATAGTAATACGTATCTCTATCTTTCACTCAACTAATGGTGTTTAATCCTAAAAGCTTCTAATCACAAATTACCTCTCGGTTTCATTATGATTCAATAAATCAAACAATAATTGACCAGAAAGTTGTAAGCAATAAGATCAAGGATAAACACTCAACATAAAAAAAATTGAAATAAAATAATTTGGAATTTAAATTGTGTGTTCAAAACTAGACTACATCAAAGCCCTAGAAAAATAAAATTAGTTCATAACAAATCTGAAATCAACTATGTTCTTTTTGGAATGCATCAAAAGAAAACTAAATAGAAGAGAATAAAACTCTTTTGCTTAAAATAAGTTGATGAAACATTTAAGATTGTTGAAGATCTCTCTTCATTGAGACTTGGCAGTCGCCCTCCTTCTCTTCTCTCTTTATTCTTTTGTCTAGGAAAAGTCTGTTGTGTTTACAAGGCAAGGGCAGCCGGCCTTATATAGGCAAACTCGTAGAAAGGAAAAGGAAAATACAATAACACTACTCCTTCTAGGAAAAAGGGAAGACACTGAAATAGGAAATACTTCTACTACTAGGAAAACATGAAATAGAAAAGTAACTAAAAGGAAATATAAGAGCTTTTTATATTGAAAAATATTTGTTTGTTATTTTTTACTAATAAAAAATTGAAAACTACAAAAAAAAATAGAACAAATGTGAAATTTCTCAAAAATTATTAGATAATCTCCAAATGTTTTATATAATTTATTGGAACCATTATTTAGTGCATTCAATCATCTCAAAGTTGAAGAAATAAGAATTGTGTTAACATAAAAATTAACATTGCATCTAGTTGAAAGTTTGATGACATTTTGTGCCAAATTCATAATTTAATGATTTAAGTGTTAGAAGATAATAGTTTAAGGACCTCCAGTGTAATTTCCCTTTTAAAATTTTAGTTATGTTATTTTTGGATAATATAATAAATTATATAGATAATTTTTATTTCAAAAGTTGAACAATCAAATTTTGAAAATTGCGTGTGCAGTGAGTCTTATATGTAACTATCTCTTTCTCTCACCCTATTTTATGTGTACATGTATTCTTGAATAACTTCCCAAAAGAAGGTATCAAATTTTAACAGATACCTAAAAATTTTAAAATAACTGGATTTATCAAACCTTAGAAAAAAATGCA
Organism: Bretschneidera sinensis; assembly: GCA_023935145.1. Classification (NCBI taxonomy): domain Eukaryota; kingdom Viridiplantae; phylum Streptophyta; class Magnoliopsida; order Brassicales; family Akaniaceae; genus Bretschneidera; species Bretschneidera sinensis. Next base: position 105,885,648 of record CM043703.1, on the reverse strand, counting down.
TTAAAATGTGGAAATCTCAAGTAGGATTGTGTTGCCACAGATGACGACTTTCTTGTATTGAGTGTGAAAGCTGAAATAGTTGAACTAATATATTCAAATTTTTCCCGATGAAACTTTGGTTCAATAGTAAAAGGATTAAAATTTAGATGCTTAGAACCTTATGATGCAAGGTTCAAGTCCATAATATTTTGATCATTTTGTTTGATTTATATTTTGATAATTTCTTCCACTTTAGCTAAATAATGTGATAATATTAAGTAACTTTATCCTTTGGAGTATTGTATACTTTCTTTGCATACACACTTATGACCTGGTTTTACTAGAATAAGAAATTTCAGTTAAATTTTTTATTCATCAACTCAATTTGTTTTCTTCAAATTGTAATTATTAAAAACAACTTTCTCCATGTATTGACAACAATGACAAGATCCTCAATAATCATGTTTTTTGCACCAGCTTCCACCATAGACACTCGCTACATAGTTCTACTGGAACGATAAATTTCAGCTGCTTTTTTATTCATCAACTTGGTATTCATGGAATTACATAATGCAACAAAACATGAAAACGAATATAAAGTAGTTTTTAAAACTAAAACAAAACAAATAAATAAATAAAATTAAAGAAGAGAAAGAAGTCTGATCTAAAACATGTAGCGCAAAATCTTGGAGCTAAACATACGCCTACTCACCCTTTCAACACTAGAAATGTTATACATACACCCGGCTTTAGGGGTGTTGGGATACCAAGTTGCTTTGGTGATATTCGTTAGAAAGTTTTTGCCCGTAATATGTAAAATTTACTGTTTTACTATTAATAAAATCATTATAAAAAGTGAGGTGTGGATGTTAATGTCAACATCAATGGCAATTAACTTTAAAAAAAATCTAAATGGTTGTGTATTAAAGCCCAAAAAAAGGAAAAAATAATACTAGATATATTGCCACAGCAAATTGATTTGAAATGACAAAATTAGTCTTAGTTGAAAAGGAAAACAAAGGAGTGGTACGAGGGGATTTTTGTCATTTCATTTTATTTCTCCGGCATTAATAGTAATTCTTTGTATATTGCAATATAATTGTCACTAAATAAGATATCTTACTCATTTTGGGGAAGATCTAAAATCCAATTAATGACTAAGGATGCAGATTATATTTAAGTACACAAAAGTTTTCTCCCACCTATCAAAAAAGAAGGAAAAGAGCAGTTCATCACCAGAAAATGGCTTCCAGCAAAGTTCCATCTATTTCTCAAAATTCCTTCATGGGTTTTTTATTTTTGATCTTTCTTTTAAATTCAGGTAATTAAATTTAAATACATAGATTAACAATGTTTTATTTTATTTCCCTCTTGATGGTAATAATTCAATTCAAGTCTGTGCTTTGAAACTTGCAGGGCCAGCAGCTGCAATTTTCCCAGAAGTCGCATGCGTGGGATCGTGTGCAACAATCTCAGATTGCCACCAAACTTGCGTTTCAGAAGGATATAATAAAGGGGGCGTTTGTATGGGATCGGGGGGTTCAACTGAAAAGAAGGATATGACCTGCTGCTGTAATAAGAGCTAAAACCAAACATGCCCTAAACGTCCATTGCCCCTTCATTTACCAGTCCTTCGTATCTCTTGAGTTGTTACTTGTAGCAACCCTCTCCCTCTCGTTGAAATAAATTGTACTTCGACAAAAGTTATCATCAACTAATTAGTGTTTCTTTTCTTCCCTTCTATTTTTATTTTTTGTTGGTACATTTTATGGTACTGCCATAGCTATATGTCAACAGCTTCTGATTGATGTTGAGCAATATACCTTGGCAAAAACAGAGGATGTGGATTAGCTGTGTAGTGCCTGTTTTGAGCACTCAATAGGAAAAAAGACAAAAAAAGGAATGATATGATTTTCTTTCAATATATCTTACATGTCATTAAAAAAAGATACGAAAACCATCATGTTTTTCTATGTGGGTCGTTTCTCTCCTTACAGCAGAGAGAGGACAAATAATTCAGTCATATTCAGGCAAAACGGTTCCAATCCATTAAGGTCCAGATATCACAATAAACTCGTGATCAGCTCAAATACCCACATTTTCACATGATAGTCGGTTTAAATCGGCTCTGATAACATTTATTACACCACATGCCTATCTTCCAAAAGTGCTAGTTCAAATTGTTTTTGAGATCATGTGGGTCCTCTCAACTAATATCAAGAGATTACTAAATATTTTATTTTAGGAAAAAGCCAAAGGCCAAGACTAGAGAGAATAAATGCAAAATAATACTGTAAAAGAAACAAACTAAGCCCTTGGGAACACAACTCTCATGGCATCACCAAGTAGCACAGGTCCTAAGCCTGGAGGTGGATATTCATAGATGAGAAACTGTTTTAATGCTCAACTCCCAAGGTCTGAGAATTCATCTCCAAAGTTAATCTAAGAGCTTGAACTAGGCTGCAATTATCAAAGAGATCCATGAGGAGCCTGCAGCCTTCGATTAGGTGTCCAAATGGATGAAAAACAGAATCTGCCCTCTGGTTTAAGTTAACAGCATTTGCTGAATCTGATTCTACAATCCCGATGCTAGATGTTGGAAAGTAGAGATATACTCCAAGGCAGTGATTTCAAATTTTCAATTAAAAATTCCATGTTAGGAATGATGTTCTTTGAAACGATTAAGGCACGTTCAGATTCTTAGATATTAAAATTTTTCCAGTTTTAAGGATTTTTTTTCCTCAAAGGATGCTTTATAAATAAAAATTCTTCCTTAAAAACTGGAAAATTTTGCAATTCATGACGCCCTTTTAAATTTCCTCATATTGAAGCTTTCATGATGGGGAGTAATTTGTGGGATTTTAATTCAAAACATGTAATTTTATGGTTGATTTTTAAGAGTTCAGCTTTCATCTTCCTTTCTTTTCTTTTTTCATTTTTTGAGTAAAATAGGAAAGATATCAGCTTTTCAATTTTCATAGATACGATATGATGTATTGAGTGTGAAAGCTGAAATAGTTGAACTAATATATTCAAGTTTTTCCTGATGAAACTTTGGTTCAATAGTAAAAGGATTAAAATTGAGATGCTTAGAACCTTATGATGCAAGGTTCAACTCCATAATATTTTGATCATTTTGTTTGATTTATATTTTGATTATTTCTTCCACTTTAGCTAAATAATGTGATAAGATAAGTAACTTTATCCTTTGGAGTATTGTATACTTTCTTTGCGTACTCACTTATGACCTGGTTCAACTAGAATGGTCAACTTAATTTGTATTCTTCGAATTGTAATTATTAAAAATATCGACTTTCTCCATATATTGACAACAATGACAAGATCCTCAATAATCATGTTTTTTGCACCAGCTTCCACCATAGACACACGCTACATAGTTCTAGTGGAACGAGAAATTTCAGCTGCTTTTTTTATTCACAAACTTGTTATTCATGGAATTACATAGTCCAACAAAACATGCAAACGTGTAACCCAAAATCTTAGAGCTAAACATATGCCTACTCACTCTTTCAACACAAGCAATGTTATACATACACCCGACTTTAGGGGTGTTGGGATACCAAGTTGCTTCGGTGATATTCGTTAGAAAGTTTTTGCCCGTAATATGTAAAATTTACTGTTTTGCTATTAATGAAATCATTATAACAAGTGGGGTATGGATGTTAATGTCAACATCAATGGCAACTTAAAAAAAAATCTAAATGGTTGTGTATTAATGCCAAAAAAAGGAAAAAATAATACTAGATATATTACCATTGCAAATTAAATTGAAATGACAAAATTAGTCTTAGTTGAAAAGGAAAACAAAGGAGTGGTACGAGGGAATTTTAATTCAAAATTGTTCAATCTCATAGTGAGTTGGACCATCCACCCTAGACTCGGGAGTCGGGGTTATATGTCTAAAATAGACATAGTATTGATCTAGTGTCTCAAAACTAGACACCTTTTCAATATTTACCCACTCTTGCTCGCCAATATGATAAATGACGAAGTACACGACTCTGGGTGCCTCCCATACTGGATGCTCATCAGCTTGATCCTCCAGCACTTCCACACCCCCTGTCTGCCTCCGAAGCCCATGATGCTAGCCTCAAGGACATTATTAATGGCTCTTCTCTGAAGAAGATGGGGTGCACGATCCGGGATGGCTTGGTCCATTATAAAGCTGGGAAGAATATACGGATCAGTGATGACGATGACAGCGAGGAAGACGACATGCCTGATGATGCAGCTCGTCCCACTGCCATGGACACTGACCTTAGTCCACAGCATGGTGGCTCTAGCGTTGGTCAGACTGGACACAACGACAACAGAACCCTCAGGGATGACTTTGAGTTACTCTGAGAGCACTCGGAAGGCTCATTGGTAAAGATCTGTGATCTCCTCTGGGACAGCTCTGACTCCTCCGTTCGTTGAGTCTTTTGCCTATATCATTTCTGTTATTTATGTATAGCTCCATAGATATTTTAGCATGAACATTTCTTTTCTTTATATACATTCATATGCTTGTACTCAATCTATAGACAGCTTCCTTAAGCTTATGATGCATGGATATTTGTACATAGATGCTTACTTATCAGTTATTTAGCTTTTAGCTCATATATGCTTTACTTTTAAGTTATATGGTTGCTTAGTTTGAACACTTTTTGCTCATCTATATGCTTTAACTGTTCAAGCTTATGTGCAAATTTCTTATTCGTTTTGGGAAGTCTTGCCAACTCCAAATGATGCCTAGTTTTTGTACACAAGTTTAGTTATACCTTATCTTCATGTTTATGGTGATTAAATTGCTTATTTTTTGAGTTTGTACCCCCTTTTCTGCTATTCTCAAAACAGCGGAGAAAAATCTATTATAAAGCCTTTGTAAACTAAGATAGCACAAATTTATGGGTAGCATTGCTCCGAACATGCTGTAAAGTGTAAAATAGTCTTGCTTGCTTGGTTGGGATTGAAATTACTATATTACAGCTATATTTGAATGCTTACATGTTGGTTTTTATCAAAAAAACAAAGGAAAATATGTCTAAATTTTTCAAAAAACCAAAACTTAGCTTTTAAAACTGTTTTTTCTCTCCTTGGTTTTGTCATCATCAAAAAGGGGGAGATTGTTGACTCGTATTTGATTTTAATAATGATAAAACACTACTTAAATTAGACTAACAGTTTTATCTAAGTGTTTAAGTAATAAAAATATTCAATTCAGAAACAAGATATAAGAACTCAACATGTTTAGACACCAAAAGAAAACAAAAGATCTAGAATAGGCACTAAGGTAATTGAATCACTATGTAAAGCTCTAAATTCAATTACTTAGCTTGATCTATGGCTCAATTTACAAAAGGTTTTGAAAAAACTAAAACACAAAAAGTTTCTAAGTCAAAAAACAGTTTTAAAGCATGAAAACTGGGTTGAAGGATAACCCAGTTGACTGAGTCTATATACTAGTCGACTGGGAAAAGGGACAACTAGTTCCAATCGACTGGTACCAATCAACTGGTCCTATAACCCAGTCGACTGGTACTCTTCCTAAGCCTAAAAGTAAACATTTTCCACTTGACTCAGTTGACTGATACAAGGACCCAGTCGACTAGTAATTCGAAAATATGACCGTTTGAGACGCATGACTTGAGCATCTAATTCTCCAAACCTACCAAGTCAGTGTCAAACGGCCATATTAATTCAAGGCTATATAAACCTACTTCGATGAACACGTAAAAAAAATGAAGAAAGCACATTCAATTCATCATATAGCTCATTAATTCTCAAAAGCTTTGAAAAATTCATTGTTACCCACTCTTCAAGTTTGTTCTTGAAAGAGAGATATTATTCATTTGTAAAAGCATTCATTGCTATCTTTCTGCCATTTACTTTACATTTAATACAATTTATGTAAAGGGAAAATGTTGGTGTAACTCTTAGAGTGTTTAAGATTAAACACTTTGTTTGTAACTTTCGTGAGGAAAAGATTGTTTGTAAGGTTTGTGCAACACTCGTGAAGTTGCTCGACCAATGATTAGTGGATTACTTCAAGCAGGTTCCTTGAAGAGAGTGGCCTAGGGTTGGAGAGATTCTGATATTGCCTAACCACTATAAACGAAGTTCGCATATTCTCTTCCTTAACTCCTTTATTTACAAGCATATTATTTGATTGTATGCATTGCTTATCAAACTGTTTTAAAATACTTGCAAATTAATTAGAAAAAGTTTTTAAAACCCTATTCACCCCCTCTTTTGGGTTTGAACCTCAGTTTACAATTTCTCTATGTATGCAAAACAACTAATGATCATGATAAGCATTCACTGAATATAGAAAAGCTCAAATTAAGCAAAATCAAGTCAGTGATTAACAAATAGACTCAAGCAATTATAATTTTCCCAAAAAATTATAATCAATTTCAACCATGTTCTTATCATAGACCTTTTTGTTCATCAAACCAAAAACAAAGAATTTTTTTTTAATTTTTTTATTTTAAAATTTAAATTTCTTTTTTTAAACATAGAATCCATCTTCCCCCAAACTTGAATAACACATTGTCTTCAATAAGAAAGAAGAATAAAAAAGAAAAAGAATGAGAAAAGTTAAGAGGTGCTCTCTCGATTTCCAATTGAATGTTGTCCTTGAAAGTGCAAACGTGTCACACATTGGAAAGCCCCCAAACTTATGCAAACCTACAAGATGAAAACAAAAATAAAAATATTAAAAAAAAATTAAAGAGAAAAGTAAAAAAATTGTGTTGCCTCTTAAAAAGTGTTTTTTTTAAAGTCTATAGCAAGATATTCTCCAAATCAGTATTTAGGATTGGTGAGATTGATGAAAAACTTTTACGTGCTAAATTCTTCATCCACATAACACTTTAACCTCTGTCCATTAACCTTAAATGTCTCTTTTGTCTCATGATGAACTTTATTCGCTCCATATGGAAAAACATGTGTCACAACAAATGGTCCCGACCACCTAGATCGCAACTTTCCCAGAAAAAGTTGAAGTTTTGAATTGAATAGTAAAACTTTCTGCCCCATTTCGAACTCCCTTCTCAAAATATGCTTATAATGCCATCTCTTAGTTTTATCCTTGTTTATCCGAGCATTCTCATAAGCATCATTGAGAAACTCCATACGGAAAAACACGAGTCACAACAAATGGTCCCGACCACCTAGATCGCAACTTTCAAGGAAAAAGTTGAAGTTTTGAATTAAATAGTAAAACTTCCTACCCCACTTCGAAGTCCCTTCTTAAAATATGCTTATCATGCCATCTTTTAATTTTATCCTTGTAAATCTGAGCACTCTCATAAGCATCATTGTGAAACTCGTCCATCTCAAATTTGTATGCTCTATGTTCTAGCTCCACTTGTAAATGGCATGCTTTTCCATAAACTAACCGATGACGTGACATTCCAATAGGTGTTTTAAATGCGGTCCAATAAGCCCATAATTCATCATCTAACCTTTGTGCCCAATCCTTTCGTGAGATACTAGTGGTCTTCTCAAGTATGCGCTTTAACTCCCTATTGGACACCTCAACTTGGCCACTTGTTTGAGGATGATATGGTGTTGCCACATGATGAGTAACTCCATACATAGTAAGTAAAGCTTCAAATGGACAGTTACAAAAATGCTTCCCACCATCACTAATTATCGCCCTTGGAGTGCCAAATCGAGAAACGATATTTTTTCGAAGAAAATTCACCACAACCCCGGCATCATTGGTCGACAAAGCAAAAGTTCCACCCACTTGGAGACATAATCTATAGCCACCAAAATAAATTTGTTAGAATAAGAAAATGGAAAAAGACCCATGAAATCTATCCCCCAAACATCAAACAATTCAATCATTAAAATATTATTCAAAGCCATCTCACGTTTCCTATAAATGTTTCTAACCCGTTGACATTGATCATATAAATTAACAAAGTTAAAAGAATCTTTAAAAATAAAAGGCCAATAAAACCCGGATTGCAAAATTTTTGCCGTTGTTTTTCCTCCACCAAAGTGGTCGCCTACTTCTAATGAGTGGGAATGTCGAAGTATGCTCTCCATCTCTTCTTCGGGTACACATCTCCTAATTATCTTATCTGCACAATGCCAGAATAGAAAAGGTTCCACCCGAAAATAATACTTCAAGTCGGAGAAGAACTTCTTCTTTTGTTGATATGTCATCCTTGGAGGTAGAATTTGCGACACCAAGTAGTTGACTATGTCGGCATACCATGGAAAAACCTGTACAACCATCAAATGCTCATTTAAAAATGTTTCATTAATTGAGAACTGCTGCTCATCATCCGCACCCTTAGGCTCAATCCGGGACAAGTGATCTGCCACCAAATTTTTGGTACCCTTATTGTCCTTGATCTCCAAATCAAATTCTTGTAGAAGCAAAATCTATCGACGCAATCTTGGTTTAGCTTCCTTCTTCATAAGCAAGTACTTAAGAGCGAAGTGATCGGTATAGACAACTACCTTCAAACCTATCAAGTAAGAACAAAATTTGTCAAATGCAAAAAACAACCACTAATAATTCTTTTTCAGTAGTAGCATAATTAAGTTGAGCTTCCGTTATAGTCTTACTTGCATAATAAATAACATGAAAATTTTATCTTTTCTCTGCCCTAAAACAGCCCCTATAGCAAAATCACTAGCATCATGAGAAAAATCATGCAAGTATTCATGAGAAAAATTAAACAGTGTATCTTTAATTAAAAGATTGCAAAGAGGTTTAGTAATTTGAGAAAAATCCTTAATGAACCGTCGATAAAACCTAGTGTGACCCAAGAAACTTCTCACACCCTTCATATTGGCCGGTGGTGGGAGTTTGTCAATAACATCTATTTTGGCTCTATCGACTTCAATTCCCTTAAAAGAAATTCGATGGCCAAGCACTATCCCTTCCTTTACCATAGAGTGGCATTTTTTCTAATTTAAAACTAAATTAGTCTTCTCACATCGCTGCAAAACCAAAGACAAGTTAGATAAAAAATTATCAAAAGAATAACCAAAACCCGAGAAGTCATATGTGAATACTTCTATAAATTTTTCCACCATATTGGACAAAATGGACATCATACATCTCTAGAACGTGGCTAGAGCATTGCAAAGACCAAAAGGCATCCTCTTATATGAAAAAGTTCTGTAAGGACACGTGAAACTAGTTTTCTCTTGATCTTTGGGAGCAATTACGATTTGATTGTATCTAGAATACCCATCTAGAAAAAAAATAGTAAGCATGGCCAGTGAGTCTTTCTAACATTTGGTCAATAAAAGGCAATGGGAAATGATCTTTTCGAGTTGTATCATTAATTCTTCAATAATCTATGCATACTCATCATCCCATGATTTTCCTTGTTAGTATAAGTTCGCTGTTGTCATTTTTTACCACGGTTATTTCTTCTTTCTTTGGGACCACTTGAACCAGACTCACCTATGCACTATCTGAGATTAGATAGATATTTCTAGCATCTAAGAGCTTCAATACTTCTTTATGCACTACTTCTTTCATTGATGGATTCAATCTCCGTTACGGTTGAACTATCGGCTTGAAACTATCCTCTATTAAAATCTTATGCATACAAATCGAAGGACTAATTCCCTTGATATCCGAGATTGTCCATCCCAAAGCCATATTATGCTCCCTTAAAACTCTTAGAAACTTTTCTTCCTCTACAACACTTAAAGAACCATTAATAATTATCGAAAAAGTAGAGTCTTGGCGTAAGAAAGCATACCTCAAATTTGATGGAAGCGGTTTGAGCTCAAGTTTGGGCGGTTCCTGACTTGAAGATGTCAGCATGGATGAACCTATCTCTTCCAATTTCGGCTTTATGAAAGGATGAAATAATGATATAGCTTCCAAATACCTTACACATTCCCTAACCTCTTCATTCTCATATTCAAGAGTTATAGAATGAGTAAGGCACACCTCAAGTGGCAGCTTTAAAAATCCATCCTTATATGTCTCGGCCACCACTAAGTCTATGTCACTAATTTAATATAAAAAAAAAAGAGTACATCGGAAGGAAAATCCATAGCCTTAAATACATCAAAAGTAACCTGCTTATCATCAACCCTTAAAAAAAGTTTCCCTTGTTGGACATCGATTAAAGTTCTCCTTGTAGCAAGAAAAGGTCGCCCCAAAATCAAAAGGTATTTCTTCATCCTCCTCCATATCTAGCACAATAAAATCCGCCAGAAAAATAAACTTTTCCACCTTCACCAAAACGTCTTCAATGAGTCCTCACCGGTGCTTGATAGACCTGTCTGCCAATTGTAAAGACACTGTAGTAGGCTTTGCTTCTCCAAGACCTAACTTTCTGAAAAGTAAAAAAGGCATAAGATTAATACTTGCTCCTAAATCACCTAAAGCTTTATCAAAATAATAATTTCATATAGTGCAAGGAATCGTAAAACTCCTTGGATTTTTCAATTTAGAAAGCAATTTCTTTTGTAAAATTGCGCTACTCTCTTTGGTTAGCGTCACTGTCTCATACTCCTCCAACTTCTGCTTGTTTGATAAAATATACTTTAAAAACTTAGTATATTTAGGCATTTACTCAAAACCTTCAATAAGAGGAATATTAATATGCAATTGCTTAAAAATACTAAGAAACTTAGAGAGTTGATTATCTAACTTATTATTATTATTAAGTCTTTGAGGAAAAGGAATTAGTGGATCATAAATTGAAGGAGAATTTGTTTCAGCTATGAACTCTCGGAATTCATAGGTTTTGAAGCTTATTTATTCACTTTAGAATCTCCAGCTTGCTGGTCGACCATTTGCTGCTCTAATTCCTCCATCTTTGGCTTGGACTCCACATAATTTCCAGCTTTATCTTGCTTGGTACTTGCTCTTTGTGGCTGCTAAATTGTCCTCCCACTTCTCAATGCTAATACTTTGACATGTTCCTTAGGATTGATAACGGTTTTGCTCGGCAAAGTTTATATTGTCCTCTTTGTAAGAATGTGTGAAAGCTAACCAATTTGAACCTCAAGGTCACAAATTGAATCCAAATTATTTTGGATCGCAAAATCTGTCTTTTGCATGTATTGCATGAATATCTCCTCGAGTGTCGGCTTCATTTCTTGCTGTTGAAAATTTTGAGGTGGTTTAGCTACCCATTGATTGTTGCTCCATGAAAAATTGGGGTGATTTCTCCAGCCGAAATTGAACGTGTTTAAATAAGGATTGTTTTGACGTTGGAAATTGGAAATATAATTAGCTTGTTCAGAATTTGGCTGAGCAAACGGATTACCCACTTGGCAATCGATACTTGAGTGATTTCCTACACAATAATCACACACAATATTAGTTTGAATAGCATTAACATTCATCTTACCTAGTTGTTTAGATAAAGTTTCCATTTGTGCCACCAATTTGGTAATAGAATCAAGTTCAAAAACTCTAGCCACCTTTCTTGGCATTGCTCTCTCCGAAGGCCATTGATAGTTGTTGGATGTCAGTTCCTCCAAATGTTCATAAGCTGCTTCATAAGTTTTACTCATTAAAACCCTCCAGCTGTTGCATCAACCATGGACTTGTTTGTAGCTCCCAAACCATTGTAGAATGTTTCGACTTGAAGCCTTACCGAAAGATCATGATGAGGAAACTTTCGCAATAAATCTTTGTACCTCTCCCATGCTTCATACAAAGATTCATTTTCAAATTGAGTGAATGTGGTAATATCATTCCTTAGCTTTGCTGTCTTGTCCGGAGGGAAATACTTTGCCATAAAATTTTATGCTAACTCCTCCCAGGTAGTAGTGACATCAGGTGGTAGAGAATCCGACCAGGCTTTTACTTTTATTTTTTTGTGAAAAGGAGAAAAGTCTCAAACGAATAGCATCATCTGTCACTCCATTGTGCTTGAAGGTGTCACAAATCTCTCGAAAACTTGTGATATGAACATTATGATCCTCCTACGACAACCCCCCAAACTGAACAGTTTGCTATATCATTTGAACTTTCATCGGCTTAATCTCGAAATTATTAGCTTGTATAGCCAGCCTCCTTATGCTAGATGTAGCCCCATTAACCGAGGGCGTAGCATAGTCCCTCAAAGCCCTATTCGCCTCTCCATTCCGCTAATCCGCCATAGCGATGGTAGGTGTGGTGACTTCTTGTTTCTTCTTTTTTCTTGATTTGATGCAAAGTTCTCTCAATCTCGAGATCAAAAAGTGTAGACTCTAATGGTTTAGTTAGGGCATACACTTCTAAATCCTGAAATAAAAATAAAATCAAATCAAAACTGAGATCTAATCACCAATCTAAAAAAATCCAAATTAGTATTAATCTAGCTAGTATCAATATCAATTACAAATAATTAGTCCCCAACAACGGCGCCAAAAACTTGGTGTGAAAATATTTGAAGGTGAAAAAAATCACAACTAGTAAAGTTTTAAAGAAAAAATAGTGTCGAACCCACAAGGACTAATTATGCTAGGACTAATTATGCTATTGAGTATTGAAATTTACCAAATTATTTACTATTTGAAAATAAAACCGAAATGTTATTGACTTTACCACCGAAATTAAACTAAAGTTCTTGACAAAGTTAAATTTAAAAAAATAAAACCCAAAGTTATAGAGATAATAAAAATAATCTAGAGCTTTTGATTTCACCTAGCTAATCCCACACAATTTATTATTCCTTGTTATAAAATTCCAATTTTTCAAGTTGATGAAAAACAAATCTCTTAATTATTCAATGTTTTCTCTCGAATAACATTAGAAATATCAACACCTAATAATTCATCATATCTCTATATAAATTAAATTATTTGAAGATTCATTAAGTTCTTTGGATTTTTCTTAATCTAAAATCACACAAATTGCGGTAAAGTACACTACAAGATAATTGACATTTGCTGCCGCTTCATAAAAACGCCGCAATATAATAGCCGCCGGTACTTCTTTTGTGGCGCTTCCTTGAAGTGCCGTAATATTCAAAGAACATATAACGGCGCTTCAAAGCGCCGTTATATGTGAATCTTAGTACATATAGCGGCGCTTAAAAGTGCCGTAATATACCGGCGCTTTCTTTGCATATACAGACGCTTCAAAACGCCGGAATATGAAATGGGTTATAAGCATATTCCGATGCTTTCAAGCGCCGGTATATGCTTGAAACCTATTTCATTTTCCGGCGCCGGCGATTGCCTTATTCATGAATTGTTAGCATACATACTCAGCAATATATGTTTCGCATGATTTCTGAAAATACATTTTCATGAATATTCAGGACCTAAAGCAGCAAAGAGAAAAGAGGATTACAGAACCTGAAGAAGACATGAGAGAAGCTCAAGAAGAAAGTCAAAAAATTAGAGATCAGTTACAGAAGGACGAATTCCCATTAAGTTAAAACAAAAAGTTATTCTCAGCCATTTATCCACTTCCTGAAGATAAGGAAAATAGCTTCAAGAGCCCCAAAGAAAATTTAAAAGAAGTCATTACAACCCCTCAAAAATCTAAGAAACCAATTAAACAAAATTTGTCAGGTTTTGTTCCTCGTTTCATGACTTCTACTGTTGCCAGTCACCAAAGGCAAAGTGCTTCGGAAACAGAAATTGTTGGAAGGGCTAGAAGTTTGAGATTTGGACTAGAAGTTCAGTACAATTCTCCACTTCTCAGTCTCTTAGTTTATCAGATCCTCGTTTTAGAGCGCTTCTACGAAGTTCAAACAAAAAATCGTGATATGCAGAGACAAATACTCTCGTGGCAGAGACCCCTAAATGCAATGGCTTAGATTTGAATTTGAAGACAGCCTCCTTGCCATAGAGGAAGATGTTAACTTCTTCAGATCCAAACTTGAGAGTTACCCTCTGCCGTCATAGAAGAAGAATGTCTGACTTAACCTAATAATGAAAAAAATGTTGTTTGGTAAATCTTTCCTGGTATATGTGAAGTGTGTGGGGGTTTATAAATTCAATTTTTCTTTTTTCTTTCTTTGAAAAAGATGGGGTCTCAAGTTTTGATCTGTTGTAGTTTTATCATATAGTATTTGATTGGTGTGGTTTCTTCAGGCTTTATGTGATCTGTAAATTAGCCATCTGTTATCACGTATTGGTTTGTTTTAGGTTTGAAGGGTGATGTTAAGAATTCATTAACATGATTGTTGTAACCCTCATGATGCTTGTAACATTGTTTAGAATCTGTAATCGTATATGAAAAAGTTTTGATTCCAAATTTTTTTTATCAGTTTACTATACTACTCTTTAAATTTATAAGTTCAATATGTTAATTTATATTTTTAATATGCCTAAAATTTATTTTAATCAAAACTAGGTTGAGAAATCAATAAAATAAACAAATAACAAAACTAGATCATGCATGTCCTTTTGCATTATTTTAACAGCTTTTAAGTTGATTTAAGTAGGGATAGCCACGAGCATAGTAATTGGAAACTTGAGATTGGTTTGTGTTGGAAATCACCTTGACAAGATGCCCAGGTGGTGATCTTCCAAATACCCAAGTCTTGAATGACTTGTAGAAAGAATTTCAGCAATCGAACACAAGAACAGAAAATCAAAGAAAGAAAGAAGACAAGTAATTTGTTGTCGAGGTTCGACAATGTGCCTACGTCCCCATGAGTTCCTCTGAACTCTCTGCACTATCTCAATGGTTCTTACAAAGTTACAGCAATCCCCTTCAAGAATCCAAGTTCTTGAAGAAACAAGAAGAGAAGGAAGAAGATGAGAACTCAACAATGTTCTCTAATCTAATCTAGACTCTCTCTATCTTATTACAACCAGCCTCACTACAAGAGTCCCTCTTGTGTTTATGTCTCTCTACACAATTCTCTCTTAGTGTTTACAATGATCTCACAATGTCACAAAACTCTCTTGTATGTGTGTTTTTGTATCTTGTATTATCTTATGAAATGAGGCCTTGAGAACCCTTTTATAGCCTTTTAATTCTTGGAAATTCTTGTGAGTCATTATCCTCCCTTTAATCATGTTCTTCTTTTAATCTCAACCCTACATCACTCTCCAAGTGATGCTGTGCGTTTTGGTGTGGTGCACACATGATTGGAGAGGTCTTATGCATGATGGATCATGTGTGCAGCCATGTGTTGTGTGCTACGGCACTGAAATGGTGTGGTGCGGCGCTGAGGCAGGGCTGGAAGCATGGCTTGCTGTGTGCTGCGGCGCTGGTGCTGTGTGCTGCAGCGTGACCTGATGCTGCAGCCTCCTGATGCTGTGCGCACACCTCTTGCTTGTGTGCTGAAACTTGCACAGCAGTGTGCTTGACCTTCCCACGCTCAAAACTTAAGCACACACTTGTGTGCAACCTTTTAACTTGCTTAAATTTCATACTCCACCTTCGGTTTGGACTTTAACCAACTTTAGACCATGTTTGGACATGTTTGAAACTTAGATAAATAACAACAATCTCTACCTTTGTCTAAATGTTCAAAAAACCTGAACCATTGTGCAGAAAGCTTCGGGATCCAAACTCATATTGAGTTACCAATTAACCAACTCCATTCCTAAGAAGTCCAAGGCAATGATTGGACCTTCTTAAAGGTAGAACCTTGGTGCCTAAATCTGCAGGACTTTTCTCCGTGGTCTTCTTGTCAACATGAATGCATCCTTTCGTACCATTTTCCAGAATGTAATGATACCAAACATCCATATGCTCTGTCCCCTCATGGAATACCGAATTCCTCCACAAGTGCCCCACACTTTGGCTATCCAAAGACACCACAACCTGCTCTTTTAGGACCTCTCACTCATCCAACAACCCTTTGCACCCCACAGCCTCCTTTATGGCTTCCATAGCTGCTACGCATTCTGCCCCGGTTGTTATGAGTGCTACCATTGGCTGCCACTGAGCCTCCTTGTTCCTCAGTAACCACTTCATCCCAAGCCAATGCTCTTTTCCGGGATTACTCACAATTTTGCGGAGAACACCCATTGCCCAAGAAACCCTCAACCGGCTTCTCTCCTTTTCTTGGATGATTCTCATCCCAAGGATCTTTTGTGCAAGGCTGAGATCCTTCCTCTCGAACTCCTCACTAAGTTGAGATGTAAACCTTTCCATCCTCTTCCTGCTATTCCAAACTAACAGCCCATCAATGACATAGGTGAGGATACTCACCATCTTCTCCACCTTGTGTCCAGGTGAGAAAGTTTCTGTGAAACCTATGTCTTCTCTTCTTGTGAACCCATTCGCCACCAGCCTAGCCATATTCCAGACTTCATTTCTTGGAAGGCACCCTTCTTTGATCTTGTAAGTGCACTTACATTCTACAACTTTCTGATTTCCTGGAATTTTCACCAATTCCCAGAAGTTGTTCTTCCTCAAAGAATCCATTTCTTCCTCCATAGCTAGCTGCCACTTTGATGAATCCTTACACTCCATGGCATCCGTGTAAGTTTCTTGTTCACTCATCTCTCCTTCTGTCCAAGGAGTTGCTGCATCTGCAGCATCCGCAAACCCACATCTTGAAGGTGGTTCAACCAGCCTTCTTTCTTGGTCTCTTATGAGCTGAAAGTCCTTCTGACTTGCTGCAGCATCCTCTTCTTGTTCAGCCTCTTCTTTAGTTTCTTGAGCTTGGCAATCATCCGAGGGCTCTACCTGGTCCAAACCCTCTTGCCTCCTTTGCTCTACCTGAACAGAATCTCCCTTGATGCTATGCTCAACAATTTCTGAATTGGTTTGCTCACTAACCTCTGCAGGGTTAGTATTCGCCAAGTAGGGAAATAACAATTCATTAAAGACAACATCCCTACTTATTATGAGTTTAAATCCTTCTTTTTCTAAAGACCACAACCTGTACCCCTTAGCCCCTTCCCCATATCCTAGAAACACATATTTTCTAGATCCTGGGCTAAGTTTATCCTCCTTTTGGAGTGCATACGCGGTACACCCAAAAGTCCTAAGGTTGTCCAACTCAGGGGGTTTTCCACTCCACAACTCTTCGGGAGTCTTATGGTATACAATCCTAGAGGGTGATCTATTAATCAAATATGCAGCTATAGACACCGCTTCCCCCCAAAAACATTTGGGTAATCCGGATTTATTTAACATGCACCTAACCTTTTCCATAAGGGTCTTATTCATCAACTCAGCAACTCTATTTTGCTGAGGAGTTTCCATAACCGTCCTATGTCTTAGAATGCCATTTAACCTACAAAATTGATCAAGTTCTTGGTTAAAAATTTCTAAGCCATTATCGGTTCTTATCCCCTTAACTACTCTACCCATTTGAGTCTCAACCAGCCCTTTCCACACCATTAACTTATTCAATGCATCTTATTTATTTTTCACCAAATAAACCCACACTTTTCTTGAATAATCATCAATTAAAGACAGAAAGTAAATGTTACCTCCCTGTGTTGGTGTCCTAGCTGGTCCCCAAAGGTCCGCATGAATGTAGTCAAGAATGCACTTAGACTTGTGCACTCCGGTGTTGAAGCTGACCCGATGTTACTGCCCAAAAACATGGCTCTTACAGAAATCCAGTTCTTCTACTTTGTCACCACCAAGTAGACCTTCCTTGCTAAGCACTTGCAGGCCCTTTTTGCTCATGTGTCCCAAGCGAGTGTGCCAAAGGGCTGCCTTATCCAGCTCAACTATCAAGCTTGCTTCTTGATCATTGGTTTCTGTTTCTTCGATCATCTCATAGAGTCCATCGTTGCTTACTGCCTTGATCACTAGCAAAGATCCCTTGACCACCTTGATCTTTCCTCCCTCTATCTTGCATGTATAGCCCATGGAATCCAGCTGCCCCAATGAGATCAAGTTCCTCTTCAAATATGGAACATACCTCACATTTTCCAGCAGCCTTGTGACTCCATCAAACATCCTCAATTGGATGTCTCCAATCCCTCTCACTTGACAAGAATTATCAATCCCCAAGAAGACCCTTCCATCATTGATCTTCTTAAAATTCTTGAACCATTCTTTGTGAGGGCTCATACGATGAGTGCACCCGGTATCCAAGATCCATTTCCCACTGCCTTCTTGCCCTTTGCTCACACTTGAGCACACAACAAGAACATCATCATCTTGCTGTTCTATTTTGGCAACCGAAGCCTCTCCATTCTTGGTATGGCTTCCTCCTCTATCCCTTGTCATCTTCTTGCAATCTTTCTTGACATGACCCTTCTTATGGCAGTAGTAGCAGCTCTTCTCTCCAAATCTCAGTTTGGAATGCATTCTCCCATGGCTTTCTCCTCTACTTCTGTCCTGGTAGTAGCCATGCATGCTGTTGTGCACTCTCCTATGGCTCTCTCCTCTACCTCTGTCCCGGTAGTAGCCATACATGCTGCTGTGCACTCTCCAATGGCTCTCTCCTCTACCTCTGTCCCAGTAGTAGCCATGGTTGCTGCCATACCAAGTTGCTGGCCTTTTTTTAAAGAACAACCCTTTACCACTTGATGCACTCCTTATCTTGGCATCAAGATCATCTTGCAACTTTTTCTTAGGATCAAATTTAAAAGCAAAGATTCGTTTCCGAAGATACCTCTTATGTGGGAGAGTCTTGGCAAGAAACAATTCATCTAGTTTCTTCTATAATGCAGCTGGATCTTCCGAGTCTCCGCACTCCCTTGTGACATTGTCCGACATGTGCAAGAAAATGGTGTTGTAAGCCATCTTCTTCATCTCGGTCCGTTGGTACTCCATGACACTTGCTGAAAAGCAACATCTTCTCCAATAACCAAGTCCACTTTCTACTACATGAGAACCGCCTTGATCTTCCGCTTCCATAGGGTAAAGTCCCCCTTTCCATCAAACTTCTCCACACAGAAATTTGAAGCCATCTTTTGCGGACAAGATCCCAGATTTGTGCACTAACCACAACTACTTTCTTCAACATCAAGAACACAGATCGAAGATGGCTCTTTAACACCGTTCTTGAATCAACCTTCAAGAACACGATCGGATCTTGATCTTTACACCGTTCTTGAATCACCCAAGAAGTTTGATCTTTGATTCTTGGAGTCTTGGCTCTGTACCTTCTACTTTTTGTTCCGATAACCAGCTGCTGTGCTCTGATACCACTGTTGGAAATCACCTTGACAAGACGCCCAGGTGGTGATCTTCCAAACACCCAAGTCTTGAATGACTTGTAGAAAGAATTTCAGCAATCGAACACAAGAACAGAAAATCAAAGAAAGAAAGAAGACAAGTGATTTGTTGTTGAGGTTCGGCAATGTGCCTACGTCCCCGTGAGTTCCTCCGAACTCTCTGCACTATCTCAATGGTTCTTACAAAGTTACAGTAGTTTGTGAATCTTAATGGATAGTCGAGTCAAGCTTTAAAATCTAAAGAGGGTATTGAGTGGGTCAAAGATCGGATCTGAGCGAATGGTCTGCATATGCAAGACAATGTCTTTCGTAAGGGCATCAACCCCCGCACTAGAGCTCAGCAACTTCAAGATCAAAACCAGTAATCACTCTCACTCTCTCTATATGTATATGTGTGTCAATGTGCAATGAATAAGATGATTAATGTGTATTATTTTCGTGTGATTGCTTTGGGATTTGGTTTTTTTTTCGTGTCGTGTGAAAAAATTTGTGAGAGTTCGGAATTGTGTGATTCATTTGCTATTAATTGAATGGTGATAAGGTTTAGTATCATATTAATGATGGATGATATCCTCCGTTTTGATATCCTATTATACATCTTCATGTGTCTCCATTCATGTACGTCATTGATCGGTTTCCAACAGAAAGATGGAGGTGTGAGATTCAGCCATGGCTTTCTATGACAAAGCATGGCTTTGGACCAGAATTTCAATTTAGGATCATGATTCTTGTAAAAGCATGTTTCAAACTTGCCCGGTTTCTGTTGTCTTGAATATGGATTTATTCTAGGTGAGGATGTGGACTGAACTAGAATAGAATTACTCCAATGTGATTCCAAGGTGAATTTCTTGTTAATCAAACAACGGGTGATTTATTATTAATTCATTGTAGTTAACAGGAAAGTCTGCATTTTGCCTCCATGAGATGTTTTCTTGCAACTCTACCATTTTTTTTCCTCCCTATGCAGCTATCTCTCTGAGTATATTTGTTTGAAGTTTGTGTCTTTGTGCAGAATTTTCAAAACGAATCACTTGCATTTTACTTTTCTGTAAATATGATATGATTTATTTTTTGGGAAAAAAAATCATGATTAATCTTTGCATGATTTCTAGGTTCAAGGGCATATCACACTATGAAGAACCTGAAGCAAACAACCACATGGCGCTACCATACCCTGGTGAGCTCCTCGTTGAAGAGCACCACAGTAACTATATGTTGGAAATGAAACACTCACACAAACAACTTTTATTCAAACTCAAAGAAATATTATAAGAGGACTCTCACTCAAAAACCAAGATACTAGAACTCACTCTTATAAGACTTTGCTTCTTCACTCACTTAGAAGCTCTTACCTCTTCTTGATGATTAAATCAAAATGAGGAGGGGTATTTATACTACTTAAGAACAATCATACACCACACAAATAAACTAATCCAAAATTACAATAACCATACACCTCATTTTTCTTGGTGGTTCTAACAATATTTTAGGTTACCAAATGATTCACATGCACAACTACCACACCTATAAAATTCTAGGTAGAAGGCTTGTAGTTTTGGATCTTTGATTATGAACTTGGACTCCAATTTGATTGGGTTTGGGTTTGGGCTCCCATAATGGATCAAGTTTATGATCCAACAACCCCCCTTAAACTTGATCTTGTGACCCCTAGTAAGTTCCTTAATCTTATGAAGTCTTCGTTTGTCAGTGGCTTGGTAAAAATATCAGCAACTTGATCTTGTGACCTCACATATTCAACTTGCACATCCTTTCTTGCAACACACTCCCTTATATAGTGGTAGCGAATATCGATGTGCTTACTTTGATCATGGAATACTGGATTCTTTGCTGAGGCAATGGCTGACTTGTTGTCGACACAAACCTTGGTCGGCTCTTCTTGTATCAAGTCTATCTCCTTCAATAGATTTCTAAGCCAAATTGCATGACAAACACATGAGGTTGCAGCAACATATTCTGCTTCACAAGTGGACAATGTGACAATCGGTTGTTTCTTTTACATCCATGTGAAAACAGTATCTCCCATGAAAAATACAAATCCAGTAGTGCTCCTTCGATTATCTATGTCTCCACCCCAATCACTATCGCTATATCCAACAAGCTTGTAATCATTAGAAACTGAATAGAGCAAGCCCAAGTCAATTGTACTTTTTAGATAGCGAAGAATTCTCTTTGCGGCTTTAAAATAGGTGGTTGTTGGAGATTCCATGTAGCGACTAACCAATCCAACTGCGTGAAGAATATCGGGCCTCGTGCAAGTTAGGTAGCGTAGACTTCTCACTAAACTTTTGAAAAATGTTGGATCTACACTTTCACCTTCTTCATGTTTGGACATCTTGACTCCATATTCCATCGGTGTGCTTATCGACTTACAGTTCTCCATCTTGAACTTCTTCAGGATCTCCTCTGCATAACTTTCCTGTGAAATGAAAATTCCATCCTTTTGTTGCTTAACTTCAATGCCAAGGTAGTACTCCATGAGCCCCATGTCTGTCATCTCGAATTCCTTCGTCATCACTTCCTTGAATTCATTGAACATGCTTGGGTTGCTTCCGGTGAAGATCAAATCGTCCACATAGAGGCACACGATCAAAATATCTCCATCTTTGATCTTGATATATAGAGTGTGCTCGTAGGGACATTTGTTGAAGCCATTCTCTTGGAAGTACTTGTCGAGTCGGCTATTCCATGCCCTTGGTGCTTGTTTTAACCCGTAAAGAGTCTTCTTCAACTTCAACACCTTGTCTTCATGGCCTTTGACTTCATAGCCTGATGGTTGCTGAATGTAGACTTTCTCTTCAAGAACTCCATTTAGGAAGACAGACTTTACATCCATTTGTTGTATCTTCCACTTGTTTTGAGCTGCCAAGGAAATAATTAGTCTTACAGTCTCCAACCGAGCAACGGGGGCGAATACCTCATCATAGTCAATTCCAGCTTTTTGACTGTAGCCTTTTGCAACAAGCCTCTCCTTGTGTCTTTCAATCTCTCCCTTAGCATTTCGCTTTGTTTTGTAGACCCATTTGACACTTATTGCCTTGTGCCCTTTGGAAAGTGAAACGAGTTCCCATGTGTCGTTCTTCTCGATAGCCTTGATTTCTTCATTCATCGTGTCTCTCCACTTCCTCTCTTTTGCAGCTTCTTGATAGCTCATTGGTTCACAATCAGAAAATAGACAAAATAATGTAAGATTATCTTGTCGTTCAGTCACTTCATAGAGATCTCGAAGGCTTCTTGTTCGTTGCACATCTCTTTCACTTTGACTCCCACTTGAAGATGATGAAGGTGACTCGTCTCCGTGGGTAGTTGATATTGGTGAAGTAGGTGGAGTTGTTGGCTCTTGTTGGACTTCTCCAGGCTGTTCTATTTATGTCAGCTCATCTTCAAACGGATGAGAGAAATTGAAGTCATCTATATGAGATCCAAAATCCCATAGTCCTTCTTCGTCAAACACCACATCTCGACTGATCACAACCTTCTTATTGTTCGGATTATACGGCTTGTAGCCTTTTGAATTTGCGTCATAGTCGATGAAGATGAAACTCCTCGCTTTTATCATCAAGCTTTGTTCTTTTCTCATCTGGAACATGAACATGGGCTATGCTTCCAAAAACTCTTAAGTGGGAGATGCCGGGCTTTCTTCCACTCCATGCTTCTTGTGGTGTCTTTCCCCAAACACTTCTTGTTGGAGATCTGTTGGATAAGTAGACTGCACACGCCACTGTTTCGGCCCAAAACTCCTTGGGTAGTTTCTTGCTTTTGAGCATACTCCGATCTATGTTGAGGATAGTTCGGTTCTTTCTTTCCGCTACGTCGTTTTGTTGAGGGGATCTAGGAACTGTCATTGGTCGACGAATTCCATTTGCTTCACAGAACTCTTGAAACTCCCTAGAAGTAAATTCTCCTCCTCGGTCGAATCTCATAACTTTGATCTTTCTACTGCTTTCTCTCTCCACTGCAGCTTTGAACTTCTTGAAGACTTCAAAAACTTCTTACTTCTGTTTCAAGAAATATACCCACGTTTTTCTTGAAAAATCATCAGTGAAGAGAAAAAAATAGTTATTGTTACCGAGAGAACTTGGTTTGATCAGACCGCACACATCGGTATGGATGAGCTCGAGTGGCTTCTTGGATCTTGAGTCTGACTACTTTGGAAAGCTTTTTCTAAATTGCTTCTCGACTAGACACCCTTCACAAAGCTGGTCAGGATGGTTGATGCGAGGTAGTCCCTTCACCATCTCCTTCTTGGATAGCAGCTCTAGACCTCCAAAATTGAGATGCCCAAAACGAAGATGCCATAACCATGATGCATCTCTGTAGCAAGCTTTCAGGCACTTTGCAACATCGTTTTGTATGTTGATCAGGAACATTCTATTCTTTGACATCGGTACTTTAGCAATGAAGTTATTCTTATCATCTTTTATAGAAAGATTATAATCCTTCATATGAATATCATAACCTTTCTCTAACAGTTGTCCTAAACTCAAGATGTTACTTTTCATATTGGGCACATAGTAGACATTGGAAATAAACTGATGTCTCCCGTCTTTCAAATGGATAAGGATGTTACCTCTCCCTTTTAATGCTATTGTGGATTCATCGCCAAATGAGACATTTCCACCTACTGACTCGTCCAGCTCCACAAACATGTCTTTCCTTCCACACATGTGATTGCTTGCACCACTGTCAAGATACCAGGATTTTGCTTGGACACCATCAGTCTCTTTTCTTGCTAGGAGAAGAGTTTCTTTATCATCGGTCTTCTCCTCCACGTAGTTGGCCTTCTCCTTAATTCTGTTGTTAAGAGCTCTACATTCTGAAGGATAATGCCCAAACTTCTGACAATTATAGCAACGAACTTGAAATTTGTCATTCCTTGAGTTAGGATTGCCTCTTCCACGGCCTCGTGTTGAGCTTTCTCCTTTCTCGTAGTTATTGTTGGAATTGTTGTTGTTGTAATTCCAACCTCATCCACGACCGCAACTTCCACCTCGTCCACGGCCTTTACCTCTGCCTCGGCCACGTTGGTTTCTATCATTTCCTTGGCTTTCATGCATATCCTTGAATTGCAGCTTGAGGAGTTGATCAGTAAACCCTTGCTTTTTCTTATGCTTCTCTTTGTATGCTTGTAATGATCCTTGGAGTTGCTCGATCGTCATTTCTTCCAAGTCTTTAGTTTCTTCAATCATCACAATGATGTGCTCAAATTTGGAATCCAACGAACGGAGTATCTTCTCTATTATCCTCACATTTTCTAACTTTTCACCATTTCTTTTTAATTGATTAGAAACAACTGCTACTCTTGAGAAATAATCTGAAATAGACTCAGATACTTTCATGTGTAAGGATTCGAATTCACCTCTTAATGTTTGAAGACGGACCTTCTTCACTTGCTCGGATCCTTTGTAAGAGGTTTGCAACGGTTAACAACTTTGATAGCTCAGTCAACTCGGCTTGGACGGCTAGGTCAAGCGGCTCGGTCAACGAGCTTACGGCTCGGTCAATTCGGCTCCAGCTCGACTGACTAGGCTCAACTCGGTGAGTCAACTCGGTTTTCTGGCAGCAATCTTCCGGCAGCACATGGAGGCGCGTCTGAAATCCAATCGAGGAGATTCTGGCAGCGTCGGATTCCTCTCATTTGATTCTGATTTTCAGTACGAATACAAACCGTGAAAGTATGGCCTATCGATCCTTTAGACCTTCGGAATTTGAAGCTAGAGGTGTCAAAAAAGTTACCACATGGATAACTGGCTTGTGGCAGCCAAGCGTTCATAGCGACTAACCAATCTAACTGCGTGAAGAATATCGGGCCTCGTACAAGTTAGGTAGCGTAGACTTCCCACCAAACTTTTGAAAAATGTTAGATCTACACTTTCGCCTTCTTCATGTTTGGACATCTTGACTCCGTATTCCATCGGTGTGCTTATCGGCTTACAGTTCTCCATCTTGAACTTCTTCAGGATCTCCTTTGTATAGCTTTCATGTGAAATGAAAATTTCATCCTTTTGTTGCTTAACTTCAACTACCCACGGAGACGAGTCACCTTCATCATCTTCAAGTGGGAGTCAAAGTGAAAGAGATGTGCAACGAACAAGAAGCCTTCAAGATCTCTATGAAGTGACTGAACGACAAGATAATCTTACATTATTTTGTCTATTTGCTGATTGTGAACCAATGAGCTATCAAGAAACTGCAAAAGAGAGGAAGTGGAGAGACGCGATGAACGAAGAATTCTCTTTGCGGCTTTAAAATGGGTGGTTGTTGGAGATTCCATGTAGCGACTAACCAATCCAACTGCATGAAAAATACGAATCCAGTAGTGCTCCTTCGATTATCTATGTCTCCACCCCAATCACTATCGCTATATCCAATAAGCTTGTAATCATTAGAAACTGAATAGAACAAGCCAAAGTCAATGTACCTTTTAGATAGCGAAGAATTCTCTTTGCGGCTTTAAAATGGGTGGTTGTTGGAGATTCACATGCACAACTACCACACCTATAAAATTCTAGGTAGAAGGCTTGTAGTTTTGGATCTTTGATTATGAACTTGGACTCCAATTTGATTGGGTTTGGGTTTAGGCTCCCATACTGGATCAAGTTTATGATCCAACAACCCCCCTTAAACTTGATCTTGTGACCCTTAGTAAGTTCCTTAATCTTATGAAGTCTTCGCTTGTCAGTGGCTTGGTAAAAATATCAGCAACTTGATCTTGTAACCACACATATTCAACTTGCACATCATTTCTTGCAACACACTCCCTTATATAGTGGTAGCGAATATCGATGTGCTTGCTTCGATCATGGAATACTGGATTCTTTGCTAAGGCAATGGCTGACTTGTTGTCGACACAAACTTTGGTCGGCTCTTCTTGTATCAAGCCTATCTCCTTCAATAGATTTCTAAGCCAAATTGCATGACAAACACATGAGGTTGCAGCAACATATTCTGCTTCACAAGTGGACAATGTGAAAATCGGTTGTTTCTTTGACATTCATGTGAAAACAGTATCTCCCATGAAAAATACGAATCCAGTAGTGCTCCTTCGATTATCTATGTCTCCACCCCAATCACTATTGCTATATCCAACAAGTTTGTAATCATTAGAAACTGAATAGAACAAGCCAAAGTCAATTGTACCTTTTAGATAGCGAAGAAGGCTCTTTACGGGTTGGCTCAACTCGGTGAGTCAACTTGGTTTTCTAGCAGCAATCTTCCGGCGGCGTGTGGAGGCGCGTCTGAAATCCAATTGGGGAGATTCTGGCAGTGTCAGATTTCTCTCGTCGATACCTTCGATTTGATATGCAATAGTGTATACTTTCTAACTTTGCTCTGATACCACTTTGTTGGAAATGAAACACTCACACAAACAACTTTTATTCAAACTCAAAGAAATATTATAAGAGGACTCTCACTCAAAAACCAAGATACTAGAACTCACTCTTATAAGACTTTGCTTCTTCACTCACTTAGAAGCTCTTACTTCTTCTTTATGATTAAACCAAAATGAGGAGGGGTATTTATACTACTTAAGAACAATCCTACACCACACAAATAAACTAATCCAAAATTACAATAACCATACACCTCATTTTTCTTGGTGGTTCTAACAATATTTTAGGTTACCAAATGATTCACATGCACAACTACCACACCTATAAAATTCTAGGTAGAAGGCTTGTAGTTTTGGATCTTTGATTATGAACTTGGACTCCAATTTGATTGGGTTTGGGTTTGGGCTCCCATAATGGATCAAGTTTATGATCCAACACTATGGTGAGCCCTGGGCAGGTGGCTGGGATGTGTGCGAATTCCTTGCTGAGGCTGTCCACTTAGCACAACTCACGTGTCCTTGAGATTGGGTGCGGCACACTCCGTGTCGGCTTACATTTTATTCGCTACCTTAATCCTGAACACTTCCATTGTCTGGAGAGGGATGAGCTCTCTTTAATGGCAGCACTTAGATATGAGCTTCCTTCCCAAGGTCTCCTACATAAGCTCCCTCTAATAGTCAAAGGTGAGTATATGAATTTCTCCAAGTTTGGTTCAGGGGCTGTGTATGATCTGTAATATATGCTAGTGCTGTTTTCCTTGACATGCCCGATAAGCTTGTGTGGGTTGGGCTAGAAAGGTTAGCAAATAAGTTAAAACCTTTTGATGGCCGAATCTTTGTGTCACATAATATAAAGTTCTGTTCGCAAATGGGAGGAGAGGAGTGTACCAAGAGACTCACGAGTTTAAGGCTTGAGTATATTGGAAAGTATACACATGATTGTTTATTGTTCAATCACTATGAGATCTGGTTTGAATTTAGGCGGTCTAGAGCATAAGGTATGAAAAGCTCAGTCTTTTTCTTGAGTTTACTTCATGGCAGCTATGTTTCTGAGCAAAGCCATTGGTAGCCTCTCTGTGCTTGTTGTGTTGCCTCCAATTACTTCCTCAATATTTTTGGAAGGGTTATTTCTACATTGTTATGCACATGAAACTGAGTTGATAGTTTCACCTCAATGGATCAGTTTGTGTGAAGGGCTTGGACCTTCGTTGTATTTTGTTTAGAAGTAGAGAATCATGTGTAACTATAATTTTTATTACTCAAATCTGAATAGCATGTTGACAGAGGTTGAGATTATTTTTAACTGTCACATTTTTTTGTTACGGCTAGTTTGAATTTGAAATACTAATTGAAGAACTTTCATTCTTTTGTTGCTGTAATGCGAATTAATTTCTTTTTGGCAGTTGTCAAACTTGAAATTAGTTGTTGAATTCCCCTACCACTGGCATTAATAGAACATTTTGATTGTTTGTTCATGCCTCTGCCAGGGGTGCTGTAGGAGAAACGATCTGGCTTTTTGCCTGAATTCATCTGGCAATCCTTAAATGTGCATTTTTGATATCTTTGCAGGGGAACTAATTATCCATTTGCCATTATTTTTCATTTATTATAAATTTATTGCTATTTGCGGATCATGTGAAGGCCAAGAACTGACTTATCATAATCTGTAAGAGGCTTTTTTATTTCTTTGCCAAGGTATGAAGTTTCTTATGTCCTAGGATCCCTTCCAAGTTATTGACTTGAATGTCGATGAAATATTCAAATGGTTCTACAGAGAAAGTAGAAATGATTTAGCATATCTTCAATCTCTGTAACTCCAAATATATCCTCTCTTTTTTAACCAAATTTCTTTAGAGCCTCTGATACTGTGTACAAGAGTGTAATCTACCATGTTTGGTGATTGAAAAACATTTGGTTGTTTCTGCTTAAACACTATGGTGAGGCTTCTCACCCAGAAGAAGAAAAGAAATAAAAAATTAGATCAACCAACTTATTTGAAAGAGTTGTTGTTATTGCATTAGAGATCAAAGATTAAACCTCATTTATAACGGTGACGAGAACGCCAAAAGAAAATTGAGAGTTATCTCCTATTATGTAGCCCAATTTTTTTTATTTTTCAGTTAGTATGCAAGTTGCACTATGACAAGAAAATCGAGAGCTTTGGTCCATTGCAACTTCACCCAACTGGAGCAACTGTTCAGAGGAGACAAGAAATGACATTGCTCAAATCAACCGCTTGACCTAGTAGTTATTTTCCTATTCTTTGTGCATCTAAGTATATTTGACTTTAGGAGATGGCTAAGATCTTAAGGCATCCGAGTATATTTGAGTTTAGATAATAATTATTAAGCCAAAAATTGTTTATTATCAATCATATCATTTCACAATCATGTGCATGTATCAAATAGAACTTGACATTTATGATTTGTGAAAATGATTCAATCTCAATAATTATTACCAATCATATTATTTTCCAATCATGTGAATGTATCAAATAGAATTTGGCTTTTATTATTTGAGAAAATGATGTAATCACAATATTTCATTTATTATGTGGGATCCATAAATTTACTCTTATTTATTACGTGAGATCCACAAATACATGAATGGTTAAGATTGCATCCTCAATTTTATTGTTCTCTTAATCAGGATCCATGTCGACACCAAAAATATTACAAAATGGGAAAAAAAATTATAAAAAAATTTCACTTCATATTATCACCTTATTAATCATGTCTAATCCTAATCATCCTCTTTTTCATCATGTGCACATATCATAAATCTCCACGTTTGCTTATAAATCCCTAAATAAAGACATTGTTTGACAACCCAAACAAGTAATTGCTACTTTTTCTAGTAAAAGAAATACAAATACTATCCCAAGTAGATACAATCATTATTAAAGGGCAAAATAATTTGATTGATACACTTGACATATATAGTGGGTATCATTTCATTTGACAGTATTATCACCACCCTGTATATATACTACTACTTTTGCTAAATCAAAGAAATAAGCTTCTTCTAACACATATTCAGAAAATGGCAAAGCTTTCTACCATTTGTTTCTTCCTTGTCCTCATGGTCTTCATATCTAGTGAGTACATTAATCTTTGTGTCACATAAGTAGGTTCTTGTGACCTTACAGAGGAGAAAGCAGTGCCTATGGCAGAAGCAACACAATGTAACGACGCTTGGGACTGCCATGGTGATGATCGTTGCATGGCAGAATGCAAAGCCAAACACAAAGGAGAGGGACTCTGTGGTCTATTTACAGATCCTAATGTTCGAATGCAGTGTTTTTGCAAGTATCAGTGTTAATTAATCTTCCCAAATAAATGTACTAATAATCCAGGTCTTTTGACCTAATGAATAATTTTCGGATCTTTTATATGAGATAATCGGGTTCAATTTGTTTTCATTATTAATGTAGTTAAAAATTTACTGATGGGTTAAAATATTAATAAAGTTTCGTAGATCAAAATTTACTTTTTGATCTCGATGCGCTAGTAGTTCTTCCTTCAACTTTCATATTGGGTTTATTCAATATTTTTTTTAATGAAATTCGCAAAAATGTTAAAAAGGATTGAAGGAACAATGCATCTAGTGTATTGAAAAATTTATCGCAATATATAAATATATCAACAAAATGATTTGAGATTATCTTGAAAAGACTATATATATATATATATATATATATATATATATATATATATATATATATATATATTTGGGCTATTAATTTTCTTGGGTATTTTCTAGCTCACGAATTGAATTTTTAGACATATGGTTCATAAAGTTAATTTATTAGAATGTTAAAATTTAATCAATAGGGTTCTGCGTTTATTTGGTTAATTTGATCAGTTTGGTTAGGGTTTCTGTTTAACTGAAATTTTTTCAGTCAATCAAAAATCAATAAAATTGTGGGATACATCCAAACATAAGTCATGGACAATAATAATGTTATAACTTTTATGTGAGTATTTATATGTAATATGGTAGTGTTATGGTTGGGTTATGACTTATGAAATGTTGTTGCCTTAAATTGTGATCAAATCAATTTATCATCATATTTGTGTAACATTGCTTTAATAAAAAAAATGTTTATTTGCAGATAAAACAATTTTTAATTAAATGGTAAAATGAGATTAAAGGTGTGTTTAGTAGGAGAGAAAAGTGGGGAAAGAAAAGTAAAAGAAAAATAAGTGGAAAGAAAGCTAAGATTATTGATGTCTTACGGATGTACAAATCATAATCCTCCCAAATATCAAATTGGAAGGGTTGGAGAGTGAAAAATGAAATGAGATTAACAATTTACCAATTAATTCTTATTTAATCTCTCACACTAATACGTATCTCTATCTTTCGTTCAACTAATGATGTTTAATCCTAAAAGCTTTTAATCACAAATTACCTCTCGGTTTCATTATGATTCAATAAATCAAACAATAATTGACCAGAAAGTTGTAAGCAATAAGATCAAGGATAAACACTCAACATAAAAAAATTTAAAATAAAATAACTTGGAATTTAAATTGTGTGTTCAAAACTAGACTACATCAAAGCCCTAGAAAAATAAAATTAGTTCATAACAAATCTGAAATCAACCATGTTCTTATTGGAATGCATCAAAAGAAAACTAAATAGAAGAGAATAAAACTTTTTTGCTTAAAATAAGTTGATGAAGCACTCAAGATTGTTGAAGATCTCTCTTCATTGAGACTTGGCAGTCGCCCTCCTTATCTTCTCTCTTTATTCTTTTGTCTAGGAAAAGTCTGTTGTGTTTACAAGGCAAGGGCAGCCGGCCTTATATAGGCAAACTCGTAGAAAGGAAAAGGAAAATACAATAACACTACTCCTTCTAGGAAAAAGGGAAGACACTGAAATAGGAAATACTTCTACTACTAGGAAAACATGAAATAGGAAAGTAACTAAAAGGAAATATAAGAGTTTTTTATATCGAAAAATATTTGTTTGTTATTTTTTACTAATAAAAAATTGAAAACTACAAAAAAAAATAGAACAAATGTAAAATTTCTCAAAAATTATTGGATGATCTCCAAATGTTTTATATAATTTATTGGAACTATTATTTAGTGCATTCAATCATCTCAAAGTGGAAGAAATAAGAATTGTGTTAACGTAAAAATTAACATTGCATCTAGTTGAAAGTTTGATGACATTTTGTGCCAAATTCATAATTTAATGATTTAAGTGTTAGAAGATAATAGTTTAAGGACCTCCAGTGTAATTTCCTTTTTAAAATTTTGATTATGTTATTTTTGGATAATATAATAAATTATATAGATAATTTTTACTTCAAAAGTTGAACAATGAAATTTTGAAAATTGCGTGTGCAGTGAGTCTTATATGTAACTATCTCTTTCTCTCACTCTATTTTATGTGTACATGTATTCTTGAATAACTTCCCAAAAGAAGGTATCAAATTTTAAAGATACCTAAAAATTTTAAAATAACTGGATTTATCAAACCTTAGAAAAAAAATGCATTAAAATGTGGAAATCTCACGTAGGATTGTGTTGCCACAGATGACGACTTTCTTGTATTGAGTGTGAAAGCTAAAATAGTTGAACTAATATATTCAAGTTTTTTCCGATGAAACTTTGGTTTAATAGTAAAAGGATTAAAATTGAGATGCTTAGAACCTTATGATGCAAGGTTCAAGTCCATAATATTTTGATCATTTTGTTTGATTTATATTTTGATTATTACTTCCACTTTAGCTAAATAATGTGATAATATTAAGTAACTTCATCCTTTGGAGTATTGTATACTTTCTTTGCATACACACTTATGACCTGGTTCTACTAGAATTAGAAATTTCAGTTAAATTTTTTATTCATCAACTCAATTTGTTTTCTTCAAATTGTAATTATTAAAAACAACAACTTTCTCCATGTATTGACAACAATGACAAGATCCTCAATTATCATGTTTTTTGCACCAGCTTCCACCATAGACACTCGCTACATAGTTCTACTGGAACGAGAAATTTCAGCTGCTTTTTTATTCATCAACTTGGTATTCATGGAATTACATAATGCAACAAAACATGCAAACGAATATAAAGTAGTTTTTAAAACTAAATCAAAAAATAAATAAATAAAATTAAAGAAGAGAAAGAAGTCTGATCTAAAACATGTAGCGCAAAATCTTGGAGCTAAACATACGCCTACTCACCCTTTCAACACTAGCAATGTTATACATACACACGACTTTAGGGGTGTTGGGATACCAAGTTGCTTTGGTGATATTCGTTAGAAAGTTTTTGCCTGTAATATGTAAAATTTACTGTTTTGCTATTAATAAAATCATTATAAAAAGTGAGGTGTGGATGTTAATGTCAACATCAATGGCAATTAACTTTAAAAAAAATCTAAATGGTTGTGTATTAAAGCCCAAAAAAAGGAAAAAAATAATACTAGATATATTGCCACAGCAAATTGATTTGAAATGACAAAATTAGTCTTAGTTGAAAAGGAAAACAAAGGAGTGGTACGAGGGGATTTTTGTCATTTCATTTTATTTCTCCGGCATTAATAGTAATTCTTTGTATATTGCAATATAATTGTCGCCAAATAAGATATCTTACTCATTTTAGGGAAGATCTAAAATCCAATTAATGACTAAGGATGCATATTACATTTAAGTACACAAAAGTTTTCTCCCACCTATCAAAAACAAGGAAATGAGCACTTCATCACCAGAAAATGGCTTCCAACAAAGTTCCATCTATTTCTCAAAATTCCTTCATGGGTTTTTTATTTTTGATCTTTCCTTTAAATTCAGGTAATTAAATTTAAATACATAGATTAACTATGTTTTATTTTATTTCCCTCTTGATGGTAATAATTCAATTCAAGTCTGTGCTTTGAAACTTGCAGGGCCAGCAGCTGCAATTTTCCCAGAAGTCGCATGCGTGGGATTGTGTGCAACAATCTCAGATTGCCGCCAAACTTGCGTTTCAGAAGGATATAATAAAGGGGGAGTTTGTATGGCATCGGGGGGTTCAACTGAAAAGAAGGATATGACCTGCTGCTGTAATAAGAGCTAAAACCAAACATGCCCTAAACGTCCATTGCCCCTTCATTTACCATTTCTTCGTATCTCTTGAGTTGTTACTTGTAGCAACCCTCTCCCTCTCCCTCTCCCTCTTGTTGTGTTAGGAAAAGATTACTGGGTCGAAGCTAACACATAACTAAAGCGAAATGAGAAAAATGAAGATAAACAAGACACAAATATTTTACGTGGAAAAACCCCGAACAAATTGGGGTAAAAAACCACGGGCAAGTGTAGGAGGATTTCACTATTGTAAAATAGGGATTACTACACCTTCTCTCTGATTACAATGAGATAACAATTGTCTAATCTCTATTGTAATAGGAAAAACAACTCTCTCACAAAATCGGAAAAATATTACTTACAAAGAATGAACAAATTTTCCTCTCTAAGTAGTACACTCTCTCTAATACACTTCTCTTGATTTTGTGATTGCATTTCAAAATGAGAGCAAATGGGGTTTATATAGGCTTAAAACAAATGGGTTGGTGGAAGTTAGGCAAAAATTAGGCAAGAAGTTAGGCATCTCTATTGTTGACCAAAAAATGGTTGGTGGCCTATTTCCTTAACAATCTCCCACTTAAAAACTGATTTCAATCTGTCTTCACACCTCGATCTATGCAGCAGATCTTTCATAATCCTTCCATCCTTTCTCACTTGCCAAATCCATGCTTGCTTACGTTTCTGCTAGACCACATGAGGATCTACACCATTTAAACTTGTCAGTGTTCATTGGCTTGGTCATAACATCTGCTAGGTTCTCGTCGGTGTGAATCTTCTGCATATCCACACTACCTTCTTCCACTACTTCTCGAACGAAGTGATACTGAACCCATATGTGCTTTGTCTGTGAATGAAAAGCTGGATTCCTTGCAATGTGCAAGACACTTTGACTGTCACAAAACAGAACAATCTTTTCCTGCTTGTGCCCAAGCTCAATAACCTTTGTATCCAAACTACTTCCTTGCAAGCTTGTGTAGCCGCCATGTATTCTACTTCCGTTGTAGATAGAGCCACAATCGTCTGCAGTTTAGAAACCCAGCTTACAGCTCCTCCTGCAAGTGTAAACACATAACCTGTAGTAGATTTGCTTTTATTGAGATCCCCTGCAAAATCTGAATCAACATAGCCTCTGACAGTAAAATCTGATCCTCCGTAACATAATGCAGCATCTGAGGTTCCTCTGATGTATCTCATAACCCTCTTCACAGTATTCCAATACTCTCCACCAGGATTCGCCATAAATCGACTAACCACTCCCACTGCTTGTGCAATGTCTGGTCTTGTACAAATCATAGCAAACATTAAACTTCCCACTGCTGATGCATACGGTACTCGAGACATCTTCTTCCTTTCTTCTTCATTGCTAGGACACATACTTGAGGATAACTTGAAATTAATAGGAAGTGGCGCAGAAATTGGCTTACTATCTTGCATGTTGAAATGTCGCAAGATCTTGTTGAAGTAGTTCTTCTGAGAAAGCCAAATCTTCCTGTTATTTCTGTCTCGGTGAATCTACATCCCTAGAATCTTGTTTACTAGTCCCAAGTCCTTTATATCAAACTCCCTAGCCAACTGTGCCTTCTATTTTTGGATTTGATCTATGTTGGGGCCTGCTACCAACATATCATCCACATACAATAACAAGATAATAAAATCATTATCACCATCAAACCTTTTGAAGTACGTACAATGGTCTGAACTGAGTCTGTTGTATCCAAGGCTAATAATGAAGGAATCAAATCTCTTGTACCAACACCTCGGCGCTTGTTTGAGACTGTATAGAGATTTGTTCAACCTGCAAACCAAGTTCTCCTTTCCTGTTTCAGCAAAACCTTCTGGTTTGAGCATATAGATTTCTTCTTCAAGTTCTCCATAAAGAAATACAGTTTTCACATCCAACTGCTCCAAATGTAAGTCAAACGTAGCACACATAGCCAGGACTACTCTGATTGTTGTAAGCCGAACCACTGGGGAAAATATCTCATTGAAATCAATATCTTCTTTCTGAGCGAATCCCTTTTACCACCAGTCTCGCACGAAACCGTTCCACTTGATCATTGCTATCCCGCTTGATCTTGTAGACCCATTTGTTACCTATGGCTTTTCTCCCATGTGGCAATGGTACCAGTTCTGAAGTCTTGTTCTTGTGTAGAGCTTCAATTTCTTCCTGCATTGCTGCCATCCACAAAGACACATCTGAGCTACTTGCAGCTTCTTGGAAAGTTGAGGGCTCTCTATCCTCTATTAAAAGACAGTATGCAACATTGCTCTCAGTGACAAACTCTGAATGCCAAGCTGGCGGCCTTCTCTCACGAGTTGACCGGCGAGCTTCTGGAGCTTCGGATTCGACTGGTTCTTGTACCTCGTGCTCTGGTGCTGCTTCAGTAGAAACTGGAGTTTCTTGTACCGGATAATTTTCCACCTGTATTGTTGTAGTCTCTGAAACCTCTTTCGACGTGCTGTCGTCTTCATCTTTTTGTAGTAGTTGATCTTCTGCAAAGATCACATCCCTGCTGACAACAACCTTGCGGGTGGTGGGATCCCACAGGCGATACCCCTTTACTCCGTCAGCATACCCCAAGAATATACACCTCCTAGATTTCGGATTCAACTTCGTTCTTTCTTGGGCATTGTACATCACATACGCAGGACATCCAAAAGAATGTAAAGTAGAGTAGTCTGCTGGCTTACCAGTCCACATCTCCATCGGTGTCTTTAAATTAATTGTTGTTGATGGCGATCGATTTATCACATAATAGGCGGTTTTGACTGCTTCTGCCCAAAAAGAGTTGGGTTGACCTGCAGTCCTCAACATAGCTCTCATCCTTTCTGTAAGAGTTCTATTCATCCGCTCTGCCACTCTATTTTGTTGAGGCGTGTATGTGATTGTAAACTGTCGTTTGACACTTTCCCGCTTGCAAAGAGCAAGAAACTCGCTGTCTGTGTACTCTCTTCCATTATCTGTCCTTAAGCACTTGATATTTTTCTCAGATTCAAGTTTCACCCGCACTTTGAAGTCTTTGAATACCGGAAATACATCTGACTTCTTCTTAATTGGATACACCCAACATCTCCTGGAGTAATCATCAATGAAAGACACAAAGTACTTTGCTCTTCCTAGGGATATTTCTGGTGACTCCCATACATCAGAATGAATCAAGTCTAAAATGTATTTACTCCTAGCATCAGATCTGCTAAACTTCAATCTATGCTGCTTACTTGTAACACAATGCTCACAGAAAGGTAGATTTACCGATTTGAGCCCTGGAAGCAGCTTTCTGTCGGAGAGAATCTTCAAACCTCGTTCTGACATATGGCCTAGTTCGAGATGCCACATCATCGTCGACTCTTCTCCCTTGCTGGTTGACGCGACACACACATCAGCTTCCTGTAGTGTTTCTCCTTTAAGCATGAATAGATTTTTCGCGATCTTTTTTGCCTTCATAACCACAAGCTCACCTTTGACAATCTTCATGATCCCATTTTCGACATGGGTCTTGCATCCAAGATTATCTATTTGCCCTAAAGACAATAGATTCTTTCTCAGGCCATTTACATGTCGTACCTCATGAATAGTGCGAACCGTACCATCAAACATCTTTATCTTAATAGTACCAATACCAGCGATCTCCAAAGCATGATCATCACCCATGTGTACAGAACCTCCTGAGATTGGTTCATATTTGTGGAACCATTCTCTCTAAGATGTCATGTGTCATGTTGCTCCTGAGTCTAGTAACCAGACATCAGCGAACTGCTTTCTGCCTCCAACTACCGTTGTTGCCTCGCTATATAGAACTTCACCATCATCTGAGGCACTTGCCACATTCCCTTGAGCATTTGATGACTCAGGGACTCCACTCATCTTTCTGTAACAACAATCTTTCTTGACATGCCCTTTCTTACCACAGTTGTAGCACTTGAAATTCTTCTTACTTTTTGATTTCGATCTACCATGATCCTGACTCCCACTGGGGCCACGTTCTGTTGATCTTCCTCTCGTCATCGTCAAAGCTTCCGCTTGCTGCGAACTTGCATGTCTGTCTTCCTTGTTTTTGCACCTGGTTTCTTCTTCCAAAACAGCAGCTTCAATTTCATCGAAGTCTAGATAGTCCGTGAGGATGTTGTTCGTCAAGTTGATGATGAGTTGATCATACGAGTCAGGTAGACTTTGTAGTAGAAGCTCCGCACGTTCAAATGCCTTTATTGTGTAACCCATTGATGTAAGTTGTGAAAACAAAGTATTTAAAATGTTGATGTGGTCGGTCACTGACGTGGATTCCGTCATTCGAAGAGTGTAAAGTCTCCTCTTTAAGAAGATCTTATTGTGTAGTGACTTAGCCTCGTACAGTCTTGTTAGAGTATCCCAAATCTCCTTTGCAGTCTTCTTTTCCGCCACACTAGACAACACTCCATCGGCTAGCGCTAAGTGCAGATCGGCAATTGCGATGCCGTCCATCTCGTTCCACTTGCTGTCATCAGTGATCTCTGCGGGTCTTTCTTCAATTGCTGCCAAACAATTGTCTTTCCTCAAAATTGCCTTAATCTTCATTTTCCATAACGAGAAATTACTCCCGTTAAACTTCTCAACATCAAACTTTGTTGTAGTTGACATTTCGTTCACAACGATCTGCTTCACACCCCTCAACCAATAGCTCTGATACCACTGTTAGGAAAAGATTACCGGGTCGAAACTAACACACAACTAAAGCGAAATGAGAAAAATGAAGATAAACAAGACACAAATATTTTACGTGGAAAAACCCCAAACAAATTGGGGTAAAAAACCACGGGCAAGTGTATGAGGATTTCACTATTGTAAAATATGGATTACTACACCTTCTCTCTGATTACAATGAGATAACAATTGTCTAATCTCTATTGTAATAGGAGAAACAACTCTCTCACAAAATCGGAAAAATATTATTTACAAAGAAGGAACAAATTTTCCTCTCTAAGTAGTACACTCTCTCTAATACACTTCTCTTGATTTTGTGATTGCATTTCAAAATGAGAGCAAAGGGGGTTTATATAGGCTTAAAACAAATGGGTTGTTGGAAGTTAGGCAAAAATTAAGCAAGAAGTTAGGCATCTCCATTGTTAACCAAAAAATGGTTGATGGCCTATTTCCTTAACATGTTGAAATAAATTGTACTTCGACAAAAGTTATCATCAAGTAATTAGTGTTTCTTTTCTTCCCTTTTATTTTTTATTTTGTTTGTACATTTTATGGTACTGCCATAGCTATATGTCAACAGCTTCTGATTGATGTTGAGCAATATACCTTGGCAAAAACAGAGGATGTTGATTAGCTATGTAGTGCCTGTTTTGAGCACTCAATAGGAAAAAGACAGAAAAAAAGGAATGATATGATTTTCTTTCAATATATCTTACATGTCATTAAAAAAGATACGAAAACCATCATGTTTTTCTATGTGGGTCGTTTCTCTCCTTAAGGCAGAGAGAGGACAAATAATTCAGTCATATTCAGGCAAAATGGTTCCAATCCATTAAGGTCCAGATATCATAATAAACTCGTGATCAGCTCAAATACCCACATTTTCTCTTGATAGTCGGTTTAAATCGGCTTTGATAACATTTATTACACCACATGCCTATCTTCCAAAAGTACTAGTTCAAATTGTTTTTGAGATCATGTGGGTCCTCTCAACTAATATCAAGAGATTACTAAATTTTTTATTTTAGGAAAAAGCCAAAGGCCAAGACTAGAGAGAATAAATGCAAAATCATACTGTACAAGAAACAAACTAAGCCCTTGGGAACACAACTCTCATGGCATCACCAAGTCGCACAGGTCCTAAGCCTGGAGGTGGATATTCATAGCTCAGAAACTGTTTTAATGCTCAACTCCCCAGTGCTGAGAATTCAGCTCCAAAGTTAATCTGTCTAAGAGCATGAACTAGGCTGCAATTATCAAAGAGATCCATGAGGAGCCTGCAGCCTTCCATTAGGTGTCCAAATGGATGAAAAACAGAATCTGCCCACTGGTTTAAGTTAACAGCGTTTGCTGAATCTGATTCTACAATCCCGATGCTAGATTTTGGAAAGTAGAGATATACTCCAAGGCAGTGATTTCAAATTTTCAATTAAAAATTCCATGTTAGGAATGATGTTCCTTGAAACGATTAAGGCACGTTCAGATTCTTAGATATTAAAAATTTTCCAGTTTTGAGGATTTTTTTTTTCCTCAAAGGACGCTTTATAAATAAAAATTCTTCCTTAAAAACTGGAAAATTTTGCAATTCATGACGCCCCTTTAAATTTCCTCATATTGAAGCTTAATGATGGGGAGTAATTTGTGGGATTTTAATTCAAAACATGCAATTTTATGGTTGATTTTTAAGAGTTCAGCTTTCATCTTCCATTCTTTTCTTTTTTCATTTTTTGAGTAAAATAACTAGGAAAGATATCAGCTTTTCAATTTTCATAGATAAGATTTGATGTATTGAATGTGAAAGCTGAAATAGTTGAACTAAAATATTCAAGTTTTTCCTGATGAAACTTTGGTTCAATAGTAAAAGGATTAAAATTGAGATGCTTAGACCCTTATGATGCAATGTTCTACTCCATAATATTTTGATCATTTTGTTTGATTTATATTTTGATTATTTCTTCCACTTTAGCTAAATAATGTGATAATATAAGTAACTTTATCCTTTGGAGTATTGTATACTTTCTTTGCATACACACTTATGACCTGGTTCTACTAGAATGATCAACTTAATTTGTATTCTTCGAATTGTAATTATTAAAAATATCGACTTTCTCCTTGTTTTTTGAACCAGCTTCCACCATAGACACGCTACATAGTTCTACTGGAACGAGAAATTTCACCTGCTCTTTTCATTCATAAACTTGGTATTCATGGAATTACATAGTCCAACAAAACATGCAAACGTGTAACCCAAAATCTTAGAGCTAAACATATGCCTACTCACCCTTTCAACACGAGCAATGTTATACATACACCCGACTTTAGGGGTGTTGGGATACCAAGTTGCTTCAATGATATTCGTTAGAAAGTTTTTGCCCGTAATATGTAAAATTTACTGTTTTTGCTATTAATGAAATCATTATAACAAGTGGGGTATGGATGTTAATGTCAACATCAATGGCAACTTAAAAAAAAAAAATCTAAATGGTTGTGTATTACTGCCAAAAATAGGGAAAAAATAATACTAGATATATTGCCATTGCAAATTGAATTGAAATGACAAAATTAGTCTTAGTTGAAAAGGAAAACAAAGGAGTGGTACGAGGGAATTTTAATTCGAAATTGTTCAATCTCATAGTGAGTTGGACCATCCACCCTAGACTCGAGAGTCAGGGTTATATGTCTAAAATAGACATAGTATTGATCTAGTGTCTCAAAACTGGACATCATTTCAACATTTACGCACTCTTGCTCGCCAATATGATAAATGACGAAGCACGCGACTTTGGGTACCTCCCATACTAGATGCCCATCACCCTGATCCTCCAGCACTTCCACACCCCCTGTCTGCCTCCGAAGCCCATGACGTCGGCCCCAAGGACATTATTAATGGCTCTTCTCTGAAGAAGATGGGGTGCACAATCCAGGATGGCATGGTCCATTCTAAGGCTGGGAAGAATATACGGATCGGTGATACGACGACAGCGAGGAGGACGACATGCCTGATGATGCCGCTCGTCCCACTGCCATGGACACTGACCCTAGTCCACAGCATGGTGGCTCTAGTGTTGGTCAGGCTAGACACAATGACATCCTACAAGCTTCCAGTTGGTGC
Organism: Bretschneidera sinensis; assembly: GCA_023935145.1. Taxonomy (NCBI): domain Eukaryota; kingdom Viridiplantae; phylum Streptophyta; class Magnoliopsida; order Brassicales; family Akaniaceae; genus Bretschneidera; species Bretschneidera sinensis. The sequence goes on along the minus strand of CM043703.1, from coordinate 105,844,398 downwards.
TGACTAATATTGATCACATGCGTCACGACAACAGCACCCTCAGGGATGACTTTGAGTTACTCTGAGAGCACTCGGAAGGCTCATTAGTAGAGATTTGAGATCTCCTCCGAGACAGCTCTGACTCCCCCGCTCGTTGAGTCTTTTGCCTTTATCATTTCTGTTATTTATGTATAGCTCCATGGATAATTTAGCACGAACATTTCTTTTCTTTATATACATTCATATGCTTGTACTCAATTTACAGACAACTTCCTTAAGCTTATGATGTATGGATGTTTGTATATAGATGCTTACTTATCAGTTATTTAGCTTTTAGCTCATATATGCTTTACTTTTAAGCTATATGGTTGCTTAGTTTGAACACTTTTTGCTCATCTATATGCTTTAACTGTTCAAGCTTATGTGCAAATTTCTGATTCATTCTGGGAAGTCTTTCCAACTCCAAATGATGCCCTGTTTTGGTACACAAGTTTGTTTATACCTTATATTCATGTCTGTGGTGATTAAATTGATTTTTTGAGTTTACACCCCTTTTTCTGCTATTCTCAAAACGAGGGAGAAAAATTTGTTATAAAGCTTTTGTAAACTAAGATAGCACAAATTTATGAGCAGCATTGCTCCGCACATGTTGTAAAGTGTAAAATAGTCTTGCTTGCTTGCTTGGGATTGAAATTACTATATTACAACTATATTTGAATGCTTACGTGTTGGTTTTTATCATAAAAACAAAGGAAACTCTGTCTAAATTTTTCAAAAAACCAAAACTTAGTTTTTAAAACTGTTTTTTCTCTCCTTGGTTTTGTCATCATAAAAAAGTGAGAGATTGTTGACTCGTATTTGATTTTAATAATAATAAAACACTAATAAATTACACTAACAGTTTATCTAAGTGTTTAAGCGGTAAAAACATTCAATTCAGAAACAAGATGCAAGAACTCAACACGTTTAGACACCAAAAGAAGACAGAAGATCTAGAATAGACACTAAGGTAGTTGAATCACTGTGTAAAGCTTTAAATTCAATTACTTAGCTTGATCTATGGCTCAATTTACAAAAAGTTTTGAAAAAACTAAAACACAAAAAGTTTCTAAGTTAAAAAACAGTTTTGAAACATGAAAACTGAGTTGAAGAATAACCCAGTCGACTGGGTCTATATACCAATCGACTGGAAAAAGGACAGTTAGTTCCAGTCGAATAATACTATGGACCCAGTCGATTGGTACTCTCCCTAAGCCTAAAAGTAAATATTTTTCACTTGACCCAATCGATTGGTACAAGGACCCAGTCGACTAGCCATGAAATAATTTTTAAACATCAGAATTTAACATTATATCACAATTTAATGGATACAACATGGAAAATGAGAATTGGTAGATTATTATGTACAAAGTATATCATGAGGTTTGTTTCATAAATAACGGAATGTCTCAACATCACATCCTTATGGCGGTCAAATAATGCTTGTTTTGTTATTCTGCCCCCACCCCCTAAAAAATCACTGCATTTGTTTTTTTAGGTGGTGGGACTGCATCGCATTGCCAGATGATGTTGATCCTTCGGATGAGGTCATATTTAGGATGCAAACAAGGGAGCTTGCATTCACAGTAAGCCTTTCGTTTATAGAAGGTGCATGTAAGAAAGAGCGATTCCTTATTTGAGCAGTATTTTCAGCCAATCCTTGTAGTGTCCAATTACTGATTGACGATTATTCGTTGCTCTCATCTTTGATATTGTATCGAGCAGAATTAGTAGGTTCTTGATACAACTAATGAACTGTTAACCGTAATTTTTTTGCTCAATGTCTTACCTGCTTAAGATGATTTAATCTTTTTTCTCCACTTCAGTTAGCAATGTGTTTATGTTTCCAACCTCTTTCTCTACTCTTTTTTTATCCCCGTTTTAGTCTAGCAAGACATGTTATGTTTCCAACTGTCAATCAAAATTGACTTATAACGAATAGTTGGGATTGGAAATCCCTTATTCTGTTCTCTAATGTGATGCAAATTCTTGCATCTAGGATTCTAGGAAATCTTAGATAAGAGTAGCTGAAAGGAATCGGTAAATCTTGATATGATAGCCTTTGCTATACCAATGTAGTGTCTACTAACTGAGTCTTGAGTTAGATTGGATTAGATGGGGAACTAATGAATAGTTTTGGATGGGATAGAAAATACTTGCATACAGACTCATGAGAGTCTCAGAGTGCTGAGGCATTCAGTCAATATTAGATTAGATGGAAATTTGACGTCTACTAGTGACGGGAAACAGTAAATAAATAAAGGATGATAAGAAAAGAATGTCTTACTATTTCTACATCTTAGTAACACTCCTTTGAGACTTCCAGAAGTGTCACTATAACGTAGTTTTCTTTTACATAATCTTCTACTGATGGATCATGTCATCATGATTCCCATCATGTGATTGCTTTTATTTGAAGTGGTGAACCACTTTGGGGATCTGGATTTATGTTGCTAATTTTCTTTTGCTTCAATTGATGGTTGGTCCTTTATCCTAATAGTCAGTTGTGAATTTTTTCAGTCACTGCAGCTCATTAAGGCAGCTATCTTTGACTAGAAATATGAGCCGTGTATCCTTTTTCCAAGTGCAGATTTTTTGGCGCGTCAAGGTGAGGAAGATTCTATGCCTAGGCATTTGAGGGGTATCATTAGGTTAGACAAGCTGGGCTTACTTTACTTACAATGTTAATAAGAGTTTCTGTTTGGATTGTATTGTTTTGTTTCTCTTTTTATCTTTCGGTTTTGGTTATAGGCATGTTTAGACTAGTTTTTGGTCATTGGCATTGGCTTTCAGTTTGTTATCACAGTATTCCTCCGTTGTAAGTGAGGGCTTTTAATGAATTGGGAGGGGTCTCTCATGGACAAGTGACCTTCGTCTCTTTTTAAAAAAAAAAAAAATTGCAGATTTAGTAAGTTCTTTTTCTAATAACATTGCTTTGCACTATTCTCAGTATTTATACATCGAAGTCCTTGACACTATCAAGTATTCTCCCTTGAAATCTATGGGCATATTTTCGGCATGTTTGAGCTGAATAATCTGTAAGCATGGAAATTTATTAAGGCTTCTCTTTCTTGCTTAATTGTAGAGTATCCACGCAGAAAAAATGATTCTTGCAATTGCAGTTTACAACTTGAAGCAAACGCGCACATATGTTTCCTTAGATCATGTGCCATTTAATATCTTAAATCTTACAATATCCATAATTTGCTTGAAGCTTTGAAAACAATAATTTGAAATTCCATCTGTAACAGAGATTTGGTCGTAGCATCACCGGTGGAAGATTACTTTTTGTACATTGATGATCTTCAATACAGTAAGAAGGATAGAAAACACATGCCCTTGTAATTCCCTGGATTTTTTTCCGAGCATATATTAACTTCCGATGCAACACTATGTCATGTATGGCAGAAAGAAGAAGAGAAAATCACGCGACAATCTCTGGATGTTCTTGGTGATGACTATTCAGTTTGTTGTCAAGGTATAATAATTGACATTAAATGCAAACACATCTTTTCAGTTAGTGCTGACAAATCATTATAGCAACTCTTTCTTTACTTTTACTTGCAAGTTTCTGAGACATTCTTTCATTCTTTTAATGTGGAATTATTGTAAAGTGAGTTTAAATGGCTTCCATTGTAAGGAAATTAGGTGTTAAACAAAAATGTTTTCTTGTTTATCTAGGGAGATCAAATTTCAGTTATAAGTTTGTTTTTGTAGGTTTGGTGGGTCATATTCATTCTGTGGCCAGGGACTGCAAGAATCACAGACCAGCTGCTAGGAACCTTAATATGTGCTGGAAGAGCTTCAGCTATTCTATCAGCTTTTATACCACAATGAAAAACATTTTTTTGCTTTCTGCTACTACCCATCATTCAAAGTCCTTGACCACCTAAATTTTGTGCTCGATGACCCCTGCTTTAGACTATTAATGGTAGCATGTTTTCTCAAAGAATTACACAAAACATAGGATTCTATGTGGCATTCTTTTGGAATGCTTAGGAAAGTGTGTACCAACATATCATCTGGCTCATTCTCGTCTGCTTTTAAACAAAACAGTCATATTAACATGAGATCTGAATGGAAAATATAACACATCTCGAGGGCACACTGCTTTTGGTTCTTGGCACCCACTTTCTTTGCAAGGTTTCAAATTAAAGTTCAAATGCATGTAGATTATATTTGTTTTCTTATGGTTAGTCTATTTCATTCTTCAAGATTTTGACAGCATGATAAAACATGCTTTTCTATTCGAAGTTGAGTACCAGACGGAGAGTAGTTTCGCTCTCCTGATTTGATTTATATATCTTCTGGATTGCAGGACAGAGATGGTCAAGCAACAATTATTGCTGTAAGACCCATTTGCAAGGGAGAAGAGGTAATTTACCCAAGTATTTTCTGTTCTGACTCTTATTGATTAAAAATCTACCAACAAAACTAGTTCATGTAAGCTGTTCTATCCTACTAATGAAACTAAGCAAAATTCAGTTAAAATAATTGGCATTTTCAGGTACGATTTCATATATAGATGAGGACCTTCCATTTGAAGAGAGGCAAGCATTAATTGCAGATTATGGTTTCAAATGCAGATGTGCGAAGTGCTTAGGAAAGAGACTAATTAACTTACGTCCAATAGCTTTAAGTTAAGCATCTATCTAGAACAGAAGCACTATTATTGGTCAAGAAATCCTCAAGCCTGTTGGGTCAATCAGGCACTCTTTCACATTATTACTGTGAATGATACTTGTAATCTTTTTCTTATTCTTTTGCTTAATTGGGCAATCATAAAACATGATTTATTCTGACGGTGATGTTTGAGTTTGGATTAAAATTTAAGTTTCATGCTTTAAACATGTTTTAATCCAAACTCATACGTCGCCTGTTGGTGAAAATGATGTTTTTAATTGGTATGGCAGTTAAACACCTTCCCCAACTCCAAATCTTTCCTTTTGACTTTGGCAAATTATGGTTAAGCATGTCTTCTAGTACAAGAAAAGGCATATGCTCAATTTCATTTTCTGCAAAATTTGGTGACAACAACAATAAGATGAAAATGGTAAAATAGATGTTAACTAACGAAAAGAAGAAAAGGAAGTCGGTTATTAAAAAAAAAAAAAAAACCTCAAGCCACGTTTAACAATTCATCTTAATGAGTGAACTTTTGTATATTTATATGCAACTATATTGTAATAATGAGCATCTTACAATAAAGTTAATTTACAATTTCTTAGTATGACGATGGTTAGACACGGCAAGGAAAGGTCATTAACATTCATGAAAGAGATATATATTTTCCAATTTTGTTTTAAGAGAATTTTTTTTAAAATGATGAAGATTTTGTAAAACTTTTAAAGATGTTCTCTTGTAAATAACTTTTTATAATTGAATGACACCCATTGATATCTTTGACATGCAATTTTCATTATTTATATAAAAAAAAATAAAAGTAAGAAAAAATTGAACTCTTACCTAGTACCATTTAACCTAGAAGTAGTTTCATTCTTTTTCATTCAAAATGATTTTCTAATTTTTTTTCTTTTATTTATGAAACACAAAAATTATTACACTTAATAAAATAACTGTGAAAACAATTTCCTGACACAGTTAATTTATTAAAAAGTATTTTTTCAGTTTTTGATTCTTTAAAAAAATCACTACGAGTATATCAATTTTATAAATAAAAAAATCATAAACAATTTCATAAACCCTACTATAGGCACCCAAATCATCTTGCATCCAATCAAACTGCATTATATTTCAATTGAAATTCTTTTTAGAAAGAAAAAAAACAGCATTGATAAGTTTTATTTCGATATAGCATTTTGGATACTCATATTCAACCTGGACACGAGAAAATTGGGAGATGATAGGTCAAACAGTGTTAACACACTCATATACCCAAGCTTCTAATAACAGGAAAAACTCATGCCTTTTTAAGCTGAGGAAATAAAATATTGCGCAATGAAGCTCACCATCTTCTCGTTCCACTATTTCATATCAAGATATGGAATATTACGAAGCCAAAAAAAACAGAGTTTTCACAGCAATCATCTATATCAAACGATCTCCTCATCCACCATCTCATCCAAACCATCCACATCTACATTATCATCATCGCCTTCATACTGCAAGCCAAGTGAAAAACTGAACACATCAGATGCTGAATATGTTTACAATTTCTTAACTAGAGCAAGCAATTTTTTAAAACTTAATCACAATAAACATATTTTGTTGATTAAATCATTAAACACAAAGTTCCCAAAGATGATGATGTGCATGTGGTACCAATGATATGCAAGTGGCGATAATCTACAGACCAGAAAATTCTATGCTCTAGAAAATTAACTAACCTGTGAATAACTATTTCTGGAAACCAGAGGCAGTGGGGGAATTGAAAATGGCAAGCCTGTGGCCTTATATGTAGCTCCTCCCTCAGTTCCTGCGGCATCTATTTCAACCACCTCAATCTTCTCATCAATTTCAACTACCTCATCAACTGCAATAGCAGCCATGCTGGTTAAATGCAATGGACGCCCTGACCCAGAACCCGGCAACTGCACAAAAAGTAATGCAAGGGTTGAATTGCAGGATTCCAATTTGTCAATGTCAAAATAAATAAGCATCTCCCAGTCTTTGCCCCCTCACCAACAAAACAGTCTCCCTCAAAACAGTTAACACAATCACATAGACATGCATCAGGACATCAAATTCTCCATCATGACATTTTCAAAGATATCTATAATTTTTTTTTTTTTTTTTTTTTAAAAAAGAGAAGAAATCCAAGCATCCCCTGGAACAATGCCAAAAAGAAAAAAAAATGTATAAAAAGGCACAAAGGGGGTGCAAAACAATAGTAAATCCACAAATCTATGAATTCCATCATCATTTACAAAAGAAGCTATAATTTAAAACACTCAATATCATATACAGATGATTTTTCAATTGATGACAGGTCAATTGGTTGCCTTAGAATTACAACGAAAGAAGCTACCACCGATTCCCCCAACCAAGAGAGAGAGAGAGAACCAAATGCAAGAAGTCAACTTCAATTTCCCTTTTTCTGTTTCGTTGTGCAACTTCTTCTCTACTAGTTGCTTATATTTAATCATATTTTCCTATGTTACCAAGACAGTTTAGTATTTTTAACTTCAAATATCTTATAGGTCATGATTTACAAAGGTCAACAAGCTAGTGAAACTCTGGCATCTGTGAAAGACACCTGATGAAACTTTGGCATCTGAGGAATGCACAGATACATAAAACAGCATTTGCCAATTGTTCTTTAGTATATAGTAAACAAACAATTTTGCCACAAAGAAATATATAATAATGCACCTTTTCTGCAGGGGGGATGCTAGTAGAGACACTCTTTAGCTTGCCTTCCTTTGCCAGGGGCCCATGATTAGTATGTCCATTATTCACTACCATAACTTCCTTTCCAACATTTGACTGAACAGGGTGCATATTCCACCGAGAACGCTTCTTAAATCTAATAATTTCAGTCTGGTCTTCTCTACCTTCTGTTAACATGGCTAATATACCACAAAAACATCAAAACATGTCAAGCACAAACATAATATGATGCATGCCATGCAATAAAATTTAACAATCACAACCAGATTTTGAAGCAAACTGGAAATTAATTATGAAATGACATAATAGCATACAAAAATATGATAAAACCATTGACAATGTACTCCAGTTTCCAACGAATCCCAGGAATTTACGGAAATATGGACCAATAAGCAAAAAATGAAAGATAAACAGTTATCATACACCAATTTCTAGGGGCAAAGAGGTACAGGATTCATGTATTTCATGTAACCAACTACATAATGCAATGATACCACACAAAGATAGATCAACTTGAAAACTTTCAACATACATCAATGATCCATTTTTTTCCATAGATAACAAAATTAGTATGTCCATGCTATCAAATGAGGATGCATATCAAGTTGATTTATAGATGGCTAATCAAATACAGAAAATACCTCACATGAGATGAACAGAGATGTTATTCACAACCTAATTTTAAGCGAGTGTTATCCCATAATGAAGTCACTTTATATCATTTTGAAGAAGCAAACAGTTTAATCACTTTGTTATATAGAAAATACTATACCATGAACAGTAGTAATAGATAAAACTGAAAGCGATCTGCAGGCCTCAACTTTAACAGTTATATGACAGCCACGTGTACCAATATCAACTCCAAGATAGCACTTCCAAAAGTCAAATTATAAACCTTAAGTCACGCTGAAGAGTGACTAAGCTTAAAATATATTTATAACTGCTATCATTTTTGTCTAATAATTCTATAAGCACATACGTCAGACAGACATGTATGTAGCACATGGACAGAGACAACCACATGAACATAGTTCACATGAATTTCAAAAAACCGTTCCCATTTCAGCCTCTGTTCTTAATTTATCTAAGCTGTTCCTCAAGAAATTTTTTAATAAAAACAATTGACAGAGTAGTAACACTAAAGCACCCTTCACCACACTTGCTCACCACCCCCCCCCCCCCCAAAAAAAAAAAAAAGAGAGAAGAAAAAAACACCTCGAACTCTAGATGATCTCCCTTACAGTCACATATAAAGTCACATGCATAGAAATAGAGCATAGCAGTGGCTCATGTCTAGCACACGGGAATGCCAATTAAAGTACCATCGGCTATTGATTCTTCTGCAACGTCTCGATTGACACGCAGTCTTTTTTTGCTCAACGGAGAATTATTTTGCATCTCATTTCGTGGACTGAGTACATGATGACCTGTAGTCTCTGCATCACTTACAATATTGATGCTCAAGTCCTCTTCATTGCCTTCGGGTCTAGTAGTATCTGAGCCAAGCTGATCTCCCAACTTCTGAAGTCGAGCTTGTGACCTACAGAGTAGGATAAAATAAAAGAAAATTTTATAATCTATCAAACCCCTCACTTATTTAGTAAGAGAATCAGATAGAAGTAAATGGATCAAAGCACGTTGCCTCTTTAGTTCATCTTGTACCCGTGAGAAACGATTATGTGCTTTGACAAACTTCTTGATTTTTGAACTAATCCTGGTATGTCATTAGCCCAAAGCAAAGTAAGTGGAAGATCATATTTCCACAAGGATCAGTTCAATAAACTCAGTACTATTAATAGACAACATGCATTACAAAATTCTTTTCACTTTAAGGAACTAGAACAAGGTTAGGAGAAGATGAAGCTCAGTGTACTCATTATTACCTCTTACATTCCTCTTCCTCTTTGTCTAATTGAGACTCCAGTTCCTGAATTCTAGAAGTAAGACTATCGGCTTCTTGAACCTTCTCTTCAACGTAGATCTTGAGAAAACATATGCATCAGCCATCAAGTGTCATAATTCACCTCAATTTCATAAAGGAAAAGTAACACACATGCGCATGCACACAAAAAAGTAGAAAAGAAAGAATATTATTTTTACTTAATGTCATGGTCTGTGCTTGTCCAGGGCCTTGTACCATGCCCATGGCAGCACGTCTCGTGCCTCATTGTAGTGGCAGATTTGTAATTCTTATTTTTCTTGTATTTTGTATTTTTGGAATTATGGCAGGTCAAGCATGAGTGCTGTTTCTTTCTGCTAGAGTCCCAAATTACTTTAAACTCGTAAGGGGGGTGAGCTCAGTGCTCACTGATCATTGTTAGTGTTTTGTCCCACTGGTTGCTTGATGGTGCCCCCTTGCCCCAACAACGTGCTTGTTATGTCCCTATATTAATAAAACATTTTTGCCCTCGTGTGCCTTGAGGGTGCTATATGCTACCGCCATCGGGACCATTATGTGCTTTGTGATTGAGGCATGTGCCCCAGGGCGCGACAGCTTGTTGTGTGTTGTTGTACTTGGCGTACACCCCTGGACACGCTGCCTATTGTTTGTTATGTGCTTGTTGTGCCTCGCCAATATTCGTTGTCTCTTGCTCATCAACTTATTTGGCCCCATCATTCTTTAGCTAATGTGCCCCATTTTGCTCGCAGTGTGTGCAAGCATAAAGCTATCAAAGTGAGCTTGGCTGACTTGCTTGGTGGAGACCAAACAACATGCATCTGTTTTGGACACTGTTATCCTTGTTTATGTCCAAACTAATAATATTCACTTTCAATAAACATATAGGTGACCTATTAAATATCAGATGATAAGCCTTAATCCTGTTTTTGATAAGTGATGAGCTCATATCCTTGTTGCACGATGGCTTATTTGTTTCATTGTAAAACATCTTACACTGAAAAACACATCACAAGTAAAATTATATTTTCACGACAATTTTGAGCCGTTTGGTTGTAATGCTGAAAACTCGTCACTTATAAAAAAACTGTCAATTGCATTAATTTTTTAAATTTTTATTCATTTATGTACATAAATTTCAACTGTGGGACACAACTAACCTCGACCTTACCCAATCGTGAGCCAGCCCCAACAATGGGCCTAAATAGGTGCCCAAGCATGGGCTCAGGCCGAAAAGAAATAGAGACACCCAAGCCCACCAACATAACATTTTCAAACTAAAAAGATATATTTTATAAATTGTTTTAGTTATCTAAATTTTTTTGAGAAAAAGTGAAAAATTATAACGCAATCGAAGAATAAATCAGTAAAAATTTGAAATCCAAAATTTAAATGCATAAAATTAGCAAATCGAAAGTATTTACACCCAACAAAAATAGATAAACATAAATAATGCATGCGTGTGCAGGGATGTATCCAAGAATCTTATTCAGTAGGGGAAAAATCATATAAAACATAATTTATAATTCGAGAGAAAGGTATTTTGACAATTTCACAAAAGGCATACTTCGAACTATTTCTTGTAATATCATTAATAAGGAATATTTTCATACAAAAGAAATTTAGATACAAGATCAACACAACCATAACAAAAAACCATAGTTTTATACAAGTACAATTGACACTATTTCTCAATAAAAGCCCCAAATGGAGCAAAGTTCTTGAGCAGATAAAGCTTCAAAAAATAAGACGATGATAGAGAGGGAAAGAGAAAAAGTCAATAATTTATTTGAGGTTGGTCTTCAAACTTGTAAGACAACAAAATTTATAATTTTATTTATCAATTTTTATTTCTTAATTATTATTTTTTTTGTTTTTACTTTTTCAGATTTAGATTAATTGTGAAAATCTTGGGAGTTGAAAGCAACTTTTCACTTTTTCTAGACTATTAGTGGGGCCAACTCGTTAATATTAAACAAATCTTAAAAAGGTTTTGGATTTGAGTGAGGGTCGGTGCCCTCGCTCGTTAGTCGTCCCCATATAGATCCGCCCCTCTATGTGTGTGTATTTTTCTCAAATGGACATGGCCTCATCTGAACCCACCCCATTTGAGGGGATTTTAAGCCCTGAAGGGGCGGTTTAGGGGTGGAGAATAATCATTGGTCGAGTTCAACTCTAAGTCCAAGGAATGTATTTTCTGAACCCCTTAAAACACATCTATAAACTTAAATTATATATCCATATATATAATATTCCATAATTACAATAAAAAAAATAATGTATACATGTAGGCACGCACATGCACACACATATAATGTACGCCATGCACACGCATATAATGTATGCCATGCACATGCATATATAATTTTGGGTTTCAATTTCTCAAGTCTCACGCTCTTCATTGCCTCAAACCCTTGAAACATCCTCTCTTTTCTGACTTTTCCCTAACCATCTCCGACCCAACTGTCTAATTCATTGTAGCCATACATGGACAGGTTCTTTACCGCCCCAAATCAACCACCTCTCCTCCTCCTTCCTATATATTTAAACCATCCCATCCTCCTTTCTCCTTAGCTCAATTGCTCTGCCACATCTTTCTAAGTATCCTCTCCTTCTCTCTTTCCCATTAACATGTACATATTGCATGTACGCATGCATACATGCATGTGTGTGTAAAAGCAAATGGCTATCCGACATACTCAGTCGAATCTCATTTTCCTAAGGCTAAGTTGTTGTTTTTCTTTTAATTCAAAAGAGCCATTGTAGACTGATAATTCATTGGTTTATTTGGTGTATTTTGGTGTTTTCTGTTGAAAACTTGAAATCAGAATCGAAAGGTGAAGTTTGACTAACCTCCCTCCCTCCCTCCCCATCTCTCTCTATCAATCTCTTTCTCCATTTACCATTTTACCTTTCTTTTTTCACTCTCATTCACATGTTTGCTATCCTCTTAACTCCGTTACTAGTGTTGAGAGTCTCTTCTCTGTTGTTACAGACTCCACAATCTCTTTTTTTTTCTTTCTATTTGGTTTTGGTTTTGTGTTTGAGCCAAAAATATAGGTTCTCATGCAAATGCTAATATAAAGTGTTGGTGCTTTTTCCTCTTTGATATTGATTCGTTGAACTGATTTTGACAATGAGTGTAAGTCTACAATTTGTTCTTTATTTTTGCTCTGGTTAGAACTTTCTTTATTTGTAATGCATTTCATTACCCTTTTTCCCTATTGTAATTAATCTTGAATTCATACATCTTGGTTTTTTTATAAGTAAATTCATACATCTTGGGTTTTTTTATTCCCATTAGCACACAATTTTAGTAGTTTTGTATGCTTGTGCATGTTCAAATCATGGGTTTAACTGTATGAATTGTTAAGGCTTCACTTTAAGTGATTCTTTCATTGTAAGTAAAATTTAATCTACGTTGAGTTAACGGTAAATGGGTCAAGTGGAAGAAGTGAAAAACACCTACTTCAAGATACAAGACTTATGTTTCGATAATTTTGGATTTCTAAGACTTTGTTTAGCAGTTGAAGAGAAATCGCTGTTACAACTAAGAAAAACACCCTAAGAATTGCTAAACGGGTTGGGATATAGCATGGACAGGTTTTCCTGTTGAAATGGAATGTGGACAGGGTGAGGGGAAAACTCTCTACCGGTTATGTAAAACGAGGCAGGGATAGAATTGCATTTCCCACGCCAAGCCGCCTCAATTCCATTCCTATCAATATTAGAATACCACTTTATCGATTCCAAGCCCAAGTGAAGAACAATGCTGCCCCTCGTTGAAACTTCTATCAAAATTGATTTATAAATCAAGATCCTATGCTTACAAATCTTACACTACTAGAATTGATAGCCACAAATCAAAATTAAAGAAACAAAGTGAAGAAATTTAATTTCATATGACCAAACAACTTATTTCAATTATGGAAGTAAAATCAAAGTCCTATGGAAAATATGCCCCTTAAACTATTTTAATTAAGTTGTCTAAGAAAGGAAAAAATAATATACAGAAAAGGATCTTCAAGGACAGAGTACCCCAGTTTGAAGAATATAAAGTAGAAACTGCAAATAGATTAACTAACCTCTAATTGAAGTTTACGCTGATCAAGTATTTTCATATCCAACTGCAGTTCTTTTAACTGCACATGGTTCCAGAAAACAAAATGAATGTCACGGTCAAGAAGTCAAAAGATCAAACTTATTTTATTCCCCATATTATCTTCAATTCATAGTAGATTAAACTTAAAAGTGAAAACACAATTCTTACTAATTATTTGAGTTTTCTCAACTAAGAAATTCAAATTGAGACAGAGTAAGGATAATGGACCAAATTCTTCAAACCTGCTTCTCAAGAATATTTTTGGGATTAGAAATTGTACTTTTTCCTTCTCCAGCTCTACCTTCGATCTCATCTGTGACTTTCAAACTTCCATGATAATGACTTTCGCCATCCAATTTTTGTCTCTCTTTGTGTTCTCTATCACTGTAATGGAATATGTGTACTTCTTTTCCAGTCAGTAATGCATAACGAAAAACAGAACAAAAATGATATGGAATTATGATTCTACTATATATTGAGCATAAAGAAAAAGAGCAAAAATTAAAACCATATAGAGAGAGAACAGTGCGACTGACCAAATTTGCTTCAAACATACCCCAAAATTTTAATTCTTCAATTACTAAAATACAAAAATGGCATATCCATACAGATATAGATAACCAATAATAAAACACACAGATTCCTACTCTGTTTCCAGTTCCTATTCTCTGTTGGTTATTGCCATCATGCAGATGATAAATGCACTCTTCTAGCTTTAAAGATCCTCAAACTCAGTTTCAGAAATCTTACGATGATAAGAGCGAACAATTTCCTAAAATATCAAACCTGTAATGACCATCTGTATGAGCATTAGACAAGTTTAGAAAGAAGGTGGAGGACCTAAATTTCCCTCCACTATGAACTATATATTCAGGGTGCAACTTGAGCAAGCTAGCCTGACCCAACCCAGACTTTGGGCAAGGTAGGGTTGAAATTTTCTAGGGCTGTTTTGAGTTAGGGCTGAAAATTTCCGACCCAAATTAAATTTGGGTTGGGTTAGGGTTGAAGTTTTCTCAACCCTAGCCCAACTCATAAGCCGTGAGGCCGAATTTAATTATGTGACCAATATTACTAACTTGTGAATTGAATTTATGTAGGATATTTAGACTTTTGAAATTTGAATATCTGAGGGATATTAAATTTTATATAATTTAATTTGATGTTTTTAAAATTCTATTTGTAATATTTAGCATCTGCTATGGAAAAAATAGAATTCAAGAATCTAATCCGACTAAATTCAACCCAACTTGTTTGAGTCTGATTAATTTCGCAAGACAACCTGAGCCTAACCCGAGTTTTGATAGGTTGGGTTAGGATTTGGATTTACATAGCTTGTCATGGGTTTGGCTAGATTAGGGTTGAAAAATTATGTCATGGGTTGGGCTAGGGTTGACCTCTAACCCGACCTAATTCAACCCGTGCAAGCCCCTAATATATTCTATAAGAGGGTCATGAATCTCCACAACCATTTTCATAAGAGGGCACAATTGAAGTAAGAAAAACCCTTTAGTTCTAAGGCTCCAATTTTGATGGGTTGTTTGACCCCTTCCTATTTCACCATGTTGTATTTGAAATTATACCCCATATCCCCAAAAGAAATATTTTGTTGAATATCCTCCAATCTTCTTGCTACCATGCAAGGAATGGGGAAGAAATGCATAAATAAATCGGAAGGCTAGAGACTGAACTTTTTTTATTGATAAGCTAGAAAGTGCATTTTTTAAGTCTTGAGAAGGCGTCAATCTCCCTGCTTTAGAAAGAAGATGATGCTCAGCTTGTCTATTGCTCTTTTTCTTTTTTTGTTTTACAAAGACTTCCTAAGGATGCATATCAAACATACGACCAAGGTACGTGCAAGATTCTCTAACGGGCATTGAGCCAATGAGTAATAAAGATGGCAAGTCCCACATGATGGAGCTCAAAACTTGTGGCTAACAAACCAGCATATCTATTCCCTTCCCTTAAGAATTTCCTAATTCCCTATCCATAAGCCGTTGAAATAAGCAAATCCCAAACAAAGGTGAAGTAATCATGTTGTTTCTAATTTCAAGAAACTTTTGGGATGACCTCCCTAAGCATTTTTTGTAAGAATTTTTTTCCCATGAAGCCTTAAATCAATCAACATTCAAGGCTAAATTCCATAAAATGTACATTTACTAAGTCTTCACTCCAGTCAATATAACACAGTGTGGTTCCAGTTGCAAAGCTCAGCAAGAGCTCATCCAGAACTTAAGAAGTGGAGTCACATGTTGTAATAACAAACTTCCCACTACAATCAAGAAGGATATAAGAGTCTAGAACTAAAAATACATGATGATTAGCTTTAGTTCCAGCTTACAATAAAAAATTTCCAGATCAATTTATCAAAAAAAAAAAAATCAGATCAATAAACCAAATTTTTTCTTCCTTCTTCCCCCTGTTGATGTGAATCTGGTGAATAAAACTATTATATTGATTTTAATCTAAAGGTTCTATGCCCCCACTTTGTGGCCTTGGTATGTTATGGCCATTTTATTTCTTACTAATCTCTTTCCCTTTGAACCATCAGAAGATCTTCTCTTTCTATTAGAAAAAAGAAAAAAGAGAAGAAACCTGTATCCATATTTTCAACATTATCCAAGGATCCCAAAACAAAGAAAAGTAGAATAAACAAAAAAAAAGTCCACCCCATATGACCAAATGGCAGACTATTTCATAAAAGCAACTCCTAAAATAAAAGTTTCGCATCAAGTGCATTAAAACCAGCCATATTAAAACTAATCACATAAAGGATTTTAAGTTACCTCTTTTTCTCAAGGGACCTGGAAGTGCTATATCCTGCAATTTTAAATTCCATCAACACATAAACACCCAACAAGAGAAAAAAATGAAAAGAATTAAAAAAAATAGATAAATGAGAATTAAATAAAAGAAAGGGACTGGTTACCAGGTACAAATAGAAGATAATTGCATTGATAATTTCATAAAGATCATATCTACCCTTAAATGGTTTGCTGTGACAAATCACTCATAAAAGAAAATATAGGGAAAGAGGGAAAGAAAACAAGAAGTCGAGAACAATCATATTCAGATGGAAGTACCAGAATTTTACCCTTCTATAGCCAAGAAACAATAAAGAAGAAAAGCAAAGAAAGGGGAAGAAAAAAATAGTAACTTAAAAAAAGGAGGAAAAATGAACAGTAAGAAAAAAAGAAGTGGATGAGTTATAAGGATGCAATTTCTACCACTAAATGTCTTCTGACTTCTTGCATCTCTCCCAGGGGAGTACCTCCGCTCTAGAGATATCCTTTTGTCAAGCTTATCCCTCAAGTCACTACCTCGATTGTCCCACCTACCTGCAATGAAAAAGAGAACAATTTCCAGTACAGCAGACAAGTCATCATTAGCCTCTGCTTCAAATAAGACAAGCAGAATGACTATGAACAGTAACAACACTAAGCATGCCATCACATGGAACGAATGTGTAACATAATAATGAGAAGTAATGGTGCTTACTTGCCAGTTCCAAAGTGATCATAAAAACTAGTTCCCTCCTCTAATGAATAGAAACAGAAAAGCCATATTTGAGCTTATATCATTGACATGACCGTTGTATATCAAAGTGGAAATGGATATGTAATAGTTGACAGATCTTCATCTTCATGTTGAGCAACAAGAAATATAATCCAATCTGAATACCACCGTTTTCTTCGCAGAGCCATATAATGATATAATAACAACCCATCCACATATATTGAAATTCGATTTTCTTCTGACAATAATTCCCAAAAAAAAGTGCATTCTTTCTTCATCCAAGAATTCCCCTTTGTGATGTAATTGAAGGAGATGTAACAATTTATTCGAATACCACATACTGCACAGATATATAAACTGCAGGCTTACTACAAATAACTTTTTGTCTTTCAGCAAACCAGCTTGCGATCTTAATATTATGGATGAATAAATATCCCAAAAAACTAGAACTGATCCTTTGTAAATACTTTACTGTTTCATGTGAGCACTATGACAAACCAAGGTAAAGTTCACAATGAGAAATATGAAAATTTGCTCTAAGTTTTACCAACCAGCTGAATCCACTCTGAAGAAAACAATACTAAACCTGTCAGTTGATGTCATTCGTTAATGAAACAGCCATTTTGCTGAAAAATGCAACACAAGTCTCACAAAGACATTCGACCTTAAATCCAATCAGTCAATGAAATTAGGATTCCTCTCACGTACATGTCATTCATCACAAGTATATGGTCTTTAGCTCTAGTTATGTATAATCAATTAATTATTACTAATTTCTACCATATAAATGCCCATAATGCTCGTTAGTAATGGCCTTTATACCATATGAATGCTCATACATCACCAAAATCAAATCCAGCTTCCTTATAGTACAAATCCATTATAGAAAAAACATCATAAAAGCAATAGAAACTACACTTGAAATTGGTCAATCCATTTCAAGCTAACACTGTCATTTGGATTTCACTCTCTCATGTCATTCCCAATTATTGATGACAACCAAGGCACATAACTTTCCCGGTGGTATCTTCGAAAATTGACACATGCAATCTAGGCAACAATACCTTTTCAATATAATTTAGCTAACAAGAAAATCTTCACAGCTCATAGCCAATAAGCTCCTTTGATTCAGAATATAAACAAATCCTTATAATTCAAAACCAATCATCAGTAGCCACTTGGGATTTGTCCTGGTGGTATCCTGGTAAAGGGGGCTGAGATTTTGGGTAGAGGTCTGGGGTTCTAACCATATGTATGGGTTTCTCACATATACCAAAAAAAAAAAAGAGAAACAATTACTAAATAAATTTAAAAGTAGTAACATGATGAGATAAGTTATTACCACTATAAGAGGAATCCGAGAATCGCCTAAGTTCTGCATCTCCATGCGCAAATGAGCAATTCTGACGCGAACACCGACCTCTCTCATACAATACACATAACTTCGTTTTGTACAGCTTCCGTTCAACCATGATTAATCAGTATAAACAAATAAATCTTCCGAATTCAAACAATCGCGTTTGTGCCAGAGAAGAGTGAAATTGAGCACAGAATAGGAAATCAAAGGGCTTTCATAAATATAGATAACTTCAGGACTGATCCAAATGCAGATAGAACAACTGCTGCGCCCAGGAAAAAAAACAATTAAAACAACTTACATTAAAGTAACAAAACTGACAAGATTTTAGAAGGATAACGGTCCGTTTGGTTGCAGGGAAAGTGCAGGAAATGAAAAGAATTAAAACTATGAAATTATCATGTTTCCATTACTCTAATCTAAGAAGACTCACTCAATCAAGCTAATATCTGAAACCATACAAAATATTGCATTGTTTTGAAATTTTTGGTTTTATTGTTTTCATTTCCTCCGTTTTCTCGAAACCAAAAGGAGACTAATCCAAAGCTGATTAAGTAAACGTACCTCGATAAACAAAAATGATAAGTAAAATGTCGCCAGCGAAGAAAAAAACTCAGAGATAAAGAAAATAGTGATCCCTACGAAAGACCAGAGGCAGCGATATATAGAGCTCAAAATTGAAGAATCAGAACATAAGGATTGGATTTATAGGGATTGCGAGGTTTTTCTCAGGTTTTTTTCTTTTCCCTTTTAGTCAGTACGTACGTAAACAGTCCGCTCGGTTTATATTAAAAAAAAAGTTAATTTTTTTAGTTCATTTAGTTTACGTGTTTTTAAGTTTAAAACGTCATTTTTTAAAGTTTGATTTTTGTTTTAATAGAATTTTTCATTTAAATAATCCGATAATTTCATCTTAGATAATATTTTATGTGTTTAGAAAATAAAATATATATATATATATATATATAATTTTTATTACAGCACTGCATCACTGATACGTCACACATAACGTGTCTACCTCTCGACCTGTTCTCAACTTTGTTTATTGAATATTTTTATGTAGCCTTTCGAAAGCGGTCAATGATGCATCTAAGCTGATTATAAATATATAGAAGAATAAGCAGTAGTAAGTGGAAAAATATGCAGAAATTTTTCTACTTTTGTTGAACTGTTTTTTTTTTATAAATAAATTTCATCATTTATTATGGGTGGTAATTTTGGATACGACATGACACAAAATAAAGCGTGTTAGTGTTGAGCAAAATCGAGTTCATGTCGTAATCGTATCGACACGATTATGACACGAAATAATCGTTGAAAATCCCATACATTATTTCCTTGCTTAAGGTAAGTTACATGCTAATGGTACTATATTTATGCAGATAAATAATGATGTGATTAGTTGTGCTCTCAATCCTCTGCCATTGGCTACTATCTCATCAATTCTGTGAATATGATCCACACTTAAAAGATGTCTCCTGTTTAAAAATTTAAAAACTTTAATGGATTTATTCATTGAAATAAATAAATGTAAGAAAAAAACCTTGTTCGTAATTTTGTTGGGAGAGATGACTAAATTTGGAGGAAAAATATATTTTTTAATGACTAAAGTCATACAAGACGTCACCTATGATGGAATTACTAAATTATTTAGGTGAAAGATCTGGCTAGAATAATAACTAAACTTAAAGGATCTGATATGGATGTTTTAAATTTATGAGACTCAATAAAAATACAAGACAAACTAAAATAACTAATAATGAAATTTACTAAAAAAACAGCAACAGCAATAATAATAATTTTCAATGATTTATTACTTGGGCTAATATGCTCTATTGATTTATTATTATAAAAAAATTAAATATATTTATGAATTCAAAATGATTTGAAGATAATTATATCCGCGACACATCATGTTTTTTATTTTATATTATTTATTTATTATCTCTTATAATTAAATCTACTAGTTAGAAAATTGAATATTTTGTTTTTTATACTTTATTAATTTCATAAAATGTTTACCAAAAAAGGAAAAAAATATTCCTTTGGATTGGAGTTTTAAATTATCCGCTAATTGAGTAAATTTAGGAGGTTTTTGGGTTTATTTCTATTATAGGCAGATTGTTGAGATTGCATTTTGACTGCAAAATAAAAGAAGAGCAAAGAAAACAAAAGATATTTTCTTCTAACTTAACATGTAAGAAATCCGTGTACTACTTACCACGTAACAATGCAAACTAGTTACCACGCGCCAAAAGAAGAGAGTAATTTTGGTACGCATATAAGATCCCACACGCTGTAACCATCCCGTCACATAACTGGAAGTCATGCGCACGCGAACGTATAGAACGCAGAGCTGATTTTATGAATTGCTGTACTCGTCTAGTCACCTTGCTCAACTTGCCCGAGTCACATCCCTTCTTCACCGCGAGCATCACCACCAGAATATCTATCCGCTTTGCCCCAAACACCCTCAATTTCACATCTCGTAGACAATTCTCAACCCTGCGAAGTCCGAGAATCACCACTTTTGCCACCACTTGATATCGCCGGCGATGGACCCACCGCGACCGCCGGTACCCGAGGCCCCCACTGGCGAGGAATTTGTCCACATCGAGAACCCTAACGTGGAATCGTTGAGCGAGAGCATTGTGAAAGTGGAGGATGAGCTACGAAACGAGGACGACGACGTTTCTGTGAATGTTGGACCTGCTGATGAGGCTGAGGGTTCTTCGGAGGAAAGGAAACTGGTGCTTCCCGAGGAGTTCTCGAGGAGCGTCGTGGTTCTCACATGCGAGTCGGCTGCTGAGGGAGGCACGTGTGATGTGTACTTGGTTGGGACTGCTCATGTTTCTCAGGTACCCTATTTGATTGGTGATCTTGAGTTTATTTCTTCTTGGTTGCTGAGAAAATATAGTGAAGAGATAAAGATAAAACTGTAATTCTATTTGTAGTTTTTGCGTTATTCGAGTACTGAGAAGAGAAAATACTTTGCTTAATCGAGCATAATATGCATAATGGGCTTAGTTTATGTGCTTGTTGGCTGGAATTCCATTTTGTGAATTTTGAAACCTCAACTGATTATACCGTGGAATTGTTGGCTGGAATTCCATTTTGTAAATTTTGAAACCATCAACTGATAATACGGTGGACTGTTGAGAGATTGATAGTTACTCTGTTTTCTACTTGTATCATTACAGGAATCATGCAGAGAAGTTCAAGCTATAATCAATTTCTTAAAACCACAGGTGCTTTTCTTTTCAAACTCACTAACACTTGATTGATGGATGGGTCATATAGCAGGTTAGCAGCCTGCTTGTAACTTGCTTCATGGCTCGTGATTCATTAGCATGCAACTCTAAGTGTGATCTGTTGAACTACAGGTTGTTTTCTTGGAGTTATGCTCAAGTCGTGTGACTGTGCTTACCCCTCACAATTTGAAGGTCTGCCTCTCAAATTTTTTAGAAGTTTATTGTGCCATTTTTAATTTATATTTTCCCATTCACATCCATAGGCAACATGTTTTCTCTTCCTCCTTGCTGAACCCCCATCTGACCCCCTTGGTGGGCGATGGGCAGCAATCAATTGTAGTATTCTTGTCTTTTCTTTTTGGTGGAAATTGGTATCCTGTTGTGAGCATTCTAGCATGGGGTATATATGTTTATAAGATACATCTGCTTTTAGCCAAAATGATGTAAAAATAACAAATTTTCCTCTTTAATTGTGTCTTCTTTTAAAATGTTAGTCTATGCCAGTTATGGTTCAGCAGTAAGGCTTCTTTGCCTGGATAGCATCACATTTTGGTCAGGTGGAGTTGCGTAAAGAATATCTCAATACTTCCTGGTTGCCCGTTTATGTTTTTTTTTTTCCTTCATGAAAACAGCTTGTATCTTTTTTTCAGAAGTTTTTTTTTAAAAGAACCCTTTCCCGGGCTTCTTCAGCCTTAATATTTTATGACTTTATCCCGTGTGTGTACTTACTTTTAGTTCACCAGGTGCCAACCTTGGGAGAAATGGTAGATATGTGGAAGAAAAAGCATAATATGTTTGGAATACTTTACAGTTGGTTTCTTGCCAAGGCACGTTTCTTTATCTTAAAGCTTCTACTTCTTTAGTTATGTAAATCTATATGTTGTAATATGTTTCTAAATTTTCTGTTAGGTTGCTAGTAGGCTTGAGGTTTTTCCTGGTTCTGAGTTCCGTGTGGCATTTGAAGAAGCAATGAAGTATGGTGGCAAGGTGATACTTGGTGATCGTCCAGTACAGGTGACATATTTTGCTGATGGTGATATAATTACTTCTCTGCTTCTTTCATTTTGCGCATTTGATCATCTACCATGCTCTCTGCTTCTTTCATTAATTCTCTATCAACCCCATCTACCCCCTATAGTATCCCAGCCCCATTTCACCCTTGGGCTGTACAAATAGCTACGGGCTATTACTCATAGATACAGCACCTAGGATTTTCAACAGCTAATGTTCTCTCGTTTCCCCTTTGAGTAAATAAGTGGTATAATCTCTATGATACTTGATTGTGAGATTTAAATCACACAGGATGCATGTGTGGTGTTCTTTACTTATTTCTGGCTGAGCTCCCAAGGTGATAGCCAATCCTAGCCTATGCTGAGGATGTTGTATCTAAGCATGTTTGGTCGTCATCCATCTAAACTGGCTATTCCTTTGGTTATTGGAGTCCGTACCACCTTTAGCAGATTAATAAACTGAAAACGTTGAATGTTTGTCAACGGATCTTGAATCTTGACATTTTGAAATTAACCGATAAGTGTTTTTTAGATTATAGAATAAGTGAACTTTCGGTATGGAAAATAAAGACATTTCAGATATGATTTTGTAAAAAAAAAAAAGAATTATTTGCATCACATTGTTAACTTTTTTTGGAATCTTTCTGAGAGAGGAGAAAGCATCATAATCTTGGGATTTATGAAAACTCGAAGAATACTTAATTGGAATTGGGTGAGGACGTCATTATAGTACTTTTACCGAGCACACTAGAGTCAATGTCAACCTTATCCGAAAATCTTCACTTTTGGAAGAAAATTAGTTTTGAGAACTTGTTATTAACTAAAGAATAGTCATACAAGCACACTAGAAAGGATCCTATTGGTGCATGATAATGTGAATAATTCCCTGCTGAAGTGCTGTGAATGGTGCAACTCTATAATGCTGTCTACTACTACAGTCATGCCAACAGTAAATGCTATATCATTAAGACTTGCTTCACAATCATACCATGAAGTGGAGACTTAAGCTCATAATCTGCCCCACTTTTTGTTTCATGCATAGCCTTTAGATGGGTGTTTTTTTTGTACTCTTAATCTACCAAGCTAGCATTTTACGAGCTTTTGATTTGTGTGCGATTAAGCAATGCTTTTGTATTTATTTCATTATCAATCATCTTTTGTATGATCTGGTATTTGTTGAAACAGGTAACATTAAGGAGGACGTGGGGAAAGATGCCACTTTGGCACAAAGCAAAATTACTATATTCATTATTATTTCAAGCAGTCTTCTTGCCAAGCCCCGAGGATCTTAACAAAATGGTAAGCTTTCTAATATTTCATCATATTCAATCATCTACCAGTAGAATTATTGATGCTTAAACTTTATCTAGATATTGGACTCTGAGAAAGATTAATTTATTTATTTTCTAAAATCTAATTGACAGTGATTTGGTTTGTCTTCAGTTGAAGGAAATGGATGATGTTGACATGCTCACGCTTCTGATTCAAGAGATGAGCAAGGAATTTCCCAGTCTAATGGAGACTCTTGTACATGAGCGAGATAAGTTAGTATTTTTTCCCAAAATATTTCTTTTATCAAATTATATTTTGTTTACTTGTCAAATGATAACTTGACAACCCCAATGTGGCTTTATGTGTTCGGAACTCTGAATGATTGTCTTAGCAGAATATTGCTTGTGCTTGTTGGACACCTGATTCATTAGCGCTTTTGGGCTTATTGACCTGCCACTTGCAGGAGGGTGGTTTACTTGGTCTAACTTTAGGGCGCAACCCACTTTCTTGAGATTGGATTGTTTCTTGGTTAGAAAGACCTTTTCTCGTGGAAGAGGTGGTGTAACTCTTCGTTTTTTTGATGGGGGATAAAGCTTCAGGTCCCGATGGTTTTCCTATGGCTTTTCTCCAAGCTAATTAGGATTCTATTAGATCCGATGTTATGAGTCATTTTAGGATTTTCACTGAACCAGGGAGTTTGTTCCTTTATAAGGTCCTTGTAGAGAACATCCATGTGGAGGGAAGCAAAGCTTTTCCATGAGAAGAAACTTAGAATCCCGTGCTCCTAAGAAAGTATTTTTTTGCACTGGAGGCTTTTTGGCGTAGGATCTCGACTGTTGGTAATCTTCAAGAAGGGAAAAGATTCTTGCTAATCTAGACTACATTTGCTTGCAAGATGACAAGTCTGTCAGTCGTCTTTTGTTGAGATGTTCTTGGTCTGGCCAATTGTGGGAAATGGCCTACACGGTTCTTGGTTTGAGTTGGGTGGTGGCGAGCTCTATTAAGGGTGAAATTTGGGCTTGGAAGGGTTGTGAGGTTCTAAAAAAGTTAGTTGTTTAATTCCGCACTCTATTTTTTGGATTGTACGGAATGAAAGAAATAGAAAGGATTTTGAGGGTGTGGGCCAGCCTATAGCTCTAGTTAAGGATATATGGCTTCACACCCTTAATTTTTGGTTTAATGGGCACTGCTTTGTTAACAAAGATGATTCTCTAGAGTTTTTGACTTGTTAATGGGTTTGGGATATATGGCTTCACACCCTTAATTTTTGGTTTAATGGGCACTGCTTTGTTAACAAAGATGATTTTCTAGAGTTTTTGACTTGTTAATGGGTTTGGATCCCCTTGAGGCACTTAGTGAAACATTTTTTATTTATTAAAAAAATATACCAGGGAAGCAACAGCTTGGTGAGAGACTGGCATTTATCTCTACTGCCTTGAAATAAATTATGCTTATTGTAATATGTGGCTTTGAAAAAGATAAACTGACTCATTGCTGTGATCTCGCTGCATTTGTATCAACTTAACATGACAAACAATGAAATAATAATCTTTGATTGGCATTTTTTAAAGAATTTTTTTATAATTTTTTGAAGTCCTGACATGGAACTGTGTGCTATTATCTATTAAGATAGAAACTTATCTGTGGCTTAAAGACTTGAAGAGGTCTGTGTTATGAATTTTCTTACATATCTACGTTGATGTGTCATGGATCATGGTTATCGACATGGGAAAGAGAGTGGCAACTTTATCTACATACTTAATATTTGGAAAGGATGCTAACTAAGAGTTGACATTTTGTCTTATTATTACAGAAGATTTCTCTGTTTTGGGTTCTGGGCAGAATGTTTATTATGTGGGCTTTAGGGTTAACTTTGATGGTTTTATTGTATTATTATCATTTTCTGTAAAAACATATGGAAATTGCACATTTTGGAGCTCTATTGATTGTGTAGTCATTCATGTTATGGAAGTTCATGGTATCATTTTGTTCATTTATTTATTTTACAGTTATTTCTTTGTTCTCATTTTCTAAATATGTATATACATTCAGGTACATGTCATCCACTTTACTGAAAGTTGCAGGTGAGCATGGCTCAGTCGTGGCGGTTGTTGGAAAGGGGCACCTGCAAGGAATTAAGAAGCACTGGAAGCAGCCTGTTCAGGTTAGCGAACAATTTCCATGTATTTGACTTGTAAACTCTAACCCTTTAGCCCTTGTTTGGTTTGCACAGGAATGGAATGTGGATAGAATATAATTAATACTATAAAAAACGAAGCTTGAGAGGGATTGAGAGAATGAGGTGATGGTATTTTTGTTGGTAAAGTATGTTGCTTCATGTCCAAAGGAAAGAAATAGGAATACCATTTTAAATTTAACAATCCTATTCCTTTTCTGTAGGTACGAGACAACATACTTTAAGAACAAAAATATCAGCACCTCATTCCCCAATCTCCATCAAGCTTCGTTTTCAGTGCATTAATTCTATTCCATTCCGTTTATTATGCAAACCAAATGTGCTCTTATTTCGATCCATAAGCACTTGAACTGATGTTGGAAGTGTTTAAACACACATCAAAGAGTTTGACTTCTTAGTGCGGTTAATGATTAAGACACTTATTTGCTTGCTTTTCCGTTATGGTTACTTTACTTTGTCACGTTTTATCTGGTTGAAATGTAATTATATACTTGGTTATTTTAAATCATAGTTTCTATTATCTGGTTCATGCTATTACAGGTTAAGGATCTAATGAGGATTCCTTCACAAAAACCAGCTCTTTTTTCTACAATGAAGATTGTCACATCTCTAGGTGTTGTTGTTGCTGGGATAGCCATCGTTTCGGGTATCTATCTCGCAAGAAAGAAATAATTTGCCGGACTTGCTCCTTAGGAGAGGTACCTGAAATGGGAAATTGTTCTTTCCAAGGTGATCTCACAGCATGGGATCGCAATGAAGGCAAAGAATTTTTCTTTTCTTAGCCCAAACTCTTTCATAATTTTTTAATTGTTCAGAAACAAGAAAAGAATATTCCTCAAGGGTTTCATTTACTCGTTTAGTAATTGGTCAGCATTATAAATTTCATCCTCCATTGTTCCTTTTTTTATCCTTTTTCCTAGTACTTCATCAAATTTATCCAATGAGTTTTAACAAATTCAGGACAAATGTAACAAGTTGTCAACCCTAATACCCAAAAAAAAGCAGAATTTGAGAGCATGCTCGACTGATAGTGGCCTCGAGGGCTAGATATAGGCATATATAGCCTTTGCACATCAATTAATTTATATTTAACACTTTCGTACTCTTATGTTCGGAATCGATAGAGAGGAGAGAAACAGATCAGATAAAAGTTTTTTTTTTTACAAAAAAAATTATCCACTTTCAAAACATCTAGTAGCTAGTTAGAGAATTAAAATATTGAAGTTTTGAGAGGGATTTGAAGGGATCGAACGTCTCACCAAATTTTATATTTTCATTAGAAAAACTTGAAAACTTAAAGATACATGTTGAGTGAGCATGAAATCCGTTGACTCGATCTAAATCGGTAAAATAGGTTGGATTGGGTTATATCTTTTAAGAGATTGGATTGGATTGTGATGAAAATATTTTGAACTTAGTGGGCTGGATTAGGTCATGGGTTTAAAATTTTCAACTCGATTCAAACCAGTAACTCAGTCAAATATATAATTATATATTTTATATTCATTGAATATAAAATAGTGTATTAATAATTATAATATAATTGTAAAATATATAATCATAAAATGTTCATTTTAATTACTACTAGTGTGTATAATTATATGTAACAAATACTCCAATGTCCAAACAAGTCTCATGCTTTCTAATTACCCAGATTTTAATTTCAAATATTTATATTAGAAACAAATACTGATTTCGAGTTATGAAATAGTTTTCATAATTATTCGTAAGCATAACTTCAATCAGAATAAATTGATGCACAATTAACTTATACTAACAAAATTTAGATTTCTTATACCGTTGTAACTATAAAATAAACATAAAAATTAACACTCTAACCTACAAGATTATTTATATTCCAAAAAGATGTATCATAATGTTGATGGCAGAAATGTTGAATGTATGATAAAGCTTAGTAATATCAACTTGCTGGAAACTTTTCATGCAAACATTATTGAACCATTCAATTTGCCTCTTCGTGACCTTTTAAGAGCCCCTATGTCGCTTCCAAATGCATTAAAGCATAGTCCAAAAATTAGACTGATCAGTGAGAAAGCATTATCATGGCCAACAAATGCTGAGTTACTAAAATATATTATTAGCAACTATTCAGAAATTCAGATTTCCTTCGTAATTGAACAGTCTTCTAAAATAAGTTAAATTCATGTCAACTAAAGCAATTCTTAACGCAACATTCAGATGAAGATTGTGTTTTTCAATATAACGATGAATCCATATTCTAACACCAAAAGCTCCAAGTTGTGAGCATGCAGATAAGCAATTGATCATAATCACTTTATCAGGCTTTATATTACTCGTTTGCATTTTATGAAACAATGTCAAAACATTCTTATCAAGTTTGACTTCAACGTGGCCTCCAATCATGGCATTCCATAGCAAAACATTATTCTCTTGAATGTCATCAGCCTATAACCATTGTAGTCCATAAGACAATTGTTCTTTTTTCTATGTTATCAAATATTCTTTGTGGGCACACATATTTTACTTAATATTAATGGATTTAGTTTTGGATTTAATAAAATATTTTTTTTATTATGTAATATATATATATATATATATGTATATATATATATATATATATATATATATATATATATATAGTTTAATTATTTAGTAAGGAAAATATATCAATCTGGTTATCCAAACCGATTAGAATATGTTGGGTTGAGTTGAGGTTGGAAGAGTTCATGGATTAGGTTGAGTTGAAATTTTTCTAACCTGATATGAATGAGTTAAGTTGAAATTTTAAGATAACACAATCTAAACCGACTCATGCTCACCCCTAAATATATATAACGTTGTACATAATTTTTCCTCTCTATTTTTGTTTAATCTCTTCAATCCAACCAAACCAAGTTTATATTGATTCAACTCATATTTTAGGAGGTTTGGACAAGAAAAAATTATCAATGGACCGTGTTTGGACAAAACTTTCGGTTTAAATAATAGACTTGGCTTAGATAAGTAAAAAGTAAAGCAGGCCAACTCAGTTTAGTCCATTTAAATATATTACATTTAATATATTTGATTATTTATATATTAAATAATAAATATTCCAATTATAGTGGTAAGATTTTTTTTAAAAACTTAAAAGTAGAGAAAAAATGAAAAACTTGAGGCTTGGACTTGGACTTGGTTTAACTTATTAAAATGGAATTTCGATAAAAATTAAGCTCTGGATTTTTTGGATCGAACATGCTCAACTCATATATATTGGACTTAAAATTTAGTGCAAACTCAACCGAACCCAGTACAAACCTTACTTCGATCACCCCTAATAAAGTTAATATCAACCAGCGTTTTCAGAGGCGAGGGCATCGGACGAGATATTTTGCCTCAATGGGGCGAGACTTAAGCCCCGAGACGTTGGGACGTAAGCCTTTTGAAACGTTGGGGTGTTTTGAATAAAATAGTATTAATTAAATTATAAATAAATTAAAAAAATATAAATAAATTAATTATCAATAAACTTTACTAACTTAAGATCTATGAATGAATATTTATCAAAATATTTTTACACAAATATCAAACAATTTGATGAAAATTATAAAAGTAGAGAAAAAAGAATTGGGTTAGAAACCAACCCTGACTTAGGTTAGAAGTGAGTCACTGCAAATAACTAATTAAGAAAATAAAGTGACCAAAACCAGTTAAGAAATTGGGTTTCACACTTTCACGTGGGACCAAAACCAGTTAAGTTGGACCAATTGCTTGCTTCTGTCTCAAATATCAACTAAAAAAGAAAAGGCTGTAGATATTGGACCAAAACCAACCAGGCTTCTAGCACAATTTTCTAGCCCAGTTAAAACTTACAAGGACTGCAGCTCGTAATAGCTAAAAAAATCTGCCAAAATACACATTTAGTTATTTACAATTTTACATTTTACAGAAGGCAGATAACGCAGATTCTAGAAATTTCAAAAAAGCGAGAGAAAGAGAGGAGGAGAGAGAGATAGGGCAGAGAAATA
Source organism: Bretschneidera sinensis (assembly GCA_023935145.1). Taxonomy (NCBI): domain Eukaryota; kingdom Viridiplantae; phylum Streptophyta; class Magnoliopsida; order Brassicales; family Akaniaceae; genus Bretschneidera; species Bretschneidera sinensis. The sequence goes on along the minus strand of CM043703.1, from coordinate 105,814,442 downwards.
TTTTTCCCGGCATTTCGATCCAACAAACACTCAATCCCTT